>KK115465.1:110920-142999 GCA_000611955.2 Stegodyphus mimosarum
TCTTTACTTGCTTCATAATGACAAGTCCATGTGAGCCCATCATTAATGATAACCCCTAGATAACTTACATTACTTATACGTTTCTCAACTTCCCTGAATACGCAGAGGTTGTTCAATGCTACATTTCGAATATTGCGTCTTCCTACCATCACGAGCTTAGGCTTTGTGCCATTTACACTGATTCTCTATTTTCTGCACCAGTCCTTTATCTAAAACAAAATTTTGGAGTTGGGAGATGGCATTATTGGGTTGGATACCGCTCACGGCTACAGCCTTACCTTTGGCGTAGCAAGCTAACATAGAGTTATCTGAGGTAATTGTTGTAGAGACAGTTGAATGAGGCTCCTGGGTGACAGCCGCTTCCTGAGTAGAACAGATAACAATTACAGAGCTTTTTCTGGCATAACATGGCATTAATTTGAAGTAAGAACTAGAGAAAAAACTAATTCTCATGATAAGCGTGAGTGAGTCTTGGACACAGAGTTATTTTGCATAAAATCAGGTCAGTAGAATTGCAATAAATTGGCTACTGTTCAGCTAGAAGAAATATTTCAGCAGTCATATAGCGTGAGGCAATTATAGGCATAATGTGGTGGGAGTTTCAGAGCGAAGTGCGTCTTGATGTCTGAGTCCTAAATGAGAAAACAAGCGTCGAAGTCCAGGAGGCCGGGCGAAGAGGCCGAACTAGATGGTCATATCGTCGAGAAGCCAATGGCGTAGCTGGAAAGAGAGCGCACGTTAAAACAAGTCAGGCATTGGAGGGGGCGGGGCTTAGTTAGAATACTAAATTTTAGTATACAGTTGCCGAAAGAAATGGCTACATGGAGTGAAATTTATAACAAAGTTTAAGAATTTAAGGTATTATTAGATTACAAAATACTTATTAAGTGAAATCAATTAATTTAGGTGCAATAAGACCGCACCCGGTCGTTTTCTGTTGCTTTGGTCTGAATAATCGTAATTCATGCGAGGAACTGAAGTATTATTTGCTTTGCTGATATTTTTAAAGAATTTTTTTTTCTATTTTTGCAATACATATATCGATTTTATTAACATTTAATTCATTATGGATTGTATAATTCCTAATATACCATTGACAATTTGCCATTTGTTTCAATGTTACATTTTAAATTCGTGTATTTTTTCATTTTAGAATTACAAACAAAACCCCAGACGGAACAGGCTTGCATAATGATGGGCCGCAACATAAACTTATACACGAGTATCTTGTTTTTTATGGAAAGAACAGAGTTTTGGGCAATTAATAGGTTGAGTAAAGCTTTAGTACCCCGAAACTTATTCAAAATATATGTAACGTGTGGGGCCCACGTGAGTTTTTGGTCTGAAATAACGCCAACATATTTCATTTGCTTGGCCGAGGGAATACTAGTATTATATATACCAAAGGTGATGTTTAAGTCCACTCTTCTTTTGTTAGTGAAAAATACAGCTTCTAATTTTTTCCACATCGGTTTTAATTCTCCACTTGATCATCCAGAACTTTAGTGCTTGCAAGTGTTCTTGCAACGCATGTATTACTGAAACAATCGACGTATTCTGGTGGAAGATCGCAGTATCATCTGAGTACAATGCAAGTGTTGTGAGAGGGTTCTGTGGAATATCATTCGTATAAAGTGAAAAAAGGGTCGGCGAGCGTAACCAGCAAGCGTTTCTCGGCGTGTGGAGTAAATTATAACGAACAACAACCGTAAAGATAGGAATTTATGATGTTTATGATGTAATGTGGGAAACCCAGAGTGATTAGCTTGTAAGTGAGTCTCTGTAATCGTGCGCAATCAAAAGCTTTTGAAATATCGAGAAAGAGGGCTCCAGTGATAAGTTTTTCTTAAAACCGTCAGCAATAAATTCGATTACAGGATAAAGTTGGTGCGTAGTTGAGTGTTTTCGTCGGAATCCATACTGTTGCGGGATCATAATGTTGTTTTCATCAATGAAGTCTTGGATACGTTTGAGAATGACAGCTTCTACTATTTTACTGATCGTTGATTGACGACGTATCGCTCTGTATAAGGCTCCTATATACCTATATATATGTATAGGAGCCTTAGGTATACAGGAACCTTAGGTCTGTATGATGGAGACAGAGTTGGATCTTTACCGGCTTCAGAATAGAGGAAATGATTGATGTCTTCCAATGCTACCATAGAGTTATGATCCAGTTTATCTCTGAGAACATCTGTTACGTAAAACAAGTCGAAGATGGGCCAAAGACGGGAACCGACGAGCACTTTAGAGTAATGTTTTTGAACTTTGAATAGACATTTCCGTGACTGACACTAAACGTTCCGTCGGTAAGGAAGGAATTGAGAATAAAATTTTCCCGGATAAAGTTCCTCTTAGTTTGTAGATCAACCCCTTATGCCAGTCGCGATCGAATGCTTTCACCACTTCTAGAATAAGGAGTGCCGTGCATTTTTTATGGTGCAGAGCTGCAGCGATAGATTTAACTAGCTTGACGAGTTGCTTTGACGGAGACAGTTGCTTCCTAAATCGGTATTCATCTGAGGGAAGTTCTGACTAAACGTTTCGCTACATCATTTTAGACACGCTAGTTCACCCTAAGTAATTTATACACTGGCGAGGAAATGCGAGGGGAGAAAGAGAAGTCAAAAAAGGCTCTAACGAATTACAATAATTATTAGTAAAAATAAATGAAAGCCTACGACTTGCCGTATGCCGTACGCAAGTATTACACTCACGGAGTCTAAATCTAAAGCTCAAATGTTAGCAAAACCAAATTCTAGTTCAGAGGTGAACTGGTTGGTCTACAATAGAGCTAAACCTTAAAATTAGTTACCACCAACTCACCTACTTAAGACCTTCAATTGATACAAAAAGAACTACTGCTTAGCGACGTAAAGGCGAAAGATCCAATAGGCCATAATAAACTTAAACTCCTAGGCGCGTGCCTTTAAATTTATATGACTGAGTAAATATAGTGATTGTTTCACTCAAACATTAAATTTGAGTAAAGTTCACAAATAATTGTCACAATGTATGACTCAAATACCTGTTGTTGAATTAAGTTCTCATCACACGAAGATATATGAATTTAATTTCATCTATATAGATGCCATGGTTTCGCTAAACAAAAATCCGAAAATGCATCATTACTCTTATTTGGTAAGCGCTTGAGAAGCGCTGCGACTTGTTTCCCCATCTTCTTATCGACGTAGACATGCTAACATCATGTACTAGTAGCTAACGGGTACTTTCTTGTCCAGCAGACGTAACAATGATGTCTGTAATACATACAATTGCTAATACATTTCTCTGGCTTTACAGTGAAATGCTGAACTGCTTATACACTTAAGGCAGCAAATTTTGGTGCCGTGAGGAACTTAGTTGCTTCGTGATGCTAGCTATAAACTGATTCATCATTGCGTGCACGATCCTCTCGGATGGATAGATTACATGAAGACAATTGGGGAAACAGTAAAATATCCACATAGGATAACAACAGCGCATAAAGAAGCGTGTAAAAACTGAAGATAAATACTTGCTTGAAATTGATAATTGGTAACTTTACTCAAAATAATATTTTGGGGAAGCTAATAACGCTGGGTTTTAAATCAGGTTGAACTGGAATGAATACTTCAATTACGAAAACTCCCACGCAGCCTGCCGGTTCGCTGGAATGACGGCTCGGGTGGCGATCTTACTGATCGGCCTTTAGTAAGCGATTTTAAATCAAAATGATCGATGAGAAATTTAAGTGAATCGAATGTAATTATTCTTTTATACGTTATTTCTATAATATTAATTATACTTCACTTTAAAATTCCATGAATGTCCTAATGGATTTCGTATGATGGTGTCCCACATTTCATTCTTTTATCACATACGATCAAGAACGTTATGATAGTTAAGACTAATTCAAGCTTTTTGTAATTTTGACTAAAATTATTTATAACTTATAGGTTTTAAACGTATTATTTTATACTTTTAACCTGTATTATAAGGAACGAATAAATAAAGTAAAACACTTTTTCTGAATGTAAGAAAATTATTCCTTTTGATCTGCAGAGCAACAAAATACGAGTGACGTCTTCCTTTCCTTCAAAATGTCTGATCATTCCAAGGGCATAAATTTACATTCAGTTTATTTAAAATGTTGTTTGATTTTGAAACTCGATTTCATCATCATTTAATATCATAGGCTTCGTAGCAATGAAGGATTAAATCTTTTAACCTAAAATCCCACTGCAGTTACAAATCACATCGTATTCTTTAATTTAATCTACTTTTATTTATCATTTATTTAACATTTTATTCAAACGCAGTTCTCTGTCCTATACCAGCGACCTGCAGATTAACCACTGATACCTATAAGTGACCAAAGTCACATATGCCAAATGTGACCAACTGCTTTGAATTATGCGTGTGTCGTCATCACCTATAGAAAATGCATACATACAATGTCGTCACCTATAGGTCATGGGTGACTGATAGCCTTGACTGACAGCCGAAACTAAGATCTAATGGACAATTAATTCTTCATTCTAGTGTTTGTCGACGGTGTACCGTCCTTCCCAGTAGCCCTGTAAGTGTAGGAGACTGTAAGGAATTTTCGCCTTCCTCACCGCGTCTTTGATGCAATTGGAAGCACGTCCGGTTAGCACCAGAATGTGAAGGGTAGAAATCTCTGCTAGGACGTCATTGATTTTTCATGCTTCCTATTCCGATACAGTTTTAATCTCTCTCCAGTCTTATAGCAAAAATTTTCAGCAACATATTATCTTTATACGACAATTCTTGATGCAGGTGATTTTGAGTCTTCAGAAGTATTAAAAATTTCTTTCTTAGTAAGGAGAAAGTGAATGCTGTTTAGTTGTTATCGAACTGTGGAGAGTTTTACTTGTTAGATCGAAAGGTGCATAAACTATATAATGAATTCGCAGTTTCTCTTAATTTCAAACAGTTTTTGAATAGAAATTCAGTTTTTTAAATTAGAAACCATGCCCTAAAACGATTATTTATCTTTTAATTAGATTATGTTAAGTACTGAAATATTCAAATGAACATATATATACATCATGGTTTTTAGTACACTTCAATTATGAACCGAAATCTATTTTTATTGAAAGGTCGTATTCAGCATAAAACGTTAAAAGAAAGAAAAGAAACATAAGTTTAAAAAAATACTGAATGAAATTATTCCATTACGGTATTTCCTCGCGCATTTTTCTTTCTAGCTTTCTCCCTAGCATTAGGTTCTGAAAACTAAAGGGTTTCAAGTGATCTGGTAACGTTAATTAGTCCAATAACCCTAACAGACGGGAAGGGAATTATCATTATTTCCGAAACAATGATAAAGTCGTGAAAAGATTAAAAATAATATTTTTGTTTAAACAGAATTTAAAACACAAAGGCATTCTCCTGTGTCACAATATATGGGGTGTAACATACTGACGTACGAGGGGGAGTCAAATGAAAACCATAAAAGTAGAAATAAAAATCCGCATATGGCGCCAGTGAGTTGTAAGTTGGCATGCCTGTTTGCGATAGTATGCCGGATGTCCCCTAGGTGGCAGCAGCCGGCAGATGCACAAACACCGGCGCTACAACAGTTCCAAAATGGCAGCCCCACTAGCCACATGCACCAGCGAGGAGCAACATTTTGTGATTCGGCTTTTGCGAAGTGAAGGTGTGAAACCGATTGACATTTTTAGGCGAATGAAGGTTCAGTATGGAGATGCGTGTTTGTCACAGCCACAAATCTATGAATGGTGCCGGAAATTTTGCGAATGGTGTTACGTCCGTGGCCGATGCTCCACGCCCCGGCCAGGCTCGGAGCGTAGTGAATCTAGAGACCATTTCAGCCGTTGAAGTCATCGTTTTGGAAAACCGCCGTGTGACAATAGACGAAATTGCAGCATGTGTACACATGAATCATGGATCGGCACATCATATTCTGCATGATGTTCTCCAGTTTCATAAGGTGTCTGCAAGATGGGTGCCCCGACAACTGATGACTGAACTGAAACAGCGACGGGTTGATGCGTGCGAAGACCTTTTGTGGCGTGCTGAACGTGACGGTAATGCCTTCCTGTCACGAAACGTCACTGGTGACGAAACATGGATGCATTACCATCAGCCTGAAACAAAGCGAGCGAACAAGTAGTGGCGCCACTCCTCATCACCGAAACCCGAAAAGTTTCGGACACAGCCGTCTGCAGGGAAGGTTATGCTGACCCTCTTTTGGGACAAAAAGGACATCATCTTGGAACACTACACGCCACGAGGAACCTCTGTGACGAGTGCTAGGTACTCGGACCTTCTAAAAAATCATCTTCGGCCTGCCATCAAAACGAAACGACGTGGATTGCTGTCAGCGGGTGTGCTGCTGCAACACGACAATGCACGGCCCCATACGGGGCGTGCAACGGTTACGGCCATCACAGACCTGAAATTTGAATGCCTCCCACATCCCCCTTACTCGTCAGACCTGGCACCGAGCGATTTCCATCTGTTTGGTCCGCTCAAAGAAGCATTGGGCGGCAGGAAGTTCCACTTCGATGAAGAGGTACGCAACGCGGTGCACGAGTGGTTGAGCCGTCGCCCAAAAGACTTTTTTTCTGCAGGTATTCAGGCTCTTCAAGCGCTGGCGGACTTGCATTGAACGAGGAAGGGACTATGTTGAAAAGTGATTTACTTCTGTACCCTGTGTGACCAATAAAATATTTAAATATTTAAAAAAATAATTATGGTTTTCATTTGACCTCCCCCCTCGTAGTATGTTACTATGGAAATAGCGCTCTGTGAAAACAAAAACACGAGCCTGGCGGTTCCAGAACTCGAAAAGAAAATCGTTTCATACGGTTGGACAAAGAGGGGATTGGCGAAGACTTCGAGCCTGTTAGGAGAGAGGTAAATACACTCATGTCCATAAATTAAGGATAATTCGGAGTCACGCGGAAATCGAACTCTAAAATAAATATATCACTCGTAAAATCACTACACACACCTTCAAGAATCATATGCAAATTTCAGGAAGTAACCAGATGACATCGATGGTACGTCACAATGACGAGAGTGTAAGAGAGTGATATATAAGGAATACAGGCAAAGAAGTAAAATTGTTCGCAGGCGCTTTACAACCATTTCAGTGCAATAACCGAATAGTTATGACACAAAGGACGCATCTGGATGATTTTTTACGTGGTAGAATTATCGGCCGTCTGAAATGTGTGCGTGCCCAACTGGAAGTATCAGACGAACTTGGAATTGCCCAGAGTGCCATCTCCAGGTTTGGCAACAATTCCAAGATGATGGTAATGTGAGTAGACGTTACAGCACAGGTCGCCCCAGAGTTACAACGCCGAATGAGGACCGGTATTTGGCGTTACTGCCAAAAGAAACAGGCGGAGCACAGCCTCAGATCTGTCTCGTCATCTCTCTTCAGCCACTGGTACGACACTTTCAAGGCAGACCGTGCTAAGACGCTTAGGGCAGATTGGTCTATATGCTCGTAGACATGTCAGATGCGTTCCACTTACTGCAACTTACTGTCGCCTGCGGTTAGCCTGGAGTAGAGAGTATGCATTGTGGACACCGCAACAGTGGGCTTGTGTGATGTTTTCCAACGAATCCAGGTTTAACTTGCAGTCTGATTCTCGCAAGACTTTCATATGGAGAGCTCCAGGTACCCGTTACCACGAAGAAAACATCATTGAGCGACACCGTTACGGTGGTGCAGGAGTGCTCGTTTGAGGTGGAATTATTCTGGGTTCCAGAACTGACCTGCATGTTCAAATTGGAACCATGACAAGCCAAATCTATCGGGACGTCATTCTGGAACAACATGTACGTTTGTTTCGGGGCGCCATGGGTGCACAATTTGTGTTTATGGAGGACAACGCCCGTCCTCACCGTGCAAACATCGTAAGCGAATGCCTTCAATCGGAGGATATCACCCGTATGGACTGGCCAGCATTCTCAGCGGACTTGAATCCAGTAGAGCACGTGTGGGATATGCTTGGCCGACGAGTTGCAGCCCGTCAACCTCCTCCTACACGTCTACTGGAACTTCAGAGATCATTGCTTTTTGAGTTGTGTAATATCCCCCAAGATCAGATCGATAATTTGATACTCAGCATGCCTAGGTGTTGTACGGACTGTATTGCATCGTCTGGGAGACATACAATGTATTAACAACCATACCAACCATGTAATATTGATTTTTTGTAAATAGGTTTTTTTTTTGTAATTTGCTCCAGGAAGAAAAAATCGCTAATTTTTTTAATAATATCAAACATATAGCATCTTTTTTTGCTCTTTACCTTTTATTTAATAAATAAGCTTTACAAATAAGTCAAATTTGTTTTGCTTCTAACTCTTCCTTTGCCTGATTTTGTATTATCCTTAATTTATGAACATGAGTGTAATTCTGTACTCCGTCAAGTGGTTAGCTCATCAGAAGGCTAGGTAGAACTTCTGATGAGGAAAAGGATGTTTACTCCGCTTGATGTTGTGGATCCACAGGGCATAGGTCCTACTTCGCGTAGTACGGGTGGGAGCATCTTGATGACCAGTTATATCTCCAGGCTTTCGTTGTTCTCACCACTGTGGTCTCTGAGCACCAGGAGTCTTGACTCCATTTGCCCAGTGTTGCAGTGGGCTAGATTTCTGTAAAGTCTGTCATCCTAGGATTAGAAGCCGCGGGGTGGTACACGTTTAAGTATGGGCGACATTAACGATGTACCATGAGTCAGCTGGTAATGCCTTCCCATACTGACTCTAAAGAAGACGCTTGCTTTAAAGAATTTACAGAAAAAGGTTGAGGAAATGGGCAACTGAAACTTTCCAAATGATTTAGCGTTTACCTGTTATTGCACATCGTTCAATCCCACCATACGCCCCGCATCCAATATTTATTAAAAATAATGATCTAGGATATATAGATAGTACAATATAGTCTCAATTCATTTGAAATTTACAAACTAAATTGAATATCTGTTTTGCTGTAAGAAAAAAAAAGATAAACATAATCTCATTTATTCTTAATATGCAGATAAGCATAATGCTATAATAAATATTGGGAACGCAATGTTATTATGAGCCTAGGGTAATAGCATGATTGGCATATCTTCTACCTCTCGAAGAGGATTGCTGACTGGACGGAAGGATTTTCATCTTTCAAAGTCCTTTCAGTGCTTGAACATTAAGATTGGGGAACACCTACTTACTTACCCAGACGTGGCAGGTATTCTTAGATTTGAGCAACTTTCGAAACCTGTGGTTTGGTTTTGGTTTCATTTATTTGACTACGGCAAAGCCCACAAAGACTATCTACTTAAGGGAAAGGATGCCTTTGTGGAGGATTTTCTAAGGGAAACCGGCTCGATATACATCATAGAGGAAGCCACAGAAACGCCTATGCAGCCACCCCGTTCGTCGGCATTCGAACTCCGGACCGAAATACCAGTGTTCAGCGACTTTACCGCTCCGCTGATGGAGCGCCGCCCGAAGGCCATGATTTTCCATTACTTCTTTTATTTACGTTCCAGCTTACTCATTCTTATTTACTGCTGTCCCCCCGGCGTGTATGTCTACTAACTTGATATTATATCATAACAGTTGCACTCTGGGGGAAAATAATTTTGAGTTTGGCAGTTCCAGAATCCTGAGGGAAGACCGTTTGTACGGTGGGACGGAGAGGGGAATGGTGGTATCGGTAGTGGGCGTGGCTTTGCCTCCTGACCCAAATTACGTGTAAAACCAAGGTATTGGTACCCGTGCGCTGCCACGGTATGATCATCACAGGTATTCCACGTCAAACTTTCAGCCTGGTGACCTGCCCGCGTAGTGCTGGCGGGGGCGCTTTGTCCACCAGTCAAATTTCCGGGCTTATAGCGCCGCACTTCATGGAAGTCTCAATTCGACGGGAGTTGTGATGCCGGTTGACCTGGTCAGCCATGAGTGAGATAATTCAATTTTTTAATCCGTCGCCTGTAAGCGTGCGACGAGGGTGGCGGGGTAGTGAACGTTTCTATGTAGCTCTCGAAGGGCTCTTTTTGCCTGATGACCACCTCCCGCCTAATACGGAGGCTTTAATGGCTTCAGGTCTGGTAGTGCGTCATCCTTAGTTCGCAGAGCCGGTATGTACAATGCTACTTATCTACTGCTGATGTGTTTGAGATTTCGAAAATCCAGGCAATTTTTTTACCCCTTCCTTCTTCTGTTGTCCCTTTCAGAACTACAGCCCAGACACATCAATGTGAAGAGCCTCTGAGGCTTGACAAGGTGAATAAGAGGACACGTAACGTTCTGGGCTATATTCGGGGCTTTAACGTCATCTATTCTATTCTATTTGTTTAGGTTCGAGAATTCGAATTTATAACTTTCTTTTGATATGTGTCCGCTATGAGCACATTACGAGTGTACTAGGAGTTTTCAGAACTATGGAGGAAAAATAATCGTAGCTACAAAGCAAAGTTTAAATTAAAAGTTTTAAAATTCGTTAATAGTGTCAAACCTGACAGAAGGCAGTCCGATGTTTGGCCTACTTTAATTAGGTATTAAAAAAAAGATACTCTAAGGAAGACAAATTTTGATCGGAGAGCATTTCAGGGATCGAAAACTCGAAAACTGTGTTGATAGTGAACTGCTGAATTATGTGCCAGAGAGGAGGAACATTGGCAAGTCTGCGTTGTAGAAAATGGTACAAATGAAAGCGAGGGACAAAAGACAAGAAATTACAGTCCACTATTTTAAAGCGAACAAAAGATTTGTGAGCTTCCACCCTTTTAAGTAATAGTTATATGTGGGGGAACCTCGCACATCGATAAGCGAATAATCGCTTGAACATGCGAATAGAGATGTAAGACTCAAGAAGGGTTAATACCTTTTATTCTCAAAATAAGAATTAACATAGTCGGCTCCTATCTCAAAGCGTACAGCACAGCCTCCACTTGGGCTTGAACTCAAAATAATAAGAATTAAAGCTTAAGTAATGCTCAACTAAAAAGATATAGCCAAAACTGTCAAGACGTTTAGTAGTTGGCTCCTAAATCTCAGTTAAGTAGGTGAAGCTCTCAAGGGCCTGAAGTACGGCCGAGCGTAGTAATGGCTTAGAGAGAGACGTAGCCCGAAGGCAAATACCCGCTAGTCACAAACTCTCGTTCTCTAACAAAGTCAGTAAAACTTCGGCTTAAATACTACTCTTACTCATTTGCATTAAACGCTATTCTAAAAGCACATTCTGGTAGGAAATTGTAAGCTGAAAACAGAAAGGATAGGAAACTAGCTTACTAAAGATAAATGTTAAAAACTTAGGGTAAACCTTACATATTATCCATCGTTTCATCAGACGAAATGAGCTAGTTTAAAGAGAACAACAACACTTGCACAGCGTCTGCCAGAAGCTTGTGTCGAAAAGGTGCTAGAATTATACGGATTTTCATCAAAGAAAAAATTAGGATTATAGTGTTGGACGTATAGAAAATGCAGATCAAAACTCGTGAATTTTTCGACATGTTTAATAACACTTCAAAAGGGGGCAGCTTCCTTGTTATAAAAACTACAGGAGCAGAAAATATGTGTTGCGCATAGCAATGTTGGCAGTGACTGCCTGATGGTAGAAAATTGCCTCTTTTAGCAGTTTTTAAACGGAAGATGATGCTGAAATAAAACCTTCCTCGAGGTGTTATTATTAATATACATAAGAAAGTTTGAATGCCGTTCGACTTAATGAAAGAGTGCCTCAAATTGTATGGGACCGTTGCCAGGTGCTCTCCTACATAAGAAGTTACTGTTAGCTTTGGACGATTTCCGCGGGTATCTCACGGAAGATGTAAAAAAAATGGACTGAATAAACACTGTTCCTGCAATTCTTCCAGAAGGACTTGCATGATGATGTATCAGTGAATAAATATTCAAAGAATTGCTCCGAAAGTCTTATAACGAATGGATATCAACAGGGTCACACAGTTTTACTAGAACCGAAAAAATCCAGTGAACATACACTGAATTGATTTGCTCATGTATTTTGGATGCATGGACTGTGATTTATAAGGCAATATAATGGTGAAAAACTTCAAGAAAACTGGGATATCCGATGCTCTTGATGGTTCTGAAGATCATTGTACTTGGGAAGACGGACTTAACAGTGCAAAGACGATGACTGTAGTGACGGCTTACAAGCTGCAGCAGACGATGCAGACAGTAGTTCCGTAGCATTGAATGATTTAAGGCCTAAGGAATAGCGGTGGATAGCAGTAGGAATGGGCAAGTTTCAAATTACAGAGAAGTAGAAATGAAATTATTTTATTAGATATTGCAGTGTTAATATTATTATACATTCTTATTGAAATGTATCTTTTGTTTAAAAAAATAATATTGTGATAGTTACCAGTAGTTTATCCAAAATTACTTTTCATTGCAATATTCTTACTGTAACCATTTCCTTCGGAAATTAAATTCCTCGCATAATTTTTTACTCTCGATTTTTCGAATGATAAAATTAGTAAAAAACAATTTGGGGAATACTCGGAAAGCTACGTTTAACGTTTTTGCTGTAATAGTATATAATTTGCTAATTGTTACAGCAAAAACGTAAAGCTAGCAGCTGTTAACTAGTAAAAGGAAGAAAATATCTTAAGTTGGTGGATATTTAAAATGTCTGTGACTTGAGGAAAAGTGACTGAATGAATTTGTTAATTGACAAAAGTTACTCTTATCTAAAAAGGTTAATCAGAAGACAGTAAAGTAGAAAAATATTTTTTTTTAAATTTAATTCGAATATACAATTTTCTGCACTAAAGGAATTGAAACTTACATTATTGGCCCCAGTTAAAAAGCAATTTTCCATACCATGGAGTCTACAAATACTTGATATTCTGTGGGTTTACCACTACAAGTAAAGTTGTAAAAAACTTATGTTAGATCCTTACTAATCAATCTAATTTATGCTGAAAATGAAATCAGTTTTTTCAAAGTGGTATGTTTTTTGACAAAACTCTGCCACACGAGGGGGAAGGATTGTATCCGGACGCCCAAGGCACACCCCCTAGCTAAGCCCCTGTCTTTTATCTTCACAGGACATATCAAATAGCAGTGGTGTGAAACAGCCTGCTCAGGGGCAAGAGACGGTGTGAGGTGAAAGCTCGCAAGCGGAGGCGCAGTTGGTGTGCAATGCAAACCAACTGATAAGAGGAAAGGCCCCAGATAAGAGAGACCTTTTTGATAAGAGATTATCTTTTATTGATTTCCCGGAGGTAATTGCAGTAATTTTATTATTTTTAGCTCTGGTATTTTTCTTTGTATTCAAGCTATTTACTACGCATATAATGGTTATTTCCTGTGTACCTCTAACAGAGCTTATTTTCGAATTTAATGATTGATTCCCAAGGCTTTGATTTCAGAGGCATATTTTTGAAAAATTTTCCGTATATTTTAAGTTTTTTAATTTTCGATACACTCAGATAATACTATATTTCCTTTCCGTAATCTTAATTATAGTGCTCATTTTTATTATTTATTTCATTTTACACAGAATTTTTTTTCAACTTACTTATTTATTTTTATAAATGCCATTGCTCAGATCCGTTCTTAAATTTATTTATTATATTACTTAATTTTAGGTCTAATTTTTAACTTGTTTTGTACATTTTAACCTTCATAGTATTTAACGTGCTCTAATTTTTAACTAATTTATATTTTCACACTTTATATCTGACATTTATTAAATTTTAGATGTAAATTTTGACTTCTTTTCTGCTTTTTAAAGTTTGCAGTTTCCAACATATTCTGAATTTTAATTAATGTGTTATATTTTTACACTATATGAAGGACTTTCATTTCATTTTTAACTATTTTCATACGTTTTAACCTTCGTAATTTCAAACATGCTCTTAATTTTTAGCTTATTTCATATATTTTCTGACCATATATATGAACTTTATTTAATTTTAGATGTAATTTTGAACTTGTTTCGTACAATTTAAACCTTTGTAATTTTTAAAGTACTTTAATTTTGAACTTGGTTTTTACACTTTCCCACCTATACATCAAATTTATTTAATTTTATATTTTTTTGACATCTTTTTCTCTCTAGTTTACGACATACTCTAAATTTTAACTCTTTTTTTTTAATAATTTTCTGTTGTATTCAAGCTTTTGATTTTATTACTTCAGCTAAATTTATATGTTCATATTTCTTAAACGTTTAGGTAGTTTTTAATTAAGCATTTTATTTTGTAACCTATAACTATTATTCATATGCTATTCGTTAAAAAGCCCGCCCTTAGTCTACATTTTATAATATTATTTTAATTTGGCTACTCTACAATTTCTCATTCTATAGTAGTCTTACCATGACTAATTCTATTATTTTGCTTCACGACAAACTTTATAGTTTCCTGCATATTCTGGTACTTCTTTATATTTTTTACATCATTTATATCTGAATACATGTTTTTAAGCTCTTCAGTGTTGCCAATATTTAGTTTCGAGTTTAGCTAGCCTGATAGATTCCGAATTCTTAGAATGAAATCTCATCTTTCATCCATAAATTTAGAACCATATTCACTGTTTTATGTACACATACATAAATCGTTCTTGTAATTTTGAACGCTTAATACCCTCTAATTCAGTACTTTTTGCTAACTGACTGCACCCTACTCCTTGAATGTTCCGAATAAGCAAATTTTCCCTTTATTACCTTTTACCTGCACTAAGTACAGGCATTATTTTTTTCCATTTCATGTGAACATTCATTCATGTGAAATTTACGATTATTTACGTCACATGTATAAAAGAAATTCCTAAGATAAAAGTTTCCAGTATAGAATCAGATGTAAATTGCCCAGCGTTCAATGATTTTACCCATTGGTTAGCATTTTATCTCTTAAAATTTTGTTTTATTGATACCATATTGTTTCTAACGCTTAATGTTAACACATTTCTTTAAACTCAGTTCAGTTCCAACTTCATTTACTAGACAATTTCACGAACAGTCTATTTTCTAATTTTTTATACTAGGATTTTCTTTCGTGAATGTCGGTTTTCATTAATTTACGTATTTACCAACTTATTTTCTTATGAACGAGATTTTGCTAATAGAGCTAAATATTGGCTCTATATGCTATTATATTTAACAATTACGAGCGAAACGCAGGTAGTATTTTATTTAGGAGCGCTTAATATTTCAGTAGTGGATTTAAAATGCCACTGTTAATAAGATGGTGTATTTTGTTGTTGAGATCTGCTTGGCTTCTATTTCAAATGACTATAAATGGACTGGCTGCATAGTGTTTTCATCAAAAGTGCCAGTTTCAAGTATAAAGGCTTCAATGAAAACATCTTTCCTCTTAATAGATTTGCTTAGTATGCTTTACTTTAATTAATAAGTCTACTCCAATGCACTCCAGTTTTGTTTCAAATAAGATTTAAAATATTGAAGAAGGATGACCTTAATATTTAAAACTTTGCTCTTCTTATTTTGCATCATGTTATTCGAAATATCACGTACTGTTATATCAAGCACTATTCAAAACAACACGATATTCTGAGGGACGCAAAGCGCAGCAAAGTGAACATTATTTCCTAATACAGATTTATTTGCTCTAAGATGTATTTTACTGTAATGATGTACACAGTCGTCGGTAAACATTGTTTGAGCACCTGCTTCTTTTTCTATAAGGTACAATTACACCAATACAACCAGAAATTGGACACCTGCCAAAACTGTGTTTAAGATTTTAATGACTATTGGAAAGGCCTAGTGTTTCAGGAAAATCTTCGACGTTTAATACTTAAATTTCTTTCAGAGGTATTTATTTTTATCGGAAGATTTATTTATTGATTTATTTATTATTGATTTATTTATTATCATTAATTCAATAACCAAGCCTTTATTTCGGTTTTAAATTAATTTATGTGTCATAATTAAAAAAATTAGGGCCTAATTTCAATCACTGGTTTGATAAAACGTAAGCAAAAAGAACTCTGATAAATAAATGGCTTTATCACTTAAATTACATGCCCACAAAAGTCCTTACACGATCTTTAATTTCTCAACCGCTTATCGTAGACGTGTACTTCCAGTTATAAAAATGCTTTTTAAGTGACATAAATATTCAAATTATGCTATTTTTTAACTTGAAAATTGATTTTGAAAAAATTATGATAACGAACTTTTCTTATAAGCTTCCCACTTTCTTTAGTTTTGAATAGAAACATTTTGTAGTTATTCTAAAGTATAAAACTCACAAGATCTTGTTCTGGGTCATAAAAAATGATCAAGATATTTAATTTCAAATCTGGGAATTTTTCGCTGCTATGAACCCGCATTTTTGGGTTTTCATTGAGGGCTCAGCTAAATCAGAAAAATTCGAGATTCATTTTCTCCTCTTAATGGAATTCATTGAGATTCCTTTGGGTTTACTAGTATTTCAGTTAAAATTTTATTATATTTAGTGGGCTAAGCATACAAATAATTTATAAGTTTTGAAATGCTAAAAATTTGCTAACGATATTCACATGTAGTTTTATTAATTTAGGTTCCTAATTTAACTGCCGTACAAAAAAGTTCCCAGGAGATTAGAAATAATTTTCATTTTTATAAGCTTGATTTAGTTCACACATGATGTTTGCTTTCTGTGGTCCTAAGTTTGTCACTTATTTTTAACCTTCTACCTTATAAGCTATCGAGTTAAAATTTTGTTGTTTATCGATAATTGTCGATGGTAATGCAATCTGGTGAAGTGATATTTTCATAATTCGATTTAAATTTAATGTTCAAACGATTTTTCGCATATATATTTTCAGTTAACCAACAGATTAAAAATCTCGGAAAATTACTGTTTGTACCATCGGATATGGCGTAAAAAAATTCTTTTAAATAAAACTAGTATCACATTTTTAACATCATTTCTGATATGAATTGGTTTTGAAAATCGCTCGATTTTTCAATTATTTGACGCTTATAGTTTTAAAATTTCAGCTTCTAAAAATGTATTGGATACAAGTTTTGAGCTTTGCACAGATTAGAAAACAAACTCATCATCCACTTTTAAAACAAGAATGATAAAAAAATAGTAAGTGGGCGATTTTCTCACTTTTAAAAAAAGTATGCAGCTATGTGAAACAGAAGAGACCATGTTTCTCCGGTACTGCTGGGAAACATAAATTCAAATTATGATGTTAATGCGTCATAACAAAACCAACTATAGCATCCTTTTCAATATTTTCCATTTCATAGATTTATAAAGACTTTTATCAACATTTCAGTTTAAAAGTTGGTGTTCTTAATTCTGTTGTAGTTCGTAATATTATGTACTTTTATGGGATTTTAAGATCCTAACATCTAAAAATGTACCTGTGTTAACGACTTGAAAATTTAAACGGTTTTGAATGGAAGTCCTTATCCTCTTTTAAAACAAGCATGATTAAAAAAAAATATTATTAACTCGACGATTTCCTAAATTTTTTAATTATTTTTTTTAATCTGGCAACTTTTTTATAAGCTTTTATTTAACTCGCTTATGATTTTTATCACTATAGTCATAACTTTACCACCAATTTTCAAACTATTCTCCTTATGGATGTCACCGATAATAAGCAATTTTTTCAAAATTTCTTTAAATTATTTAAAACTTCATGTTGAAACGATTTATGGCTTATATCTTCGTTTAATAAACAAACTTAAACAACTTACTGTTTGCGCTATTGGATAGAGCGGATAAAAAAAACCTTTGAAATGAGATTTGCATCAAATTTTAACGCAATTTCGGATTTTTTGGCAAAGCCGCTGGATATTTTCGACCATTTGACGAAACAGAATTGTTGAAAGTAAAAGAGTGATTTACTCACTGTTGAAAAACAATTTTTCAGTTGAGCAGTTTACTTGATATCGTGTCAGAGAGATAAAAATAAAAAATATTAAAGAAAAAGCTTGTACAAAATAAGTTTTTATTTAAAATTCATAAAATATGAATAAAATGAACTAAAAGGAAAAAATGATTTATCATATAGTTTCTTGGCAGCAGAAAATTAAATAATTCTCTTTGCATAGATTCATCTGCAGCTTTACATCACTAATAACAAAAGCTCGCCGTCTAAATAACGAAATTCACCAACCGGATTGCATTGCCATCACGTAGTATAAGCCACTACGTTCATAAATTTGTCAAAAGCACTCCATGCTTTAATTACTCGACATGTAAAATTGCAGATAGATTGTCTCGAGAAATTAAAGGACTCCATGCCTTAATTACTCGAGATATAAAATTGCAGATAGATTTTGTAAAGACACTTAATCTCTTGTTTCCATTAAATTATTTTTCTCCTTTTAGTTCATTAATTATTTTACGAGTTATAAATAAAAGCTTACTTTACAAAACTTTTTAAACTTTGTTGGTTAAAAAGTTGGTTCTATGAATGCCGTTCATTTTACTTCCTTGTACGAAGTAAAGGAAGTATTGTAATCACGAAAAATTCCGGATACCATATTTCAAAGAAAATATTCATTTTGACCGCTATCGTAGGCAATTTAACGATGTTTTTGCATAACATTTGTACATAAGGACAGAATGAAGGACTCTATTTCCTCAAACGAATTATAAAACTGATTTTAAATGGATTCAGAAGAGATTTTTTTCATATTGTCTGTACGTACGTATGTATATATGCACCTCTCATAACTCAAAAAGTGGCAGTTGCAGTGGGCTGCACCAAAAGTATATAAATATATGTATATACTATATATCCACACTGTTACTCTGCTATGTAAGTTCAGTTTTTTTTTATTCTTATATGTTGGTAAATTGTGCATTTTTGGCTTTAAAAATGATTGAATTATGTTGTTCTTATCTTCCGGTGAAGGTGAATATCTGCCTTTAGTATACTTGCATGCAATATTTGTAGAATTAATCAACTAGTTAAAAGTTGTTTAAGCGCGGCTAAGCCTACTCATTTTTATCATAGCAGTCATATTTGTTTACATTTGAAACTTAGCAGAATAGTGGATCTGTTGGCATTCTATAGAAACTAAGCTTCACAAAAACAAAGATAACGCCTTCTTTTATTATTGCAAATTAAATCATGCTCAATCCATTCTGGAATTTATTCGAGGAAATGAGTATTTAAGATTCACTTCGTAATTTTTAATATAGATATTTTGAGTTTTTATGTATTTTTTCCCTATCGCGAATTGAGAACTGAATGAATTGAATGAGAAATACTGAATCGTCTGTGAAAAACTGGTCTTTTTTTTTTAATTTCTTTTACACATAGTTTTAGATTTATTATATTATTTGAATAGAACATGTGGCAACGATTAGATAATTCTTCAGATGATACAATTTTCGCGCATTCTGCGTTATAAAATGAGAGATGTAACGCTGTTAAGTGAACCTAGCTCTAAAGTGTGGCTATGATAAACAAATATGGGGAATTTTAAAGAGTGCATTTATTCTGTTGTGGTTTCTGCGCTATCGACGAAGTAGATTTAATTCAATCCAATAAGTTTAAATAAAATGCATATATATATATATTGCAAGAAAAGGCGAAATATTCCATACAAGAAATTCCTGTCGTGTATATATCAGATTTGGTAGAAACCAATTCTAAAAGATTCTGTGAGTGAGACCTCTTTTTTGAAAAATATTGTATTGCCCAAACCTTTTCATGGTAATCTGCATAAGAGTCTTGGTGTTTAATCTAATAACATCAAAACCCCTTCTCCTGAACTGATATTTCATTTTTCGTTACGTGCCATTTTAATATTTCACTCTTCAATTCGGGTACGATACTTAAATTTTCATGAAACATAATATCAGACTTTAAATTAAATAGATCTGCTAACTTAAGCATATGGAACTCAGACTTTCGTATTTTATTTTTTAGAATAATTATAAACTTTTACCAAATTTATCTATAGTGGCAAAGGGGAATTGAAAAAAAAGTTACGTTTAGTAGTTTTTAAAAAAAATTGTTTTTAAATTTTAAATTGGCAAAATAGGAGTAATTGCTTTATTTAGAACAGTTTCGCAACTAGAAGTACTATGTCTGTGATCAATAACTACGAAATAAAAGTTTCGCATGCAATCTATTGGCCTTATCAGACCTAATGAGAAACTTTTTCTAGAAACGTGTCCCGACTAGCCACTGTCTGCCACCACTAGTTTAAGCGGGTGATTTCTAACCGCAATCCTTGAGAAACAGCTCTGTTTCATGTACGTAGCTGCAATATTTTACTATGCTGGCGCAGAAATTGCACAGGAAACTCTGTCTCGCATGGCTCAGCCAATCAAAGAAAGATTTCGCTTCTAGGGTATATATGGCCTACTTCCGGGAAGTCTTCCTTTGTTCTTCTAAGATGAACATAAAAAAGCTATAAGGTATTTTCCCCCTGCTTTCTGAATGCCTTTCTGGTGTAACAATAGCGCACTCGTTCCAGGTTCGGGTCCTGGCACACTCTCGGTTCGTATCCGATTAGTCCAAGTTTGAGTCCCGGCGAGGGCATTGCACATTTTTCACATCTCTAGTATCGATAAAGCCTAATGACTCTATAGTGGCTCTCGAACTAAAAGGTGGTGGACAATAATTCGTCACTACCAGGATCTGGCGACTGGGTCTTCTAATTCCCAGTTGCCCTTTAAAAGCGGGTATGTAAAGTATTTTCTTCCTCTTTTCAGCATGCCTTCGTGGTATAACGGTAACACACTCGGCGCATATTCGAGAAGTTGAGATTCGAGTCCCGGCAAGGGCATTGTACATTTTTTACTTCTCCAGCATCGATAAAACCTAGTGACTCCAGAAAGCTGCGTGCTACATTTTGTGTCTATAGGTATGATAAGAGACACGATGTATAACATATTGAAAGAAGTCTAGAACCACAGGAAAGAAGACGGTGATGCTATCTTAAATGGTTAAAGTTGGAAAGTTCTAGTTTCCCGACTCTCCACTTTCTGCCAACGGGTACTAATGGTAGTTTAAACGGGTACTAATGATCAACCACATGTTGCTGAATAAATCAAACAACTCAAGAGCCATTCACAAGTGTTTTAAATTGATATGTTCTTTGATATGGTGGTTAGAAGAGATTAACTCTCAAGCTCAGATTTGAATCCGGTTCAATGATCGAACCTTGAGACATCTCTGTGTCTTTAAGGATGCAGTATTGGTTGCACATAGTCGAGCACACTGTGCGATGTATTAAAAAATTACGAGATCTGGTGACCGATGAGTTGGATCATCCTCCCGACGAATGCCTAATCTCCAAGGACGTCACCTTTAAAGTAAATAAATAATAACTAGAAAACTATAAATCTGAGAGCATCCAATTACTGCCAGATAACAGAGTTTACCATTAAAAATTTTAAAAGAAGCATTAAACAAAATAAAAGTCACAAAAAATGGAAGAAAAAAAGGTATGCTCTTTTAGAAGTTATGTAACACATCGCATTAGAAACACGTCTTCTTAATTGTAGCAACTATCATATAATTTCGAATATAAGCCAGTCTGTGAATAATCTGAGAGGTAGGATTTTATTCCCAAAATTCAGATAAGATGGAAAATCTGTGTATAAGACGAATTTAAAGTGTTCTTAAAAATCCACCCAAACTTAAGAATTATTACAAACCGTGTAGCTTCTAGATTGTATCGTATATACGCTAAAATTACGAATCGCGTAGCTTTTAGACCAATCACACGAATAGGTAAGGGCCAATTCATCTTCCGTTTCCTTTCAAAAAATAGGAATGAAAGCATAGCAGAAAGAAAAGATATTTCTTACGCCAGTAGTTTCTCTCCTAAGTCTGAGGGCCCACCAGCGGCTGAGCGATAAAGTCGCCAAACACTAGTAGCTCCTTGCAGGGTTCCCATCCTGGCGAACGGGCTGGCTGCATGGGCGTCTTCGTGGTTTTCCCCTGTGTAATGTGTTTATGAGCCAGTTTCCCTTAGGAAATCCTCCACGAAGGCATCCTATCTTTAAGGCAGATAGCCTTCGAGTGCTTTGCAAATAATCAGATAAACCAAACCTAACTTTGATACATGCGCATCATTTTTGGTAGTAAGGTGGTGAGTTTTACTTCAGTCCACTTCGTAGCAACCATTTTCAAGAAATCACAAGTTCCCCCTTTATAATTATGTTCCCATTTTTACGAGTCTGCATACTATCTTACATTTAAAGTAAAAATTATCACTTTTGCTGTGCAATATTGTGGACAAAACTAAAGATGATATTATCCACGAGGCGAATTACAATGATGTGTATGGTGAAGTGAAGGCTGATGAAATTTACCAGGAGTTGCCTCAAGCAAAAATTTTGGAGAACTGCTATAAAATTTTGTGTCGGATACTGATATTGAGAAATGTAATTGATTTAAACTAAAATTAAATAAAATGAAAATAAAAATTTTTCGCTTATTTAATCTAATTATAGAATTCTTGGGATCTAATTATTTCTAAATCATTTGGATCTTGTATCCCAAATTTCAGTAGTGAAATATTTACTGAAATTTCCCAGCTTATATGCAGAAACATATGGAAAATAGATTTTAAGTCATCGTAATATTTCAATTCTTAGATTCACCTCTTTTTTCATAATAAAGCTCTGTAAAAATACAGCTAAAATCCGTGCTGGTTTGAAATTGCAGATTTTTTTAGAATTATTAATTATTTTGAAGAAGTAAATTTTTCTAAATTACTAATTTTAATTAAATGTACCATTCTTGTTAGTAAGCAGAAGATTATTATTTGACAATATTCGTTATGTATATTTATTTTAGCCATTTATTTCTTGTACATTGCTTGTGTATAGTCCGCCCCTCCCCAGTGAAAAAGGAATGGTGCATCTTAGAATCAAAGAAATGTGGTACATCAATTAAAAGCATTATGATTTTACATAATTCTATTGCCTCTACCGATAGATTACTAGCATGCGATAGATATTTAAAAAGATTTCAAATTATTTTAGACAGAACTCTGCATCGAGATAAATTTATGTAATTTCTGTATATTATGTTAAGAAAATAATTTTACTAGATCGTAGACCGAAATCAGTGCCGTAATACCTCCTGGAATTTATTATTTACGCAGGATTTAGAAGGGAAGCCGAATTTTCTTGCTTTGTTTGAATTTGCCCCCTTAGATATTAATATTAGGTTTTTACAGGGCATAAAAAATAAATATAATTAAAAAACTGACGAATTAAACATATGTGCCAAATATTAGCGCTAATTTTACGTAAAAAAGCTGGGGAATTAAATATATGTGTCAAATATTAAATACAAGTTATAGTTTTACGTTACCTCATTGTGAAAAATAGTTTTTTGTTGTTTGACTGACTGATCTGCTTATTCATCATATTTCAAAATTTATTGTACTTCTATAAAATTCCATTTATTCATTTTCCAGGAGGTATTACGAGAAGCCAAATGTACACAGGGGTCAATGAATTTGATTTTCAAGTCATGAAGAAACCACAAAACAGGGTGCATTTTCCAATTAATCTCAGACACTTGCTCTGTAAGGACAGAAGTTTCTTTCGATATAGGTTTGGAGGCAACCCTTACAGACGTCGCATACAAAAGGGGCTAAAGGCCCGTCTACACGTAGCGATTTCCTCGGCCGACTTATCGGACCGACAATATCTGAGAGAGCTCACTTGTCCACACGGGACGATTTTCTCGTTGGTACAGGAAATACCTCAACCAATCACAGTTCAAGGAAGAGTTCCCGCCTTATGTAGCTTCACACTGTCAACAACAGTGTAAACAAAACTGTACGAAATTGAATTTACTTCAAAATAATAATGGAAGATTTCCCTTTGATTGCTTCTATAGCAACATCTGCGATTTTAATCTTCGCTACTGCTGCTACTGAACATCCCTTTGATTGCTTCTATAGCAACATCTGCGATTTTAATCTTCGCTACTGCTGCTACTGAAGAAGAAAAAGAAAGCGTATTTGGACGAGAAATTGGGTAAAACGGCGGAAAATTCATGGATCCCAACCCTGTTCCAAGAGCTGCGTTTTGAAGACAGGGTGGAATTTCGTAAATATCTACGAATGTTGCCGTGCGATTTGGATTTTTTATTAAACTTAGTGAGCAGCAAACTTAAAAAACAGGATACGATTATGTATTCTGCAATCTCACCATCTGAGAGGCTGCATGTTACTTTACGATTGCTAGCTGGTGGTAAGTTAATTTTGATTTTATTAGAAATTAATTAAATGATTTTAATAAAATTAATATATCATATTCACTAAACTGAAATACAAACAATAATTTTAATCAATATTTTTTTTTTAATTTTTTATTATTATGTTACAGGATGTTTCTGTTCAAATTTACAGTATTTGTTTAGGATACCTAAACAAACATTGTCAACACTGATACCAAAAGTATTGGATGCTTTATGGGAATGAATGCAACATTACATAAAGGTGAGTTAAAACTTAATATGTTAATGTTATATATGAGGTATTCTAGTTCATGAACTTTTAATTAAAAAAAATGTTCTGTTATACAAGGATCAGGATACCAATGTTAAGTTGATTTCTAATAAAATTTGTAAATATTTAATTAACTTCAATGCTCGTTTTCCTTGAAATGTGATTCATTTAATAAAGTATTACAGCAATGCAATATATAATTTTCTATTTACTGTTATTAAAGTAGTAAAATATAACAGCTGCATCCTGATTATAATTGGTAACTTTTTTTTTTTTTAGAATTAACTTATTGATAAAGTACTAGCAGAGATTTAGTATAATAATTAAAATTTCATTACTCATAACATCCTTTTAAAATGTAATTTACTTCTAGATTAACTGAAAATATATATTTCTTAAAATTTTTGCAGTGTTTAGTAAATGCTAAATAAATCACTAGAAGATATAGAAATTGATACAAGTAAATTCAGAATCTATGCCAAAATTAGATTGCTTTTTAAGGAATTGTATGAATATATATGAAGCGAATTTTATTGCAGCTTCCTCTTAGCAAACAATGATATCATTTAGAACATGGGCCAGCAACCTATTGTATATTAGAGTATCAGAAATGTGGAAGTTCAGCAAATACCATATAGGATGCACTTTTTATTTTGTGATAAATTAAATTGAATTCATTCTTCCCACTCAATATTAAAATGTATCGTCAGCTTCCTAAAGTTTTAAAATTGTTTAGCAGGTGCCACTTTTCTGACCCATGCTCTAGAATGTAATTCAATTTAAGTTGTAGAATGTGCTATTTTCAGTGCGAGTTTTAGTCAGCCACAGTCTTGTATATGCTTTTCAGTATATTTAAACAAATTCTGGTACTGTTCCATTATACCCTCGCAATTTCAACAAATATCCTAAAAAAATAACAAGTTTTTTGTGGAGAAACGAAAAAAATCATAAATAATCGATAAACATTGTAACTCATTCGACTTGATCATCGAAGAGTTTTTGCCAGAAATAAACATTGGAATTTAAATAAGTTTCGTCAATAAATGATAACTATTTAGTTTATAAAATGTAAATAAAATGTTTGTACTATTTTTATTAGTTTCTAACGACAGTAATTACGATTTTTTCTTTCCCGTTGCAATGATTATCGTACTGGGGTATAATAGAATTGTACCCAAAATTTTTAATCTATAAGAAGTGAATCTTAAAAAGAAACCTTTATCTTTATGATAATATAGTAGCAGATATGATTACTTTATTTTGAGAAAAAAATCCTTATTATAATAATAGTCTTGTATAAATTTCATGAAGCACAGTGTAGACCCATAATTTATTACAATAATACAATATTCTTAATAATTCTATGCATTTAAGTCATTGAACACTGGTAGTTCAACCTGGGTTTGGCTGTATGGGCATTTTCCTGTTTCCATGAGTAACATGGATAAAAACTAGTTTCCTTCAGAAAACCCTTTAGGCAGACAGCCTTTATGCATTCTGCTGTAACCAAATAAACCAAACCATAATAAACAGTAATTATTATTGAAAAGTTTTTTTGTGTAATTAGATGCTGAAGTTACATAATTGCTTTATTTATTTTGTATATAACCAAGGCCAACGCAAGTCGATATTGATACAGCAGAATTTAGGAGCGAATTTTTTTGTTTTATTATCAGGGAGGCATCTAGTGAATGCAGGAACTGCAGAGATTGCACTAGGCATCAAACTGGCAGCCTAGCACTAGCCCTGTATATAACATATAACGAATTCTTTGCTAAAATAACCACCTATGGTTCCATTCAAAATTCCTCGGCACTTGGAGCTTTGAGTTCTTTTCAAATTAAGAAGCATATATATTCCATCATAAAATGTTTAAACATGTTATTTAAATGAAAATTCTGTTATATGCATACAAATAAGGATATGCATTTTTTATTTATTGTATGTACAACAGCAGCTTATTTTCGAATCATTCATCTTCCAAAAAATATAACTTTTTCTATTCTGCATGGGTATTGTAACCAAGAACATTCATTTCCCCACAGTTACTTGGCTTTAATTCCATTTATTGCATCCGACATATCCTTTACTTTAAAACTTTTCCAAATGTCTTGTTTAATGACAATGTCTATGGATTTCAGTTCAGTTCAGATTAAGACTGTACTTCATTCACCTTATCCCTCTATCACACACAAAAAAAATTTCATGCTGAATCTATGATACAGCTTATCCAAGAATAAGAGAGAAAAAATTAGGTATAAATTTGAATTTATTTTTTAAGTTATGTAAACTTTATATATAATAAGTACAGCATTAAAAAGTGAATCATAGGAACACAACCAAAATATATAAAAGACATTTCTACTTCTCTAATGTGTATTTTATTATAACAAATAAGTAGCTAGCTAATATTCGTTGATAAAATATTTAATTTTACTAATTGCTAATATTCAAATAACATCTGCATTTATATTTTGTATTCTCATTCCTTTATCAGTTTCATGATTAATACTTATTTTTTCATTTTGCAGACACCAAACACTGCTCAGGAGTGGCAAGCCGTAGCAGAAGCTTTTGCTGAAGCACCAACAAGAGGTGGAAGTGTTCAGTATCTACTCACTTTGTTATATAAAGTTGGAAATTCTAATGTAATAATAAAAATCATTACTTATGAGTGCTTTTATTTTCTCTTGCAAAAAACAATACAAAAAAATGTGTCAAGTTGCGTTTTTGGTTACATTCAAACCATCTAATTCATTTTGCTCAGTCTGTGCATCTGCAATTATCTGTTATATTTTAAATTTTGTATCTGTAAGTAGTTGAGGGTCACGTATTTGTTCGAGTTCACAGCTAATAAAAGTACCACACTGGGAAAGTGGATTTGGAATGTTTTGTTTTGATTTGAGTACAGCAGAAATTGCTTCTAGTGTTGTGGTGGCTGCTGTGAATATATGTTCATGTTTTTGCTTTTTACTTGAATTTGTAGTGGTTGGTGTGTCATGTAATTCCGAAATTTTCTGAGATTTTTCAATATCGTCTGTTTCAAAATCTTCATCTTCTGGCATCTCGTAAGAACATCTAGAATCTTCTTCCATTCCTCTTTTTTGTGCAGTATCATTCAAATTCTGCAAAATAAAATTAGAAGTTACTTTCGATTGTTTAAACTATATCTATATACATACAAATATTCGATTGTTTAAACATCTACACATCACAAATCAGAACAAACAAACTATGAAAAGATACATAACAAATATTTATAAAAGTAATGAATATACTGTCAAAGCTTGGCTTTTGAAGAGCAATCATTTAATCAACAATATTAAATTTGTACTAAGAAAGAAACATCAAACTCTAATAAAGGCCCTGGATGCAGCTTTATGTATTGTTAGTAGGATATACAGTGCTAACAATACATAAAGCTGCAGTCTTAAGACTGCAGCTTTATGTATTGTTAGTAGGATTAAACTGTATTCGAATCCTAATGATTGGGACAGCTGCATGGGTGTTTCCATATTTTTCAAAATCCATAATATAATTGCCACTAGTTCCCCTAGAAAGTTCTCCACGAAGGCATCCTTTCCTTAGATAGGCAGTTCTTGCATACTTTGAATGTCCTCATAAGAATTAAATAAGCAAACAAACATAATAAAGGAATGATTAATTTATGTGTAATTTTAAAAGTTACAATTCTGTTGGTTTTTAAGTTGCTAAATGTTTAGTTCTTTCAAAGATAATCTCTATAAAAATTAGATGAATGTAATTTAGTTCGTCATTCATAATGCAATTTAAAGCTGATGTTAAGAATATTTTAAAGGATGGGAGATCGCCAGTCTAATTAAAAGAGAAGACCTTCAACACACTTTGTAAGATTTTTTACTTAGCTACTCCATAGAATATGAATTAATCAGTAGTAATAAGTAGAATTAAAGTGATTATTGATGATTTTGCTTTGTTATAAGCAATAAAATTGAATGATTAAAAATACATGCTTGAATACATATAATGCAATGCTTTTTAGATTATTTATATTTATGCTCTTCCAGTATTTTTTCTTATTTACCAGAAAGGTATCTTTTAAGATTCTTCATTTAAAAATTATAAATCATTATTTACATCATTCTTCTGGCTATTAAGACTATGACAAAACTTATATGAATATAAAAATGCAGAGATATAATTAATTTGACATTTTGCCTTAAGTGAAAAAAATATCTAGGCATGACTCTGGTCTATTTAATCATGCATGGCCATATAAGACATGAATTTTCTATTTTATACATATTATTTTAGAACATTTAGTTATTTGCTATCTTCAAAAACATATTTCAATTCAAACTAAATATTTTCTTGTTAAAAAAAAACTGAAGAGGCTGTTGCCTATGTGGTAGCATGTTGGGTATTAATATAAAAACATACTTTGCATATATTTAAGAGGAAGGGATATTTATTTTAAAAGAAAAGTAATAAGTTGATATTTGAAAGTTAATAGTAACAAAGTATTAATAAACTTATGCACGATTTAGCTGTGAATAGCTACTGCTTATAATTTTCACCATACATAATAAAAGCCAAGGTTTTTATCAAGAAATTGAAAATGTTAATTTAATGCTAAGTAGATAGATATATAGACATGTAGATCAAAATTTTACTATCAAATAAATAGATACTAATGATATGAAAATCATAAAGAATGAGTACAATAATAAGCCAAGAATAAAGGGAAAGCAATAATAGAAGGCAACAATTAGACAATATTTGTATTAGAAGGCAATAATGTAATTTCATTGCACAAGCTTCAAATAATAAATATGATGTGAATTCTTAAATATATTGAACATTAAAAGACTTAATATCAGCATAACTAAATAATACAGCTCGAAAATTATAATCATATGGTTAATCAGCTGGTAAAAAATTTGTTTAGATCTACTGAAGCAAACTGGGTTTTTCTGAAAATATTTAATTTCAGCAAGATAACAGACTTATGTAATGTATACAATACTAAATTTATATACATAAAACAATTTTCATCATGAATACAAAACGCTGAAATTTATAAAGTAACAGGAAAAATAAAACTTACCAAAATTAGGGAATCCTTGAACTTCTTGTTTTTATAATTAGAGTTGTTCGTGTTCCACAACGCATTGTTTTCTCGGTAAAAATCAATGAGTTGAAAAATTTGATCATCAGTCCAACGCTGCATCGCCATACTTGATATTTGTTTCAAAATAAGGAGGAAAAGCATGCGACTCCTTGAAGCATTCCTATTGGCTACAGTCTCCGATTTTATCGGCCGCTAGTGAGCAGTGAGCATTAGATCTGAAATCGTGGCAGAGAACATGACAGATTTTTAGCGCATGCGCAGATCCTTAAAATTGCTGCTTTGCGAGAAAGTCGGCCGACGAAATCGCTACGTGTAGACGGGCCTTAAGAGTCAGTTACGATAATAAAACCGTTCCGAACAGGGACTGCGAACAATAGGATTACTGAACAACCCAGGACGCCTATTCTAGGATCATTGGATCCGTCTTTTACTTGAGTAAACAATATTGACTCAAAAAATCCAGTATGGACAGCCGTTTTCGACTTATCGGAGAAAGTCATTCTCTGGCCCTCAGGTGATGGGCGGGTGAGTCCATTTGACTTTATTGACGGGAGACAAGGCGTCAAGGAGCTGTAGACTAATCACAGTACAGACTAGCGACGAAATTTATAGCGAGCGCTGGCTGAAGTTCTAGGAATATTCTCCCATTATTTCACTAACTCACACGCTGCATTTGTAGTTCGAAAAAATGGCACAAAACAGTATTATGACCAAAACGCAGCAGAATTTGCTGCTGTGTTATGTGGAGAAAAATCCCGTTTCTTAAGGGGAGAGTTAACGCTAGCCTATTTAGGACTAAGAAATAAAGAGAGATGTGAAATACCACGAAAGAACGGTAAATAATAAGAGTGAATGAATTAAGCTTACTTAAAATCCTTACAGAAATAAACAATTTTAATCACTTAAAATTATAATATGATTAATCTGCACTGCAATCTAATTGCAAACTAATATTTTTTTCATGCTTACATATATTTTCTGTAAATTTGTCGATTCAGAGATCTACTACCGTATTCTTCGCTAAACTACGAAAAAATTAGCAACGAAAACACATACAAAGCCATTGTTCACTTAGGACGTCAGCTGCAGAACCCTGATTGACGACGGGGCAACACTTTTCCCGCGCTTCCGACGACTTCTGTACTCACAGAATATGGGATGTCGATCAGACCTGTTTTTCACTAACAGCGACATCTGGCGGGCCACAAACTGCTGCCGACTCTCGGAGCGTAGAATAGGCTACCAGGCTCAATTCCCAGCTAACGGGATGACTGCATGAAAGTTTTCATGGCTTTTTCCATGTGTAACGTGTGCATACCAGCCAGTTTTCCTTAAAACGTGCTCCACAAAGACATCCTTCTCCTTAGGCAAACAGTCTCATGTGCTTTACCATAATCCAAATAATCTAACCCAAAAGAGTTGTCCATTTCATATGCAATGAATTTGCTTCATTAAATGAATAATCAATGCGGTCTTTAAAATACTTTAGTTCTAGCTAGCATAACATCGAAATATTTCCATTATTTTATAATAACATATTTTATAAACCATTTAAGGTAACATATTTTACAAATATTATTTAGGAAATATGTTACTTTAATATATTCATATTAAGATAACATATTTTACAAGATTTAAGATAACATATTTTATAAATTTCCGTACATAAATAACGTCGCACTCATTAGATGACAACTGTGTAAGCCAAAAGTCTAATTCAATTTTGCAGCAGTTCCTAGGATTTACATTTTGAATCCCTTCTGTCCAAGAAATAATAACTAGTTATGAAAAATCTCTCTAAACTGCATAATTTACCCTTAGGAAACTGAAGCCTTCGCTAACCTGTGTGATTAAGATACCTAAACACCCGAAATGCTTTTCGAGATTCTCAGCGATATCCTCCCCTCCCCATCCATTAACGCACAAAGAGGTGAATGGCGTGCAACTTAAAGATAGGGAACCACAAATTAAATCTCTTTAAGACAAGCTTCTGCAATAAACTGATGCAATGCATTTGGCGAAGACATTTACTGTGGCTCAGATAGTTTACCGGGCGCGTGAAAGCCGGAATATATTTTTATATAAAGCTGGGGTAAAACTAACGACAGTCGCGAGTGCCAGAAACTCTTTGGCTTTAAAATTCAAATCCTTCAGCTTAAATACAGTCATTTGCATTCTGGTAAGGAATTTGGTCAAAAAATTATATTAAAGCTCAAAATCATAATGATTAGTTAGTTAAAATAAGAACATTAAAGTTTCTTGATTGTATTTTGGATTTCTAGAGGAATACTAAATAGAATCAGTTTTTACGTAAAATTAGCACTAAATATTTGGCGCATATGTTTAATTCACCAGTTTTCTACTGGAATACGAAAAGTAAGAGCATGTAACCAAGTATTCATTTCATTATTCATTGTTCCTTAGAGATAAGATAAAAAGAGTGGATATTAGAAATTAATTTTTTTACCAGAGGTTCTACAAAGGCTTGTACTTTTTAATGACCTTTAAAGACTTAACCGGCATCTGTAATGGATTTGCTACCTTA
>KK115465.1:143063-158236 GCA_000611955.2 Stegodyphus mimosarum
AGCCTTCCTTTTAGGTCATGATTTTCATCACTCCAAAATTCTCTTTTGTGAATCTTAATGAATATATTGAGAGGGCTAACTCTTGGCTTATATTTGGGATCCCAGTTTCAATTATGAAACCTTTGGAATTTGTTATGGAGGCGGATATATACTCTGATTTCAGGTGAGAGTATCCTTATTGTTAATAGCGGTAGTGAGAGCATTAAAATATTGTTCAAGCTATGAGTCGAACTTACAACTGCAGTGTTAACAAATTGCTTGAATTTTATTTTTCGAATCAGAGGTATACCAGTAAAGAAATTATAGTAAAGTTTTCAATCAGTTGTTATTATTAAAGATTACGGCTTCAGTGCCAGCAGTCATAGATGACATGATTAGCCGTGAGCAGCAGCTTGTTATCAATTTAAGTTGATTTGCACCAATCAAAAGATTCGACAGTTTTAGTCATCTCAGGATAACCTGAGCTCGTCGTCTGATTGGTGGAAAACCTTCTATCGAGGACTTACCTCGATCGAAGAAATAGTCTTTTTTTTTTCAGAATATCACTAAGAAGTGAAAAAATTTGTCTTCCGTCATAAACAATCACATGAAAGTAAAAATAGTTTATATCAGATGCGCTATTTCCACATTACTGCTGAAACACAAAAGCTGTCAAGCTGATTCGACAAAACATGGACCTAAAATAGGCAATATGAATTCGTTAAGGCAAGAAATCAGAAGGACACCGCCTGAAAATATTACGGAAAAGTAAATATACGAAATTAAAAATATACCGGTAGAAAATATAACACACTACGCACACACATAATTGAAAAATGCATAATGTAAAAAGGGCAAATAAAACTTCAAGAAAACAGTACACACACTATGTGCAAAATTTAATTAACATGCCCAGAATCATTTCCGCTAAAAATGTCTTCAAAACATTTATAAGAATAACTTGTTGATGAGGAGCGTCTTTGACGTCGAATATTCTACCAGCTATGATTTGAATTATGTCAATGGTGGAAGAATCTAAAAACATAAGGTGAACATAATATGATCTTTAAGGACTTAGGAAAAATCGAAAAATGTCGCAGACATGATTTCAGAATTATGTTACTGTCGAGTAGTCCTAGGAGCTCGTTTTGCTGGCTATTTTTTAGAAACAGAAACTTTTTCAAAATGCGTATTGGCTGCATATCGGTTGGTTTGAAGCAGGGTTTTGGTTACTGTCAGGCTTAAGTTTCCACCAAATTTTTTATTCTTTTTCTTGGGAATGGAGGTATAAATACCCAATCTTACGCCCATGTTACCCATTATGAGCTTTCTGGTCTTTTTAGAAGTTTTTTTGGATTTTTAAGGTTTTAAAATAGCACATTTTAAGCATTATGGGTATACATATAGTTTTTTGTCTTTTTCTCAAAATGTATTTTTTAATGCTTCAGTGCACTTTTCTAAAACTCTATTTAAGGTAGAGTGCATAAACTTTTCCAAACTGTAAAACTAATGTGGTTCTTTAAAAATACCTAACATTATAGATATAAGTGAGAAAATTTTGAAAATAATAAGAAACATGTTCTTAAAATTTTGGGGATTTTCGTATTTTTTTTTTTTGTTAAATATTTTTAATTTAATTTTTTAACCAAAATGAAAATTGATCCTTATTATTCTCAAATAGAATGTTTTCTGCTACCATACCAAATTTTAAGGTGATAAAGTCAATATGTTTTTAGAAATGTGTATCGAACAGAATAATGTTCAAAACATTTCACATAACTATACAAAAAGTTAATTAGCTTTTGAACACTAATTTGTACAGTCAATTAATTTCTTTTTATTTATATATGAGCTGAAATATATGTATTTAGTGTTTAACGAAAAATCTCAGTTATATCTGTATTTTAAATAAAATACGTGCTGGTGAATCTTCTGCAAAAACTGCTTCATTTCTCCTCTCGATATATTCCATGTACACTTGAGGTTTTTAATCCATTCTTCCTCGCATTCACTACTTCTGTGGCCGTGAGCATACTTGAATACATGTATCTTGGCATGAGTTTGTACTCGGGCGAGAAGTGGTAGAAACGCTGGCAGTTTTGACATTGAGCCACACTACCCTTGGGTTTATAATTATGCATCGAAATTTAACAAGTCAGTGATTTCGTAAATTTTCTCTGTCCAGGCTCATTAACGAACTGCACCTGGAACAGCGGCATTGGAATAGATTTGATATAGTTTTATAACATTAAATTCTTCAAATTCTAATTTCTGCTTGATAGCCTCCACAGGCGTGTCTGAAGGCCTTACAACCACCTTCACAGGCTTATCATTATTACTATTGAAACATAATATTTAAACACTGTTCATTCCAAAATAGTACGAGATTCTGCAGCTATCGCCAGCATTTGATGGAGAGATTTTTAGAAATTCTTCTTGTATTTTTTTCACTAAATATGGCATTATGTCCTTTCTAAGTTTTTTAATGAATTCGCTAAACTTTAAAAAAGGATAACCATGATTAGTTTTGTCCTAGGTTGTTTGGGTACCTTATTCGAGAGTACCTAAGATATTTATTCTTAAAGATGATGAAAGTTTGGGCGTATATGTCTACTTTAAATCTTGACTATGATTCTTAATAAATTAATTACAAAAAGAATTTTCTTCGTGTTATTCAATAAACATCTGATCAGTGAAAAACAATATGGTTTTTTTACCTAGACCCTCTTTACGGAGTAATAAATTTTAGTAGATCTAACAAAAGGGACTCTTGGTCGATATCTCTGGTGTCTTCGATGCTTTTCGATGTCAAAGTTGATTCACTAATCACAGTGTTGTCTAATCATGGGACAGGGTTGTCGAAATACGTAAAACTATTGATAAAGGTTGTTCGCAGGTTTCTTGTAATGCTCCGCTATTCTGCAGGCTTCATCATAGACCAGTTTTTAAAAACTGAATTTGAGGAGGAAATCCACATGGTGGCATATGCAGAAGATCTAATTTTTCTGATTAAGGCCAGTCCGTAGAGAAGTGGAGGCTAAATTTGATAATTTAATGCACTCTTTTGGGAATTGGGGCAGAAATGAATGCATGAAACAGAATACTTCGAAAACAAAATTTATTTTTCTCTAAAACTTGAACGCCACGTTTGGCCTCCTACATTAAGATTTGATGGTGAGATTTTAAGGACTGTTCGATCTTTCAGATACTTGGGCATATTTATTGATGATAAAACTTATTTTGTTTGTCAATTTAATTATATTAAAAAACGAACAGGTACCCTTGCAAATTTTTATCGAAGATCTTCTAATGACAGAATTTTAAATCAAAGAAAACATATTTTGAAACCGTAATATAATATCGTATTTATACCCATTGTAATCAGAGTTCGCGCGATAGTGTCCTTAAAAGCCCTTAGGTTTTTCGGAATCGATTTTTGGTTCTTAAAAGTCTTTAATTTCAACCAAAATCGGCAGAAGGTCCTTAATTTCAATCATCTGAAACTTCTGTCTGTTTTTATGACTGTCATTTTGAGTGCGAATTAGCATTTTGGAGGAATATTTTCGGGGATTCACTGACAAATATGGTTATCTTTTGAATGGGTTCATGGGTTATAATCTGTTCCTATTCCTAATATAAATGGTGGGATATTCGAGTTTCTGAGCAAGAAGTGAAACATAAACATTTCGAAATTATTTCATTTTTTTTTCTAATGAAGAGCTCTTAAATTATTTTTCGCTTTTGGAGATGTGGATTCTTTTATTAGACAGGTACAAATTTGGAGGCTTATTAATATTTTGGCTATTTTAAGATCATTTTCTACTGAAAATTTTTAATTCCAAGATCTGGAAATTTTTCGACGATTTTTTTAAAATTTTTTAACATTGATAAATATCTCTAAAATAATGGTAATATATTGAAATTATATTTAAAAAATAGCATTAGTGTAAAACATTTTTTCGCTGTCATATTATAAAGTTCCTTTTTGGTCACTTATTATACAATATCTTGATTCTGAAAAATAACAAGGTATAATGCTATAAAGCACAATTTATGGAACAGTTCTTTGCAAAAGCAAAATATTTATGCAATTAATTAAAAATGTCTTTTTTAAAATTTTTCATAGTAAGAGATTTTTCCATGTAATTGTCTCACAATATGCATTAGTTTTCTCTATAAAATTAATTTTAGACTTTTTCCCTCTGATTTTTTCCCCAAACTATTTCTGGCTTTTTGCTGTTACAGAATTGGTAGAGGTAATTTTTCTATAGGATTTTAGACATTTCAGCTTAGAAAGTTTAGAAAAATTTGAAAGCAGTATTTATGGACTCACAATTCTAGAAGATTCCAGAAAAATGTGACAAAATGAAAAATGTCTAAACAACATAATGGATGTATTTTACAGAAAGTTTCCGATGAATTTCTTACTTTTTGGAGAACGTCTGGAAGGGCACTGAAAACATAATATTTGAATGTTTTACTTCTGATACTGAAATTTTTTTCTTAACATGCTTGTCTTCCCTTTATTTTCTCTACTTTTAACTAAATATAAGCATGGAAAATATCAAAAATGCTGCTAATCTTATCAAAAATACTTCTAAGGTCGTTTAAGAATCAATGCTAAAAATTACATGTATTTTAAACTGTGAAATTTATTAGATTGTGATTTTAATAGGGCTTTTTCAACAAATATTGTTAAAGAATAAAAAAATTTAATAGTGGCGATGCAAATCCATAATGGCTAAGGTTATCTAACTACCTAATTTAATTATTCATAACTAACTGCTTACTCTTAAAAATTATCTCTGTATATCAATATTGTTATTGCTTTTCATTAATCCTTATCTTGGTCACAAGATAAACACAAAAATGTTAAAATTCATGTAAAACTTATTCTTCATATGTAGTGAGACTTAAAATAATACAAAACAACTTATCACCTTTGGTGCTTCAGTGGATTATAGGAACCTTAAAGTATATTAACTGTGTTACAATCCCTGGAACTCTACACGAAGCTACGACATTAATTGCTTCAGACAGAGCCCAGCTCACTTTCAAAACTTGCCAACCGTGCCTACATCAGGCTTTCCAGCTTTGTTCTGATCAGCAGGTCTCTCTCGAAGTAAGCAGCAACCCTGACAACAGTCGGGCCACAGGGCGGCAGAGTTGCAGCTACTTAGCCTAAAATTAGGCACCACTTAGCGGGCCTGGCTTTCGAAGTTTACTTGATGCTTTCATTAGTCTCGACTGAGGTGGTGTATGTCTTGGCAGGCATACAACCCCTTCCGATTTTTTATCCTATTACTTTTTCGATAAAGTAATCTTAAGAAATAATATTCAATATTTTATTGAATATAATAATGTTCATGTGATTGCTACTTATTTCTTCTGTTGTAATATTAGTTTAATTTATTCGGTTAATAGAATTTTTATAATGTATGAAAAATTTCATCCAAACTTTAGAGAATTCGAAATTTACACATATGGTTCGGGTTTCGGAAGGCTTGGCTTTTGTTATATGCTTTTACGTCTTTGACATCTTTTATTGCAGATTAAACTTGAGTTCATTTAGTTCTGGGAATCAAATTGAGCTTACCGCTGCTGGCAGCGCATTAAAATGAAGCACCATTGAAGAAAATCGCATTTATTAGGCATTGTCTTTAATATTTAGAAGCCCTGAAATATTCTGAAGATAATGATATAATAATTAACTGCATAAAGTTATTATATATTTAATTAAGAAAAAATCATTTCATTATTTCCGGATGAGCGAAAGCACGTAATGGTATAACAGGAAACGAGATGGCGGATATGCTAGCCAAGTAAACAGCTTTAGGGATTCTCTCGGGAACCACCTATGACCAGGGTTCAAAACGAATTGCAATAAAAACGATTTATAATTATTATTTTCATAAATGGGAAAGACACTGGTGTAACTCCCCTAAAACGGTTCTTGCTTTGTCTCAAATGCACTTCATATTGTTACGGATTTTGTACTTATTTAGCTATTCATTTAAAATTGTAATTAAAATTGTTTTATTTTCCCGTGCAACGCAGGCCGTGACGAACTGTAAGAGAAAGCTGAGCTGGAAAAGTAAAAATATAAGAGCGCGTGCATTTAATATTTAATAAATAGATATCTCGTAATTGTTTTGGAAATCCATAAAATCGAGAAAGTACCAGAATGACCTAGTGATGATTAAAAGCTTATAAAAGCCGACTTAAAACATCTCAGCTTATTGGCTGTGGATTTTGTTATTGATTGTAGCGAATTCGCCCTGAGATCGAATTAGTTTCTTTCTACTTTGAATTTGAGTTTTATTTAACGCTGTAGTAGTTTAAAATATAACTTCTGTGAGATATTGCGATATTGTACTAATATCTCTGAAGAAATATGTCTGCATTTTGTTTTATATCTTGTGAAAAGAATAAATTTCAGTAACTTTTACCGACTTGTGCATTCAATCCATTACAAACCCGTACGCACGCAATACGTTTTGGTATCAGAACTGGGATTTAAATGCCATTCACTACAGTGATGAAAGAACAATTGAGATAGCTCGTGTCTTCCTTTGCTGCATTTCACGAAAGGATGGAAGCCGTCCAAGCAGCTTTTAAAGAAGAGATTAAACCTGGTCAAATATACGTTAAAGAAGAGATTGAAGCTGGTCAAGTTTCTGTTAAAGAAGAAATGAAAGCCGTTCAAGAAAAGATGAAAGCTGTTAAAAAAGAGATTACGTGTATAATAGAAAACAAATTTGAGGCTATGGAAGGAAGAATAGACACTTTTGAAGACAAAGTTGGAGAAACTCAAGAAAGAGTTTCTGCTGTGGAGTAAAGAATCAAAGGAAGAGTTTCGGCCGTCTAACAGCGAATCGAACAACAAAGTGAAGAAAACTTTTGTCGCTCAATGAAATATCGAACAACAAATTGATGACAGGGTTTCTGCAGTTGTCAAAGAAGTTGATAATTTAAAGAAATTCGTACCGACGCAGGGAGCAATTCGGATGGTTTTAAATTCTTAATACCTGCTCGTCCCTCACTGAAGCTATCTACGTATGATGGGAAGACCTCTTGGCAAGTTTATAAAACTCAATTTTCAATAATGGCGGATGTGAACGGATGGGATTCCCAAGCTAAGGCCCGTCATCTCGCTGCTTCTTTGAGAACAGACAGCAGATATCCTTTAGACTCTTCCCGCAAACCAAAGGCTAGATTTCGAAGCTCTGTCCGGCGCGTTGTAGCTGCGCTTTGGGGAGAAATGCTTAAAAGATTGCAATAGCCTTCAATTAAAATCCCGCCAACAGAAGCCTACAGAAACACTCCAAGAGCTTGACATGCATGTTGAAAGGCTATTTCACTTTCATTCGGTCTTTTCTTAGTGCCCGGCAGAAACATGGGAAATCCTGTCCCGGCAATACTTTATCCACGACATCCGGGTTTCTGAAATACAACTCTTCCGGTAGGGTGGCTTCCGATCTAAGGAACATTGCCAAACGGAAAATCCTGAAATACAGAAAGCACTGCGAATGGATCATTTGAAGGACTTAAAAAGTTCTCTGGTGTACGTCATGAAATTAGAGGCAGCCCAGCAAGCAACTCTCAGAGACCGATACCCAATCAGAGTTGCGCACGTCCAAGAGCTGTGGATCAAATGACTACTCGCTTAGACGATTTAACAAGACAACTGAATACCTTGAGACGGTATATTAGTCATATGAAACCGACCGTAATGTGCTGAAATTGCGGTGCCTTAGGGCACATGCGAAAGAACTGCCGAGCATCTCACAGCACCGAAAATGAGACGGACGATATAAGCAGACAATTAAATGCCATGAGATGGAAACGGAGTGACAAGAAACCAAAGTGCTAGAACTGCGGAGGTAAAGGCCACGTACGAAGGAACTGCAGAACATCCCGGGGAACGGAAAATAAGACCATTTCCTAGCAACGACGGAGGAAACAAATTAATGATCATATCGCGGAGCGGAGTTTGAACGATAATGAAAAACCCTTTTTTAAAGCCCTGAAGATCTCTGCAGTGAATGGCAACAGTAATGGACTATCCATTAATGGACATATCGATCGAGTTCCTTGCAATATGATCATTGACACAGAAGCAGCAAATTTTACCACCATTCGGAAAGATTTATCCCAACAGTTTAAAGATGAACTCATTTGGACGCCATCTTGTGTTACCCTCCAGACTGCCTCCGGAGAGAAGATCGACAGAGATGAGAAGTTAAATGCGAACATCACTCTTGGAATAGCCGTCTACCATCGCACGGCATACGTGGCATATATTACAGATCCTTGCATACTTGGATTGCACTCTTTAAGGAAATACAATTTTTCCTTGGACTTCAAAGACGACAAACTGTTCTTAGCAGCAGAGGTCGTAGCTATCCATCAACAGAAGGGCTCCTCACGTCGAAACGCCGACGCGTTGTCTGAAAGCCTCGGCTCAGAAAGCTGCAAAAATCATTCTAGTTTCGAAGAGAAACCCGAGACTACCGGCAATTCTCCATTCCAGATGCTCATCGGTCGAGACCTTCGTCTGCCATGTGATCTTTTGTTTGGTCCCCCTCCGGATGCGCCTTCAATCGTCTTCGTCTGAGGAATACATTCAAGATCTCCAGGCCTGGTTTTAAGTGATGCACAGCTTGACCCGATATCTATATTTAGATGTAGAAATAACTCAAATCAAGCGCTAATTATTTTAAATGTAATCAAGATATATGAAATAGATTTATATTATTGCTTTGCCTAAAATTGAAAACCGATATTTTTTCCACCATGAAACTTTCTATTTTTCCCAACAGGCAGAAAGATGAAATTTCTATTTATGTTTGAAAAGCACGGAGTAGTGAAAACGTTGCCGCATTGAAATTGAGTATTTGTAGAGCATTTTGACTTTGGAAAGATTAGTTTGAATAATAATTACTTACTTGAAAAAATATATTATGGGTAAGAAAGATAAGAAAAAGGGTAAAGGAGCTGAGAAAACTGCATCTAAAACTGAGAAAAAAGCCCTTAACAAATTAAAAAAGGATTTGGCAGCTAAAGGAGAGGTAAGACTTAAATAGGTCTCTCTTATTTTTGTGAAAATAATAAGAAGTATATTAATATTTATGATGGAGGAATCAAAGAAATATTTTAAATTTTTTATTAAATTGACAGATTTAATATGTTTTGTTTCTTACAGTAATGGGAAAATATTGAATGAATTTTAAATACGTATTTTATACTATTTTGTATTCTGCATTTCTTTGGGGAGGAATAAAGTAGAAGAAAGAGATTTTTTTAATAATAAGGGGTATTAAGGTAGTGGACAAATTAAAAAAAAATTACTGATATTTAAACCGTATTTTTTAACGTCATTTTAAGTTATATCTTTTGGTTTACTTTAAAATATGAGGAAAATGTTGATAAATTTGCGTGTGATTCTGTATTATTGTATGCTGTGCGAATTTCTCAGAATATTTCCCGCGGATAATTTATTTATTTCTGAGAAAAATTAATTATGGATCCTAAATCATTTAGTTTGTAGGATTTCCATTATATATCGGGTTAGCCTATATTTTAGGGTGCCCCTTGGATTATCGTTAAGTTGTTGTTTCACTTATAGTAACCTGAGTAAGTGAATGCCACGGAAATCCTATTATGACATGATTGGTTGCATGATTGTGGTAAAGTTGACTGATGGGAAAATATTTGTAAGGGCTTATTTCGATGTCGGATGTCAAGTAGGAAGTATGTTTCTGATTTTGGGCTGTACACCATAAAATGGTTGTATGTGATTAGATTAATATGAATTTTCTGTATGATTTGAAACGAAAGGAAAAAAAAAAAACTTTGACTGCTGTATAAATGAAGTTTTACTTAGTGGTGATTATAAGTGTCCTGTTTGTGTGAAAAAAATGGTTGAATGTAAAGATCGTTCAAATGGCTTTGAATAGGTTTCTCACAAGAAATGCCACCGACAGTCCTGCACTATGGAGGATATTTTTGAGAATTTTATGTGGTGACAGCAGTATGCATATACTACTTAAGATAATTTTAGAAAGTTTCTTGATGCTGTTAAGGAATTTTATGTGCCACAGATTGAAGACACAGAAACTTCTAAATATGGTAAGTCAATATTTCCTTTTTGTAGTGCATATATGCGATAAGATGTATTACCTATTTTATGTTATTTCATTGTGTGATTTAAAATGAAGTTCATTGAACTTTGATTGGTTACAAATTTTGTTGAGTTTGGGTGATGAGTAACTTTGTTTTAACATTGTGTGATGCCATCATTCTCTCGATTTCTTTTTAAAGTGAAAATAGATCAGTGTGTAAATGGACAAAATCAAGGGAGTTCGCATTGCTGAGTTTGTGGAATTCTCTGTTTTTTTTTTTAAGCGAAATAAGATCGATGTGTACATTGACACCGAGTTTGTGCAATTCTTTGACTTTTTTTTTTGGTTTTGTGTAGTAGCCATCTTGAAATTGTAAATTGGGTTAACCTATATTTGAGGGTGCCCCTTGTATCATCGCGAGGTTGTTGTTTCATTTATTGCCAAGTTGTTTCATTTATGGTAACCTGAGTAGTTGAATGTTAAGGAAATCCTGTTATGACATGATTGGTTGCGTGATTGCGGTAAATTTGACTGATGGGAAAAGATTTGTAAGGGCTTGTTTGTGTGTTGGATGCCAGTTAGGAAGTACATTGCGTACTTAGTGCTTTGTATCGTAAAATGGCTGCCAGTGGTAAACTGGGTGTTTCGTAGTATAGAAGAGAGTACAAGTTTTTTTTTTAAATGTTTGAGGACAAATGAAAACAGACTTTGTTTGATGTAATTCAACGGAATTATAAATTTATATGAAGGAAATGCGTGTGGTCGAACATAAATATCGTTTAGATGTCTTTGAATGGGTTTGTCGCAAGAAAGTTTCAAATGCTCACCATATAAAGCATTCCATTCCATTAGAAACGGATCATGGTTTGAGGAAAGTTTTTGAATGCTGTTAAGGAATTTTATGTGTCACAGATTGAAGACACAGAAATTTGTAAATAAGGAAAGTGAATATTTCCTTTGTGTAGTGCTTAAATGCTATAAGATGAATTTCCTTTTTTTAATGTTATTTCATTGTTTGATTTAAAACATAGTTTTTGACATTATATATTTTTTGTTTGGCTCTAGTGTAGACTCTTTTTAAGTGAAAATAGATCGATGTGTATATGGAAAAGTGAAGGGAGTGTGCAGTGCCGAGTTTGTGCTATTCTCTGATTCTTTTTTCAAGTGAAAAAAGAATGATGTGTACATGGACACCGAGTTTGTGCAATTCTTTGACTTGTTATTTTGGTTTTGTGTAGTGGCCATCTTGAAATTGTGCCTTGCTGGCCAATCACCAATTTTCACCAAGGGCCACCCTGTAATATATTTTTACCATATATTGTTTTAGTATTAATGATTAGTACATTGTTATTAATCATATTTTGATTTTTTAGTTTATGCATCTGCCATGCATTATGGTGCATGTTTTAATTATAAACAAATTTCTAATTATTAGAACAATTTATGAATACACAAACATATGTACAACAATAGCCCAGATGGCCTTATCGGCACTGTTATTTTGTCTTCGTGTGTTTGGTTTCTCTTTCACAGGCACCAAAAAGCATGGCAGATGCATAACGGAAAAACACATATATTTTTGTATATAAAATTGGTAAAAATATATTTCAGGATGCCTCTTGTTGAAAATTGTGTTTTTTTTGGCGCCATTCCTGTTTATGTCCAATGCCCTCCCCAGTAAAATGGCATCCAAAATATAATTAAAACAAAAGGTAAAAGTTTACAGTTGGGTACCCATAGTTTTTTTTGGCACTTCTTTTGTAACATCAGAATTTGTATTGTCGCCAGCAAGACACAATTTTTTCAAGATGGCCACTACACAAAACCAAAATCACAAGTCAAAGAATTTCACAAACATGATGTCCATATACACATCAATCAATTTTCACATAAAAAAAAGGTCAGAGAATCGCACAAACTCGGCATTGCACACTGACTTGGCTTTGTCCATGTACACATTTAACTATTTTCACTTACAAAAAGGTCAGGAGAATGATGACGTCATATAAGGTTAAAACAAAGTTACTGATCACCAGTATTGAACAAAATTTGTAGCCAATCGAAGAGGCACACAATTCTGCACTAGAGCCAAACAAAAAATATATAATCTCAATAAACTGCATTTTAAATCGAACAGTGAAACAACATGAAAAAGGAAATACGTATTACTTCATATATGCACTACAAATAGAAAATATTAACTTACCTTATTTGGAAATTTCTGTGTCCTCAGTTTGTGGCACACAAAATTCCTTAACAGCATCTAAAAACTTTCAAAAATTATCTGAACTAGAATATGCATACTGCCACATAAATTCACAAAAATAAGAGTAATAAATATGATCCATAGTCCCGGACTGTCAGTGACATTTCTTCAAAAAATCCTGTGATGGTGTTGATATGAGCCCTGGTTTCCGAATCCTTAAATGTCACTGTGTGATTTACTGAGAACTGAACGAAGCCATTATGAAAAAGACAATTGTACAACTTCCAGCAGTTGGTTATGATCATTGTTCCAGATAAAATATTCTATTAAATTACATTAAACAAAGTTTCTTTTCTTCTGTCCTCAACCATTTCAAAATAAAACACTTGCTCTCTCATTCTATACCACCATATATCCAGTTTACCATTGGCAGCCATTTTACATTGCAAAGCACAAAATATGCAACGTACTTCCTAACCGACATCCAATGCAGAAATAAACCCTTACAAATATTTTCCCATCAGTTAAATTCACCACAATCACATGACCAATCACGTCATAATAGGGTTTCCATAACATTCAGCTACTCGGGTTACCATAAATAAATCAAAAATTTGGTGATAAATGAAACAACAACTTGTCAGTAATCCAAGAGGCACCCTAAAATATAGACTAACCATAAAATTTAATAATAAATCATCAACGAGTTTGCATAAAGTGTTTGTAGATAAATAGATGATAGTTTCTAGATGATAGAAAATTATCCTTTTCTGTTGATTCCTGTAAATTCTTTAAAGAAACCTATGCTGATAAATGTTGATTTTATGATGAAATGTATATATATTTTTTGGAAGAACTTAACTGCCATATCGTTAACCAAGTTTTCAATCCCAAAGGAAGCTTGGATGTTTGTAAGTGTAAAGTATCTTTGCAGCATGGAAAACTTAACATATAGAGTTAGCTGGAAGTCCTCTTGAGAATTTTGGTAGTAGGGAAGAGGGGTGGGAGACCACTGACTCCATCCCTTGGGCACTTCTTCAAAATTAGGATGCAGCTGGGACAGGCCGTTCTGTCATCTGTGAGGCGAAGCAAGGCTTATGCAAGTGGCAGACACAATTTTGAAGTCCTCTTTATGTTAGAAATTTTTGAACTTGTTCTGACTTTACTGTCAGAGAAATGAGATAAGTCACAATAAGAATAATATATTCAAAGAGTTAGGTACCGGGCTGTATAAGAAATTCTAACACGCTTAAGAAAATATAAATAATGTTGAAAAATCTAAAAGTGTTCTTATTTACGTAAAATTGTTTCTTATATTAAGTGCATATGTATTTGTTTCTTTGTTCATTGAATCAAAAGAAGGGGAAATGATTCTTAGCTTTCAATTTAAAAAACAAAAAAATCTGATACAGATAATGTTTTCCAAAAAGAAAGTAATAAACTGTGCATATATTGCATTATAAAAGCTTTTAAAAGCATTAGTTTGAGGTGTTATTTTTTTATTTAATCATATATTTATTTTTAGGATGACATAGAGAAACTAATTGCAGAATTCCAAGCACGAGATAAAAAGCTGGGTGTCACTGCTGAAGAATTATGCTCCCAACCATCACCTCGGTAAAAATGTATTTTTTTTCACTGAATTTCTTGAATTTTCATGTGAAGTGATATTGCAGAATATCTTTCCCATTAAAATGAGTTTAGTTCATTTACTTTGTTTTGTTGTGCTGTGGGACTGCATGAACCATTAAGCAAAATAAGCATGTGCTTAGAGCATCAGGGAAAGGGGATACCAAAAATATTTCTCTTTGCCAGTTTTATCATGGAAGGTATGCTGCAGCTAAATTAAGCCAAGAGAGAATGAGGGGAAAAACTGGCATAAATGTATATTGGGACACAAAAATCTTAGGTATTGCTCTGTTATCGGGCCTGGATTGAGAAATATGTGCATGTATGTATATGTTTATATATACATGTACATACGTACATACATACATAAATTTCTGAATTTGGCCCTGATAACAGAAAAGTACCATATCTTTTAAGTGCTTCTATATTTCTTAATAGCCTCTATATTTCTTAATCTGGCCCAGATGTTATGGCATATTTTTTAGGAATCTGTGTTATGGATATGCTTGTATTAGGTAGGTAGGTTGTGCGACTTTGATACTAGTGTAAGGTAATAAGTTTTTTCTTAAGTTTATGTGATTATTTGACATATGCATGAGTAATTGATGATCAGGAACATTTGTTTGAATTTTTTTTTTTAATTTTTACTGAAAACCCTACAAAATAAATATCTGTAATATTTCGCATAATTTAAGTAATTTCACTAAAATTTCAAGCAGCATTCAGTTTGGAAATATACAATTTGACCACTGTAATATGTCTTTTTTTATTTTTTGTGACATTTTACTACCATGCATTATGAGAATGTATTTCATAAAATAATAATAGTAAATTATTTAGTTTGTGTCATTTTTCCTCCTTTTTTATGATATAGAGAATGGCAATAATTTTAAGCACAGTTTTATATATTCAAACTTATATTTTATATTGCTTATTAACTTATGAAAATTATAGCAATTCAAAAGAAGAATTTTTGCTTTATCATGATCATTATCCTTAAGTGTTCTTTTAAACAGTGATAGTTAGCATTAAAATGAAAAAGCTTAGTGGGCAGTACCCTACATTATAGTGGTAACAATTTATAATTATATTAAAAGAGTGCATAGGTGAGAATTAAATAGTATTAAAACTTTATTCCCAACATCTGTTGGTTTGAAAGAAGGTTTTTCAAAATTTCTTTTTGTGAATAACATATAGAGGAAAATGTTTAAGCGTGTATTTGGGGGGGGGGGGGG
>KK115465.1:175565-191784 GCA_000611955.2 Stegodyphus mimosarum
ATAAATTAAAATTAAGTATATTTTTGAATCCTTTCAATCCACTTTCTTCTGTAATATAAGTAATTTATTTTTTACAACACAGGAAATAATTTTTTTATGTTTATCTTGTAAGTTATGTTTTTATTCATTTTAAATTTTATTCATTCATTGTTTTAAAATTTTTAGAAAGGATTAAACCTAACAAATGGAAATGGGTTCAGGTGAAACCAAGTGGTATTCCACCATCTGCAAGAAGTGGATTTTCTCTTGCAGTAGCCTCAAATAATCACGCATATGCTTTTGGTGGTGTTCATGATGAAGATGTCGATGAAGAAAGTATGGAAAGTGTCTTTCATAATGACTTGTTTTTATTAGAATTAGAAAAAGGACGTTGGATGCCTGTTAAGCTGCATGGAAAAGATGCTAGAATTATTAAGAAAAAGAGGAGGAAAGAAAAAGAAAATGATGATGCTGATGATGAGGAAGAAGTTATTGATGAAAATGTAATTACAGATACCTTAGAAAAAACAACAATTGCCGAAGATTCTTCTGCTGATGTGAGTTAGTTTTTTCATCCTTTTTTATGTTGCTTTATTGCTTTTAAGTATAGGTTCTTATTTCAGCAGTAACAATATATTATTTTTATGTTCATTATTATTTTTATGCATTAGAAACCATTAAAAAAATGCATGGAAGACAAGTTCGATTACTGAGTAATTATTTATGCAACTAAAAAATATAATTTTAGGATAGTGTTACAAGGAGTATTTTTCGTTACATCTCAAGTGTTATCTAATGTATATTATCATAATTTTGCACAAAATTATTGTTTCCTGACACTGTAGATGATGTACTTGCATTGAAATATTCCTTTTCTACTTTTTGAAAAATATAACTTTTAAATTTTTAACTGATCTTGCTAGCAATAACAAATTGGGTCGTGCTATGTGTAGTAAAGGAATATGTAATTTTATTCTTTCAAAATTTAAAAATTGTTTGATATTTTTAAGGTTAAAATTTATAAAATATTTTCTCCATCCTTTCCATATGCCTTTATGGTGTAATTGGAAACACACTCAATACGTATTGAAGAGGTCCGGGGTTCGAATCCTGGGAAGGACATTGCACATTTTTTGTCTCTGTAATCAAAAACCTAAAGATGCTACAAGTGGCACCCGAACTAAAAGGTGGTGGACGATAATTCGTCACCACCAGGATTTGCCGACTGGGTTCCTTAATCCCCAGTGTTGTCCTTTAATAGGGGGAGTATGTAAGGTATTTTCTCCCTTCTTTTGGCATGCCTTCGTAGTGTAATTGGAAGCATACTCGATGTGTATTCGAGAGGTGAAATTTTAGCAAATGTTTTAATACTTAGGTTTGGGGATAGCTTATATAAGTTTAGAATTAGCTACAAATAATTCAGTCACAAAAATGAGTGATTGTAATACTGTACAAAGTCCGAGATCCGGACGTCCAATATCCAGAATAATTTAAAATCCAGACCTCAAAGCCACCAACAACTTTTTTTTTAAGGAATATTTTTTACACACATTTGATATTTTCTGCCATAATAAAACATGTAGAGAAGAGTCTCAATTCTTAGCCTCACTTAGGCATTAAATAAAATACATTATTATTGAAGAAACAATCATTTTAGTATAAATTTGTGAGCTCAATAATTTGGCTCTTTAGCTGCATTATTTGCTTGGCATAAATCTCAAACAGAAACATTCTACAGAGAAACATCATTGATTTTACACATACTAATATTTTATATCTCTGACACCAACCTAGCGCATTATTATTTATTGTATTTTGCTTTCATTGCTACATGTTTATCAACACATGACAACTTGAGTAATGATTTATGCAGCGATGCCTAAACATTTCGTTTTTTTATATTAGTGATTGAATAACAAAGAGTATGGCAACCTTTTGTGTAAACATTATGCTTGGCCATGACTACAGATTTAAGTTAAATGCGTTAAAAAACATTGATGAGGAAAAATTTAACAAAAATTTCTTTCCATATGTTAAAAATAGATTTACCTTTATTTATTAAATATCATGTTCTTTGCACTTAAACCATAAAATTCAGTTCAACAGCAATATTGCAAAATACATATCTTTAAAATTTCTGATATACAGTTCCGTGCGCTGGAGATAAAAAGGTTCTCCCCCCCCATAGAGTGTTGCCATTGCTCGCTTTGAAATCGTTGAATTTGTTAATCAAAGTTTCAATTCGTTCAATCAGTTTGTTAAAGTTTTACAAAATATGAAATAGATAATAAAACAAATTCCCAAGTTTGGGCTTCCAGATGCCCATATTCAGGTGGAAACATACGTTTTTCAAAATTAAATGTCTCTAGCTACTGTTGTTTTATCATAGTGCGAGAAACGTACATAGATTTATGCAGATTCTTCATTATTTAATTTCTTTAAATATAATACAGAGCTATAATGTTTGGTGGCAACAATTTGAAAAGTGAATCGGATATTTATAGAGAATCAACACAAAATGTCAAAATGAAAACAATAGTCCTTCAGAGACAAAGCTCCTTTGGACTAATAAAGAAATTACACTGGTGTGCAAAACTTAAGCAACAGCAGGATTTTTTGCCATAACTCCATGAGAAATCAACTAAGAGACAAGAAATGCAGAAATGAAGGAGAGTATTATGTACGTAAAGGATGACGAAAGCATCGGAGCTGAAAAAGGAATACAATGCATATGGTATGGAATCAAACAAAAACAAGCTTTATTGAATGCATAGAATCGTGACTCGTCTTGAATAGTATCGTCTTGAATTGTCTATCCAAGAGAAAGAACAACAAGCAGATGTTCTTTAATATGGGATATGCCCTCCCCTCACTGCAATGGTTGCTTCGCACTGTCTCTGCATACTCAGAACCAGCTGGTGCAACATTTCTTGCGGTAGGAGTGCCCATTCCTCAATCAGCATCTGTTTGAGTTGTAGGTGTTCTCCAGAGGATGTAAGCGTTCTGCAATATGTCTCCCCAAAGCATCCCACACATGTTCGATGGGATTTAAATCTGGGGAGTACGTTGGCCAATTCATTCGAGTGATATCTTCACTTTCCAGTAGCTTCTCAACAGCAAGAGTCCGATGTGGCCGTGCATTGTCATCCATAAAAATTAAGTCTGGGCCAATGGCACCTCGGAACAGACGCACATGGGGAAGGAGTATCTCCTCAGAATAGCGATCCCTGGTTACAGACCCTCTGTCGAAAACGTGGAGCTCAGTTCGCCCATTCAGCATAATGCCTCCCCGGACAAGAACTCCAGGACCACCGTTACGGTGTCTTTCCTTGATGTTACTGGGATAAAACCGGGTCCCGACCTCTCTCCAAATCAAAACGCATTGAGAATCACTTCTGGTACTGAACGACTCTCATCCGTAAAGAGGACACGACTCCATTGATCAGTTGTCCAGTTTTTGTGCTCTCTGCACCACTGTAAATGGTGGCATCGGTGGCCCACTTTCAACATGAGGCAGCGTTCAGGATGGCGAACGAATAGGCCCCCTTTGTGAAGGCGTCTGGTCACAGTAAACTGCGACAATTGTCGTCCCGTTGCTGTACAGAGTTGCTGAGCAATGGTGCTTGCTGACCGCTGTCGGCCTCTTTTCGCCTGCAGGACGATATATCGGTCATCCCCTGCAGATGTCGTCCTCGTGCGGCCACTACCAACCTTTGTAAGAGCTGTACCTGTGGTTTGGAACGCTTTCCAAGCCCGCGAAACGACACTTTTGTTCATTCCGAACTCTGCAGTTAGACTGGCGACAGTACGCCTCTCCTCCAGCTTTCCAATCATTCTTCCACGTGTGAAGTCGTCCAGGTGATTTCTTCTAGCCATATTTCATGAACTGACTCACTGGCACTTGCAGTGAATATGTTGACCTGTGTCTCCGTCCTTCCTTTTATTCAACTGTTGAGCTGCGCTCACCAACATCACACGTTTTGTGTACGCTCACGTCGCCTCTGATGTTTCGTTCCTGATATTTGCATACGCATGACGTTTCTACTGACTTACATGTTCATTGTACTGATCTCCAGACCTCCTTTTCTGCAGTTTCATGGGTATCTGCTAAATTTTTGCATTGTTGCTTAAGTTTTGCACACCAGTGTAATATTAAGCTTTTTTATTTTTTTTTTGTTAATTTTGATACCCTTTAGATCATGAATACTCATTATTTAATAAATCATGATTTTATATTTTTAGTTCCAAAGGGCTTTGAAGGACTATTGTTTTGCGTTGGAAAACATTAAATGTCGGTTCACTTTTCAAACTGTTGCCACCAAATATTGCAGTCCTGTATTATATTTAAAGAAATTAAATAATGAAGAATGTGCATAAATGTATGTATGTTTCTCACATTGTGATAAAACGACGGTACCTAGAGCCATCGAATTTTGAATGACGTAATCCCACTGTGAATATGGGCATCTGGAAACCAAATTTGGAATTTGTATTATTATAGATTTCATATTTTGTAAAACTAATGAATTTTTGATTAAGACTCGAGGATTTCAAAGTGAGCAATGACAACATTGTGCAGAAAAAGCATTTTTATCTCCACCACGAAAATCTAAAGATATGCTCAGTTTAAAATTATTTTGCGATATTGTTCTTTAGCTGAATTTTATGGTTTAAGTGTGAAGAACAGGATATTTAATAAATAAAGATAAGACACAAAATGTTAAAAAAATGCCCCTTTGGATGTAATTTAAAATCTGAAATCTTTCAGATTTTCTTTTTCTTTTTTTTTTCTTTTTAATCTTATTATTTCTGCATGCCATCTTACTAAATTTAAACTGATGATCTGATATTCAGAAAAATCCCAAATCTGGAATCGCTAAAGTCTCCACGAGTCCGGAGCTCGGACTTTGTACTGTATTATTATTAATTGAAAAAAATGTTTTTATGTTTTTGAATTCCAATGTACATTAATAAAATTTCTGAATACCAGTATCTAACTCAAAATTTTCTAGCAGTTTTTCTTGCTCTGTTACTCTCATGTCTAAGTGCATGACATCATTCTGCATTTCATTATAAACATAGTCATTTTCTGCTTCATAGATAATATCTTTATTTCTCTTCTTATTCTGACTTTATGCAACATTTGCATTTGTTTAATATTGCTTGATGCTACATTTTTTGAATGACTGCGTAGTTGTTTCTGACATATTTTTTGAATGGTTGAAAACTGGCATTCACCTCTGGGTCATGTGATGGATCTAGCAAAGTTAAGCAACCAATTATTCAGACTTTTGGCAATATATGCAAAATGATTAAAAAATCTTTAGCAAAAATGTAGACTAATAAAGGGGCCAAGAAAAGCATATTTTGTAATAAAATGAGTGTGCAAAAATGGTGTTTCAAGGCGAGAAGGCACTACCGACCAGCAGTTCCTTAGACAAAATTTGACTAGTAACGTTGAACACCAGATTGCTGTATATATACCATTAAATGGGGCCATGCCCAATTTGAATGATCTATTTCCTCATGCACATTCCATTAAAAAATCTGTTTATTTTGGTTTCCTCTATAATTTTTAATCAATCTGTTTGGCTGGAGTTATAGAGCAATTTTAAATTCAGCTGATATGAGTTCTTAATTTTGATGAACTTTTGCAGCAAAATCTTACATCTTGGCTTATGTAAAGATTGGCTTACATTTGAAAATATATTATACACTTTTTATATTTGTTGTATTTTTTAATGTTTTATCTCATTTTGCATGAGGTGAAAACTACAGAAAATATTTTTAATATGCTATATTTAATTAAAAAAAATCTTTTTGTTTTTACATATAGTGTGATGTGAAAACTACAGAAGACAGCATTTTTACAGTAAAAATAGGCCCGCAGAATCCTCAAGGAGTATCATCTGAAGGTGTAAGTTCATCCAGCAATCAGATTTTTCCAACTGAAATCTTTGTCCCTAAAGCTCGAATGACTGCTAGTCTTGTAATCAAGCATGGTATATTGTATTTGTATGGAGGACTGTACGAAGAAGGAGATCGCCAGTTAACATTATCTGATTTTTATTCTTTGGATATTCATAAATTAGATGAATGGAGAACTATTGTTCCATTTTCTACAGAATTGCTGGAATGGATAGAATCTGAAGAATCAGAAAGTAGTGACAATGATTCTGATATTGCAGATGAAAATGAGGAGGATGCTGATGATGAAGGTAATATTTAATAATTGTGATACAATACTGAAATAAAAAAATTAAATGATTCGGATTAAAATGGAAATAGTAATTTGTTCTACTGTTTATGTACAATAGGAGCTTAGTCAGAATGTTATCAAGCGATAGCTGTAATTTTTAAATGATGTTCATGTATATTTATAGAAGATAATTTATTCTACATGTTTTCTTAGTGATTTCATCGAGATAAGGATTTGTAGAATTAGTGAAAGAATTTGGCATTAATAGTTTTGCTGTAAATAATGAAAGAGTTCTAATTTTTTACAACATTTAGCAATACAGTTTCTTATTTCTTAACTATTCTAATCCATTCATATTATTTAGATTAAAGTTTCTCTTTTTGTTATTTTGCCTTGCTGAATAATATGAATAGTGGAGGCATGCTGTTGTGTCAAAGTTTGTATCTTGGATGAAGCATGGATGTTTTTCTGTGATGTCTGTACAATGTGAGATCACTTAAAATTCATCAGTTCAAAAGTCTGTTTGAGAGATTGATGATAATGAAAAATTAATATCCTCAGATTTCTTGCCTGAAGGATGCTGTCAGTCAAAATAAGAATAGAGCTTAGGCTTTGCAAAAATAAAATTAATTAATTAATTTATTTTTGTTATTTATTTATTTATTTTAATTTTATAGGGCTAAATCCTCGAGTTCAAATTTTTATATGTAACTTACTTTAATATTTTAATTTTCTAAACTTTCTCATTTATATTATAATTTTAAGTTTGTTATAAGAAAGGAGAAGGTATTAAAAGGCTTGTCAAAAAGTGTTCAAGAAGTGAACTAAGGTTTAGTTAGGCAAATCAGCTTTTCCCATAAGATTGAATTTCAAAGGAAATTTTAAATTTGAAGAGCCTATCATATATATATATCATATAATATGTAGCAGTTTCTATAAAAATACTTGAAACATTTTCAAACTTTTCAGGTAATAAAAGGCTGCAATTGTGCTTAATTATACATATTTTTAGAATGTCTAGATTAGTTTTCATTTAGTTAATTTTCTCACACACACAGAGAGAGAAAGAACTATAATAATATAATATAAATTTGCTAAAAGTGGTAAGCTATCTAACATGAAAAAAGCAAAAAACAAACAGTATGATGTGTAAACTTGGAAATCAGTCCTAAAATAGAATGCAAATTAAAACAAAAACAAAACAATTAAGTAATGTTTAATAAAATTTTATTTGATAACAATTAACAAAACAATTAAGTTGATAATTCTTTGGTTTGTGTTGAGAAGCAGCCAGGAAAATTATCAATAGAGTCACGTTTGTAAATTATACTGGAGGAACTGCAAAAAGGAATGGTAAATGCATGATTAAATTGTGATTCATTTAAATTTAAAAAAAAAATTAAATTTAGGAAAAATGGAATTTTTTTAGAGATTTTTTTCCCCAACCATTCCATCTTATTTTCCATTTAATCATGTGTTTACCTTTTCCTTTAAGATGGCTGATTTTTATTTAATTTTTACTTTTTTAAAAATTAAAATTAATTTCAATTGAATCATGTTTACCATTCTTTTCCACATTTCATCCAGATATGATTCTGAGCCATGGGTCTTTTGTCTGTTCCTTGACAAAGACCAAAGAATTATTAACTTTTGTTATTTAATTGTTTTGTTGTTTTAATTTGTGTTCTGTTTCAGGATTGATTTCGAGGTCATGCATCATGTTGTTTGTTTTTTTTGCTTTCTTTATATCTTTTATCAGATGTATATATATCTATTTTAATCACATTAAATTGGTAGCATTTTACACAACACTTTTTAAATATTTTTCAACTATTGACTGTTTCAGATACGTTTCACTTTTTTTTTTCCAAGGAGGGAATGTACACTGTGCCAAAAAAAAAAAGGGATGGTGGACAGTTCTATATCTCCTGTTGTACTGGACTGATTGACGAAATTCAACTTGAGTTTCTCATGTCTCGAAAGTGCAACGTAGGATATGTAGATTTATGTATAGCATTCTTCTAATATAAGTATTTTGACACAAAATCTGACTTTTTCTGAAATGACATGCCAATTTTTTTATTTTGTTTCTATAATAAATTACGCCAAACTGTTAAGTTTTGTAAAAATCGCATGGACAGTTTTTTTAAAAAAATAGCTCTCAAAATTTTAGCTCCTCAATGTGAATTGAATTTGATGTGTATTTATTAATATCTCTCTTTTTATTAAACTTGCTTGTTACTTGATTCCTTCTTCTAGAATTAGAAATTTAGTCTTAATCCAAATATAATTTGCACATTTTTTATGATTTATTTAAAAATTTGTATTTTTAAATATTTTTTATAAATTTTTTGAAAATATTTTTGTATTATAACATATAATTTTTTTAACATCATCTTAAAGTAGATGTATTTCTAGGCACACCTGCAAAAAATTATTTAAAAACATTATTATTATTACCTGCAAAAATTATTTCTGAGCACACCTGCAAAAGTTTCTGAGATATGCATGAATTTATATATTGGTGCATTTTGAAATTTGGCATGTATGTTATAAATGATAATAATGCCAGATGTGATTTATGTCCTTTGTTAAAATTATTTAGAAGTATGAACGATGACTTATTGTCTGCTCATGTATAATGGAAAAAAAGGAAAGGAAAATAAGTTGTAAGAAGTTTGCCAAGTGAATTATTTTTGGCGCAAATTTGAAAAAAAGGTGCCAAGATAAATTTTTGAATTTCTCCATAAATTTTCACCAAATTTTTACAAAAATTTAATATTTAGGCATAATTTGAGTTGTAGAATCAGAATATAGAAAAAAAGTGGCATGCCATTTCACAAAATGTCCGATTTTGTGTCAAAATACCTATATTAGAAATATGCTATATATAAATCTAATATATATCCAAGTCGCGCTTTTGAGACGTGAAAAATGCAAGTTGAATTTCTTCAATTGACCAAGTAGAACAGGAGATATAGAACTGTCCCCCCTTTTTTTGTGCAGTGTACCTTTTAATATTATTTTGATACATTTCCTTTTGTATCATTTTACATTCTAAAAAGAAATCCGATATGAAATGCTTGAGCTTTTAAAATTTGAATACCTTTCAGTTTTTTAAATTTGATTTAATGATAAAAATTTGAACTTATTAGATGGCAGTTATAGATATTTTTCTTGTTTAGGTTCTTATTGTTAGCTTTGAAAGAATGGTGTGCAAATAAAGTAAAATATGGATTAAATAATTATATATCAGTTAACCAATCTCCGGGCATCAGTTTACTGTTATAGTTTGGTTATCAATAAAATGTTTCTAATGTTTTTAGTATTCTTTTATTGTATATCTTAGCATTGGGCAGCATAAATGGTAGTGACTCTAGTATTCCAGTAGAAGCACCATGGAATTAATCAGTGGCAAATGTTTACAAGGTATATTATAATCACGCCTTTCTTTTGATTTGAAAATATCATTAACATGCTTAATACATTTTTCTTACAAATATTGCAAGTAAGGTAAAATCATGTTGTTATATGTAACTACATGCTATATATACGTACACTACACAAAAAAAGGGGGGAGAGTTCTATAACTCCGTTTTACTAGGCCGATTGATGAAATTCAAATTGCGTTTTTCTGATTTGAAAGTGCAACTTGGAATATATTAGATTTATATATAGAAATGTTCTAATGTAGATATTCTGACACAAAAGTGGACTTTTTCTGAAATAACATACCAATTTTTTTGCATATTTTGATTCTGTGACTCAAATTATGTATGAATATTAAATTTTGTAATTTTTGGTGAAAAATTTATGGAGAAATTTAAAAATTTATCTTGTTGCATATTTTTCAGTTTGCACCAAGAATAATACACTTGGCGAACTTCTTAATTTATAGCAACCTATTTTCCTTTACTTTTTTTCATTGTCCAGGAGCAGAAAAAAAGTCATCGTTCGTACTTTGAAATAATTTTAACAAAGTGCATAAACCACATTTTCGTTATTATCGCTTATAATAAATACAGCAAATTTCAAAACATACCAAAATGTAAATTCAAAACTCAATTAACACTGAGGCGCTAAAATTTTGAGAGCTAATTTTTTAAAAACTACTCGTGCGATTTTTACAAAACTTGACAATTTGGTATAATTTGAGTCATAGAATCGAAATATGGAAAAAATTTGGCATGTCATTTCAGAAAAGTCAGATTTTGTGTCAAAATACTTATATTAGAACTATGTATAAATCTAAAACATATCCTAAAACGCGCCTTTGGGACATGAAAAACACAATTTGAATATTGTCCATCAGCCCAGTAGAACGAACTGCTCCATTTTTTTTTTCCCTCCGTAATGTACATGAAAAGTATGGCGTATTCTTTTAAAATAAGCTGATTATTCTTTATATTTTCATTATAACTGCATCTCTTTAAAAGCTGCTTTTTTATTTTTTAATAGAAATGGACATTTCATGAAACAGTGGCCTTCATACGAGAAAGAGTAAAATGCATTACCATTTGATATGGCTGATTATGAATGTATATACAAATGAATAAATGTTAATTTATTTTTAAATGTATTTTGTTGACTGAGTTATTTTTATGATTTATTCATTAATATTTATTTTTTGTTGTTCTAAAATTAAGTTTTGTTAACCCAGGGGTATGCATGCTCTGTTCTCATACATGAAGACATGTGTAGGGTATATTGGACTCCTTTGATCCCATCTTATCTATATCCTTTTCTAAAATTATTACTGCCTGAAATGTGTTTCGTAGAATATATCTGCGTCTATTTTTTGCACATTCCATTTACTTGAATAATTATCTACAAATATCGATATAAATATGAAATTGCTCAAATTATATTTATTATATTTCATATCAAAATACAAATAAATACACTCACTTCCAAAAGTTAAGCACGAAGATGTAAATTGCAAAAAAAAATCAATAAATACTGCTTTGATTGACACAAAATTCGGCAGGAAAGTAGCATATATATTTATGCATAAAACAAAATCAAAAATTATATACAGAAATGAAAACAATATTAAATTTTTGTAAGTTATCAGATAATGACATACTGGAGACTTAAACAGAATTATGTATAAAGTGAAAATAAACAGCATAAAATGAAAAAAAGGACATTAATAGGGTATGTGATCCCCCCCATCTGTATACAAAGTTAACACCATGCTTTCAATTAGGTGGTCAACCACCGCAGAATTAAGCAATCGCCATTCTTCTTGTAGAGCAGTTTCCAGCTCAATAAGAGTGGCTGGAGGTAGGAAACATGAAGATACAGCACGGCTGAGAGCATCCCAAAGATTTTCAATGGGATCAAGGTCGGGCGAATATGCTGACCACGCCATAAGCGCAATCTCTTCACTCTCCAGGTAGTTATCGATGATGTCAGCTCTATGGGGACGTGCGTTATCGTCCATTAAAACAAAAGTAGGGCCAACTGCTGCAGCGTTCTAGGACTGTTCTACATCTCACAATGGGTTCTAGGACTTCATCTCGATACCGGACAGCCCTCAAAGAACCCCGTTTAAAGATGTGCAGGTCGGTGCGATATCCTAATGAAATCCCTGCCCACACCATAATACTTCCGTCTCGGAATGCGTGATGTTCAGTGATGTTTTGTGACTAATTGCGTGTTCGTTGTTCACGCCATATCCTTATACACTTGTCATCTGGCTCCAGAGCAAATCTTGACTCATGAGTAATTATGCCATTGCCCCAGTCAGACACATTCCAATTGATATGTTTCCTGCACCACTGTAATCATGCCCGTCTTGATTGGACGGATAGAGAAATACAAACTCGAGGTACCCGGGCACACATTCCACTCATATGTAATCTTCCGTGTACAGTAGCTGCAGATATCGCCTTACCAATGGACGCTGTAACTATAGATGTCACACGTGTAGAGGTTGCTCTGCGATTCTGCTTGGCTACAATAGCACTATATCGATCTTCCGCAGGGGTTGTAGCCCTTGGGCGACCGGCTACTGGCCTTCAGACAGCTGTCTGTGTGATTTGGAATTGCTTCCATAAACGTGAAATTACAGAATGATGAACGCGGAAAAAAAGAGCAACATCTGTGATCGACTGTCCTGCTTCAATGCGCCCCATAGCACGCCAGCACTCAGAATCTTCCATTCGTTCCATTCGTCTTCTGGAAGTCATAGAAACGCGTATGTCTTGAAAACAAATTGTGCGAATGTTTTAAACACCTTCCATCAGCACTTACAATCAACTTCTGTAACCCTTCATAAAGTTGGCTTCTTATGAGACTGCCTTTTTTGCATATTTCTTGACATGAATGCACGATTGGCTGTTACCTAACATATTTGCATACTTCCATCTACCTCTGCAGCAAATTGCATCCTCTTCAATTCTGATTGGCTCTGGGAAATTAGCATTTTCCTCTCCGTGCTTAACTTTTGGAAGTGAGTGTATATTAAAATGCAAAAAAGTTTAATTAAATAATAATTTTATTATTTTATAATTAATGTTAGGTTATTGAGTAATTACTTTTTTTAATACATAAATGATTTATGATTTGTATGTCTTTTAAATAATATCATAATATTTGCATTAAAATTAATATAATATTTTGGAAAATTTAATAATACAAAAAATAATTTAGGTTAATTAGAAAAAGTAAATTCAGTCAATTTATTATGAAAATTCATTCATACAATATAAAATGTTATCAAATATTGCTGCTTTTGAATAAATTGTAACATTCTTGATGCATTGAAAAGATGCAATCGAACTAATAAGTTTTATTCTTTATTCGAAGACAGCTGCATTTTATTTTTTTAAACGTAAAATTTGAAGGTAAGAAAACCCATTAAAAAATGCTGATTTCGAGTTCAAGAAATATGAACTTATACAGGATGCATGTAGTGTAATTTTGACCCCAAAATAATGTTTAAGATAATAATCTAGAAAATAAAGAAACTAGAAATTTGAAACCTGATCTTTATGTCAACTAGTGAAGAAATGAAGTGATAGTGGATCAGAGTTTAAAAAGAGCATTCCCTTTTATGGAGGTGACATCAAATAGACTTCATCGGCTTACTTGCGGGTTAACAGATATTAATTTAATTTCATACTCTGTATTTTTAAAGAAAATACGTAATTAAGTTACAATATTATTTTAAATTCAGAATTCAGTTTCTATTGAACAACTCTGCTTTTTCTAATTTACATAAATCTGAACTGGATATCAAATAATTAAAATGCTCTATTATTTACATAACAGTTAAATTATATAAATCTTAATGATTTGAAATATGATCATTACATCATTTTATTAAAAACACAGGTCCTGTGTGTTAATCAAGCACTGAAAGATAATATCTAAAAAGAGGTGTATAGAACATATATACTAGAATGTATAGTGGGTATTCAATAAAGTAGCTATAGACTTTCATTCCTTATATATTGGGCCTAGATTTATATTTTCTAGAACTGCTTAATGTTCACGATTTTATAAGTGTCATCTCAGTACTATCATGGTGATGGTTCTGCTAAAGAGAAATGGTTTGCACTTGTTTATGTAAATGTGTTTTGTATATAAAACTTCGTGAAATATAAACTTTAATTTCAGTTTCATATTTGGTAACTGGGAGGTTAATATATGAATAATATAAATGTAACCTTACTTTATGAAAAATATTAAATGGAAACAAATATCTTTCTTTTAGATACATTGCACATTTGTGCAGTATAAAAATGAAAACTTTTTTAAAAAGTAAAACTTTTTTTTAATTTACTTTTTTTAGTGTTTTTTTTCTTTCTTTTCTTTTGTTTTTGTTTTTTTCTTTTTCCTTTTTGGGGGGGGGATTTGCTGTTGAAATATCACCCAACTGTATTGAAAGTATATTCACTTGACATATCAGAATTAAAAAAAAATATTAATTACATAGAATGTTTAAAAAAGATCATGGCTAAATTGCTTAAACAGTTTGATGTAGGCACATTGCTCCAGTTTAAGAAATTAATCATATTTTCAGAGAGCAGCAATTTCAGTGTAAAATGCACAAAATTTTATTTTTCATGTTGGTTTTGTGAAAAGGGATTTCTAACTAGTGAGACATTCCTTATCCTATTAAAAATCTTTTTCTTATTAGAACAAGTGAGGTTCTGTACATACAAAACAGGATCTGGAAGAAATTGTCAAAATTATGTCTTTTACAACCAAAGTTCTATCATTTTTAAGCAATGAAAAGAAAATGGTAAAATGTTGGTTTTATGTAATAAATTAAGATGAGATTGTTGGGGAAATGCATTGATTAAAGATCATGTAAAAATAAAGTTTTCTTAGATAAAAATTTTCAGATATTGCACAAATGTGTGAAATCTGGAACATGTGCTTCTGCAATCATCTTTTAGAAATCTGCATTATTTCTTACATGTGCCTTAGCAACATTTGCATATGATTCATATAACTTTACATTTATGCTAAATATTTTTCACACTATATAAAAATGTAAGTTTTGCATATTTTTACTAAAAGGTGACATGTGACCAAATTGTTGCATTCTGAGAAATCCAGAGCCATTTTATTCATCTTTTAAACTAAAACCACAGGTTATTGACTAATCATTCAAGAGGTATGTAGTTGTAATTTTTTAAATACCTTATATAACAGTGTCTTTATTAAAAATACATGTCAACAAGTTGATTCCGAGGTGACTTTTGGTCAATCGGAGCCAACATGGAAATAATTTTAACCTGTGTACGCAACTTAGATTATTCACAAAATAAGGACTATAAAAGTAAAATTAGGAATTCTCAGTTAAAAGGCTGAACAAAATGTGTTTAAGAACCCATCGTAAAATCATGTGCAGTGACCCATTGCATCAGTCAGTTATTAGTATGCCATATAAGAGTAAAAAAATTGAAACGTTTTTCTGATGAGAAATTCATTAAAGAATTTTCTTGGAGATGTAAGATGCATTTTTTAATGATTTTAAGAACAAGATTGAAATTACTACTGCAATTAAAGGTCTACAATTACCTCAAAATACTGTGATGAGACAGATTGAGAAAACAAATGAAAATATAACAGAACAATTTTATAGTGACATTAATAGATGTTTCTGTTTTTCCATTAAATCTGATGAACTGACAGCTATTAATGACAAAGCACAATTGCTTATTTTTATTTGTATGATTTTTAAAGACTATATCTAAAGGAGAATTTTTGGGTATGATTTCTTTGAAAGAAAGAAGTACAGGTGTATATATATATTCAACTGTTTTAAAATTTTCCTTTGTATCAGCATAGTTGTCTCATATAACTAAGCATTCATTAAACTTGTAACTAAGCATTCATTAATGTATGAATTGTGCTAATTATCATATATAGCAAAAGACATTTAAATGCATTTTGTTTTTATATAAAACTAATTTTGCATGATTTGATGTGAATTTCATTAACATGGATTAATTATCTACAGCGTGTTTTTTAATGAAGAAGCGGTAAAATAAATTTCATATGCATTCTCTTAATGGTAAAAGGTATTCCTTCGAGTTTCTTAGAAAATTAATGGAAGATTTATATATATATTTTATCTCACATTGTAAAATTTCTTTCCAAGTAGTATTCATGTTAATATTTGAAAGTTTGTACAAATCAAACTGAACATATGCTCAACAATTTACTTGTATTCAAGTTCACATGAATGAAATTTTCGGTAAAAGAACTGATTTGTATGTGTAGCAAATGAAAAAAAAATCATTAAAGTATAAATTTTTTTTTCAGTAGCAGTAGAAGAATAATTAAATGATGGTTTGAATTTAATTATGAAGTTAAATAAATAGTAAAAATTATGTAGAGATAATTTAGATTGTGGTACATTGAGAATTTACTATAAACAATATCGTCAGCATGCTTAAATTAATAATGTTTGCAACAAATAAATTTATTTTGAAAATATAATGTATTTGTTATCCTAATTCTTAACATTGTTTATAGAAATAAGTGGTGCAAATAAAAAGTAATTTTTTTTGTTTTGTT
>KK115465.1:191797-325260 GCA_000611955.2 Stegodyphus mimosarum
GTTATGTGTATTTGTATTGTCACATACATTTTTAAATGCACTTTCCTATGTTTCATTATGCTCTGAAAACTCATGGTTGCAAAAAAAGTACTGGTTAAAGGAATATAAAAAATTAGTATAGAATTTGGTAATTATAGTAGTAACTGTCTTTAAACTATTGCACAAGTTAATGGCTATGGTAGAGCTTGATTGTGATGAAGTAAAACATAATATGATTTTGCTTTTATCCTTGGTCACCAGAATATATTTGAATGCAAATGAAACAATGCAACACATTATAAACAAACCTATTTTATTCTTGCTCAATTTCGTATAAATCACAGTTATCTAATTTTCAGATAACAACACACAGCTACACTTAGGCACATAAGTCAGTTGTCAGTGTATAGCACCATTGCCTTTTTACGTTCTCTATGTTTTTCTGAGCAATTACAAAAGAATATTTATACACTGTAAAGATGGGCATTTAATACCACTTTCCCAAAATATCTAGTCTACAAAGAAAAGTATGATTTAACATCGTAACTAAGGTCTTATTAAAAAAGTAATAAGCTTGAAATTTTATGCTAAGATTAGCACAAATTCATTTGTTAAGACTAATGATTTGTGTGGATGTAAAATCCTTAGCAAAAAATATACATATGTATGAAATTGAAATTTAAAAGGTGTGAGTTAACATGCACTTGAGGACTTGGAAAGTAAAATTTACAGTGTGTATAGAATTTGCGAATGTTATTTCCTTTTCTCTTCCTTTGATTCATCAATTGAAAAAGCTATGATGCCATACAGAAACTCTGACGTTCTTTTCCACTTTAACAGCGCAATATCCTTTTTGTCAACTTCCTGATAAAATTAGAAGTTAAAAAGCCACATGAAAAAATAATTTTATGGTTTATTGACTGCGAAAAAGTCAGAATTCTATTTGCTTAGAAAATGCGCAAAGCAGTTATTACAATTATAGTGAACATTCTTTTGTTTTTTTTTAATATTCAGTAGCTAATAGCAATAAAATATTATAGTGATATTATTAAAATAATATTCTCTTAAAATTTCTAGGTAATAAAAATATTATGAAATTCTTGAAACGTAATCGCAACTTTCTTAAAGCTTGTAATGAATAACAGCAACACTGTGAAAACCTTTTGCTCTATGATTTTATAATATTGGGAAATATATAGTTTGTTATGATCTGCTATGTAAAAAAAAAAATTGTTGTGTAAAAAGCCAACAAGATATACAATGCTGATTCCTCTCTAATTTCTAAAGCTAAAATTCTTTGTCAATACATTTTAGCTAATAATTTAATTTAGCTAAATAATTTTAGCTTATCATTTTAAATAATAACCACAGAGATTTTTCAACGATTTGAATATGATTTCAGCGAAAATGAAAGAATGCTGCGATACTTTCAGGGGAGAAAGAAGTCTAGAAAAATGCTGTTTCTCTTCTACAATGTTTAAAAAATTGTTACGAATTTAATAAGTATTAAAATATAAAGAACTAGCTTTATTTGCTGCCTTGCTTATATTTTAAAAAATATATTAAACATGAACATTTTATTTTCATCGTCTATGTAGCAATTTTGCATGGAATTATATAACATTAACTGCATTTGATTTTACTCAAAATTCAGATTAAGAATGCATAATTATAATTTCACAAATGTCAATAGTATTGCGCTCAGTTTTTTTAAACACATTTCAGGTATCATCAATGCTGGACATCAATGTTGAAATATGTTTAAGAAAACAGATGGGGAAAAAGAAAAAGGAAAAAAAAAAAAAAAAAAAAAGAGAGAGCAACCCAGTGTTGGTCAAAAATAGTTCATCTTCGTCTTTTCCATAACCGAACCTTTGAAGAGCATCAATAACATCAGTAAACCTTTCCTTGTTAGCTTAAAGACTGGATCTCTGGAAACAATTTGCCAAACTTTCTGCTTTCCACAACAACAACAAAAAAGGAGAAACAAAACTATTAAAATAACGCAAAAATGAAATGATGGAATATCGTAAAAATTTTTCTTACAGTTAATTTTCCTCCTATATACAAAAGTATTATACTAAACTTATAAAAATGAAATGTTACGAGGCACACTTTATTGCCAACAAAAACAAGTACTTTCATTCCAAAAAAGAACTCGCAGACGATCTTTATTCAAAATTCTTTTCCAGTATCCTTCAAGCAAATTCCAGCAAGGAAGTAAAAAGGAAAGTACAGCTAATTTTGGACGGACAAGGAAGAGTCCATGACACTTGTTTCGAGGCTCGGCCTTAGCTCATGAAACATTGGACAAACATTTTGCTCGTAACTAATAGCTACTCTTATGAATTACTGAATGAAATGAAGAAAGTCTGATTGCAAAATATCTGGAAAGAAAATACAAAAATTGTTTTTAATATTATCAAGTTAAATTTCTTTTTTTAAGTACGAAATACTTGTTAAAATTTAAAAATATGCTCAGGTTAAGGCCAAGCCTGCCTGGTTCTCTGCAAGGTCGGTGCAAAAAGTTCAGGCTTGCTAAAAAATGGGCGGATAGTGGTATAATATTGCACACCACATCTAAAATCTTGTTTTATATGAGATGCTCGAATGAAAAGGAGGGGAAAAGAAGGGAGAACACTTCTGGCAGAAGAGAAAAATTGGACATCCGAGCCAAATTACCAACTTCGAGAACACGTTTGCAAGGAATATAAATTTGAAATACAACTCGCATAAAATTCTAAGCTATCTATGTGCTCCGTAGTGTAAGTATGAATATAATATAAAATCTCTAAGATATTGGAGCTTTAACCTGTAACTCTTTTAAGTGGCTCGAACCTTTTTTTAACGGACTCATAAAATTTTGCAACCATGTATGTTTTATGGTCCTATATAAAAGTGAAGTAGTATATAATATAGTCAAAAGTGTTATTGAAATCTTTGGTTATTTTCTGCGCCTGAGGGATGCAGAATAACTAAGGAAGAAAGACCTGGATGATAAAATAGTAATGCACCGATTTGTTTGATTGCTTTGAAAACAATCCATCATTCCTTCACCAGTATAATTTTTCATCGAAATGCCTTAAAAGATCATCATATTTTATTTTGAATATCAATAAATTTAGGTTATCAATAAAATAATTTGACTGCGATTTGTCCTTGGAGGAACTGCTTTTGTTGATTGTGGTAATTCGGTGCATCACTATAATAAGTTTACAATTTCATACAAATAAAATTTCATGTCAGTGCGTAGAAAATACGTGACCAGTGAAGTAAATACAATGTGAAAAAATTAACCATGGGTCATACCATTTTCCTCGTAGCTCCTGACAATAAAATTTGATTTCATGTCTTATCACGATTTTGTGTGGAAGGCATGGAGCCTTTCACGTGAAACCTCCATTAAAAATATGGCTGGTCCACAGCTACTTTCATCAGCACACAACAGAGTGTACTGGACCAACTACAAAAGTTGGCGTTTTTACCCGAAGACGATCAATGAATTGATCTCGTAGCAATTTGATCGATTTTGAATTGATCCGGAGAGGCTTTTTATTGTCTTGAAATCTACGAGAGGAGTTTGTAGAACATGATCGCCAGAGTGATGTTGATGAAGAGGACCAGCAAGATCATTTGCTGTCTGGAGAACCAGTCCTGTAATAGCAAAAAGAAGATTATCACTTATTTCAATTTAGTTTTTATGATATAACCTTTTAATTAATCTGTAATGAAAGCAAAGAAAAAGAAATTAAGATAAACACGAATGGATCTTTATTTATTAATTTTTTTCTTATGCGATGCTCACGATAATTCTAAAAAAGAACGAAAAAGCTCTAAAGAAAATATAAATCGTACTAGCTCCGAACCTAAACAATTTACTGTCAAAGAAATTCACTTACATCGGATTAGTTTCCAGTTTTGTCTCAGGCTTTACGAAAATAATAACACATATTTAACATCTATTGTATCAGTTGTATGAAACTTACAGGAAGTATACCAATGTTTAAGCACCTTCCTACATAGCTTAATATAATAAGTTAATGCAATATGTAACAAGTGCAATTTCCATGAATTCTCATGTAAGAAAATGATAAATAGTATGAAGTATCCGAAAGACTAAAAGAGCAAAAATTAGCATGAAGAAGAACTACTACTCTGAAGGAATTCCCAAAGCAGTAGTTTCGTTGCCGCAAGTAATAAAAGTAAACGGAAGACATAATGACTTATATGGGTGAAAATTGAAATAAGAAACAAAACATGAATCAAGAATTAGCTTGTTTGTGATTGGAAATACAAGAAAAAAGGTAATCATATTAAACATTATTTAGTTTATTTTATGGAAACCATACACAACTGATTAATGAAACAAAGAACATTCCTAGGACAAAGCATGATTTCCGTGAATCATTGCAATTATAGAATATTTATCAATAAAATGGAATTATCCAATTGTTTTTATAAAATCCTCGCCCAAGTCTGTTGAAAGGCACGCTCCGATGTGTTCACTACGTCACATTATTGTTTAACCGAATTTGTACCTGGTTACCAAAAAAAAGCTACCTCATGAGTTCCACACTTCTTCCAACAATCTAACAATTAGCTCCATTCTAAAAGGAAGCGCATTACCGCACTGGAAGATGGAAAAACATTCCCTTTCCAGTTGCATAAAATATGACGCATGCCTCTTCACCTTGCAGTCGTTTGGTTTATGGGATTATGGCAAAGTCTCGAGGCCTCTCTACCTAAGGCACGGGATGCTTTCGTGGAAGACTTTCTATGGGAAACTGGTTCGTATACACGTTACACATGGGGAAGACTACGAAAACGACCATGCAGCCAGCCCATTCGGGGATTCGAACATCGGACTGACCTACTAATATTCAGTGACTTTACGCTCGGCCGACAGTCGTCTGTGTACTATTACTCTTTAGGCACTAAAATATAATATGACCTCCAATTCTTATGCGTCATAGTTCTTCATCAAAGTTCATCTCTACTTATCAGAGCCCGATCTAAGAAAGGATTATTACCTATTTTTTTTCCTCATGCCAACTGACAAAGGTGGTCGATTTTTTGGCTATATACTGATCCATTGCTCAGCATCCCAATCTATATTTTACAGCCCACTGTCTTCAAGCCGTTTATGAAATTTCCTTTAAGTTATTCCTTGAAATTGAAACGAATCCGTGGTTCTGAGAATTGGATCATATTTCGTTATGATAATGGGCCCATCAGCGGCGGAGCGGTAAAGTCGTTGAACACTGATAGTTCGGCCAGGGGTACGAAACCCGGCAAAAGGGCTGACTGCATAGGAGCTTTCGTGACTTTCCCATGTATAGCGTGTTTCTCTTAGAGAGGCATCTTTCTGTTTAGGTAGTTAGCTCTCGAGTGCTTTAACATAATTAAATAAACAAACCAATCATTATGATAATGACAAATGATTTAAATCGATACAATTTGTATTATTCTAAGAATGCGTATTCTCTAGATTTTATAGAACATTCCTAATAGTAAATTGTTAATTTTCGACGGTTATTGAGAAATAAAAGTCCTTTTCCAGGATAGATATTTATCGACTATCCATTAATAATTTTCTCACTTTTAGAGTCTATTAGTGATCAGGTCTACTCTTTGAAGAACTCTTAACTGAATTTGCAACGGCCTGCTGAGTGACTGGCTTCTAATCGCCATATTACAGGTAAACTATGTAGCTTAGTAAATCGGCCGTTGTTGAACATTTCTCTCCGACGTGCCATACTAATAAATTCTCAAGCTCTGATTTTAAAAAATTTGCATCAATTAAGATTATAACTCCTCTGATGCAATAGTAAACTTTGTATTCAACTTAACGTCTTCAATCACATAGTTATCTTAACTTGATGACCAGTTATCGCCTTTACTAATTATGTAACTATCAACGTAAGTTAATTCCACGTAATCGCGTAAAAATTTATTTATTCACTCCTGATAGTTTATAACTAAAATACTAACACAAACTTAACGACCGATTTATTGTTGCACAGAATTACAAAATAAGGCTGCCAGTCCTGGTCGCTAAGGCTCAAATTATTCAAAATAATATCCTAAATTCAGAACGTATACTTGATTGGCTGCACTATTTCTAAATTCATAAAGGTCTTACCAAGCCACAGTGATCAATTAATTTTAACCGCTTATGACACAGAAAGAACTCAGGCGTATTCCGACACAGCGAAAGCTCTAATGAAGTTAACCTCAATTTTTGAATCTATGCCGCCTTCCTATGTCTTAAATATAGATCTAGATCTATACCTTAAATATAGATAACTTTCTTGTCTTTCCGAGTATTGTAAAAAGAACCAAGTAAGAACCTAGTTGTAAAGAGAACCAAGAAGGATAGGATAAGGTTGACTTATCTTGATAGCATTTAACTATCAAGATAAGTCGATTAAGTATATACCCCGGAACATACACGGCCACGGCCAACTGACGGTCCATCAAGCTACAGAGATATGAATAGAAACCCAATTCTTGTTTTTGGGTTCCCTTAGAGCCGAGAATGTAAGAGGATAAATCTCAGCCAGTGAAATAAACGCCCCTCCCCGGGGGTCTGGTAAAATCTAACTTTTATTAAAACTTAAGAAAAATTCCGACAAGATAACACATTAAAACGCGCCATAAATGTCAGGTTTCATAGTAAGTACAGTAATGAATTCTTTAGCATCGACAATAAACTTTACGTCCAAAGTTTCTCTGAAAATTTTTGCTTATAATGCATTATCTCCTATTTTTGCTCAGCAATACGGATGTTTATAAAACATTGTATCTTGAATCTGTTTTAAAAGAAGAAATTTCCAACATTCCAAATGCATCGTCATATTTTGCAGTAAGTTCTCTTTTTGATTTAGTAATTTATGTTATTAAGCTACTAGAAAATATTAATAATTAATATTTTGAAACATGCAGTCATACATTAAATTAAGTGTAAATTTTATTTTTTGTTTAATATGAATATTTTTTTTTGTTTAATATATTTTGTTTAATATAATTTGTTTAATATTAGTCTTTTACGTTTATTCTAATTAATGTTTGCTTTACTTTACTCAGTCTTAAAAGATTTATTTATTTTTTTTTAATAACACTTGGATGTGCAAATCTAATGGAACAACGTTCGCTAATCAAAGAATCGTTATCATATTACTGGAGGAAGAAAGGTTACATAATAACAAAAAGGAGTAATGATATTGCTACAAATCCAAGGAAGAAAATTTATATAAAAAAAGCTAAAGAACTGATGAAAGTATGTTAAAAATGATGATAAAAACGTATCCATCTGTAAAATGTAATAATATACAAAACAACACAGAGAAGAAACTCCTTAATTTCCGTACTGAAAAATATTTTTCGATTTTCAGTCAATATTGTTGTTCCATTAAAATAGTAATGTTCAAGATATTTCGGAATCATCTAAGGTAGTCCTTCCTTGCTTAAGCGCACTCATGAGCAAAAACATTCATCTTTACTAATAACTTAACTAAAATTTCAAACAGAATTTTACCTATATGTTAAAAAATCTTCCAAAAGTTAAGGAGCAGCATTTTTGTAATGGTGAGTTTTGAAAAACTCACCATTACAAAAATGTCAGTAACATTTAAATTCACAGTTTATATGCATGATAGTAACGAAGTTTAAGAAAATATATGCAAAAACAATAGCTGAGACTTTTATTTTATAGAAATGAATACTTATACATGAGTTGGAGAAAAAATGCAAAAATTTGTTGCTGAGGAGCGTCGATCTTCAATTTGTATCAATAATTTCGTTGACAATGTCCAGGGGAATTCGTTTTCCCGATTCGTCGAGGTGGCGGGCGATAGGATGGATGGAAATGGGGATGTCACAAGTTAATGGCGCTAGACGTCTCAGTGTCTCTCGTAGTGTGGTCCACCGACTACGGAATCAGTTTGGATTTAAGGATTCTGTATCTGTAACACATATTCCAGGCTGACCAAGAGTTACAACACCTGCGGGAGACCGTTATTTAGCTCTTTCGCTTCGAAAGAGGAGCAACATTACTGTTCCTCATCTCATGGCAGATCATTTAATGGCAACAAGAACAAGAATCTCAGCTACTACAGTGCACAGACGCCTGCACAATACAGGTTTGTATGCAAGACGCCCAGTTGTTTGTGTCCCCTTCACCCGAGGACACAGAGCTGTCCATTTATTTTGGGCATGAGAACACATTCCCTGAACCAATCAACAATGGGCGTCTGTTCTCTTCACAAACGAGTCCAGTTTCATATTGGAGAGTGATTTAGGTCGTCAGCTGATCTGGTGGGAACAACGCACCAGATGCAACCAATCCCACGTTGTGGAAAGACACAGAGGTGGTGGAACAATGGTTTGGGCTGGGATTTCTCTCGGTGGTCACACTGACCTGCATGTGTTTGATGGAGGAACCTTGAACGGTGTGAGATATCGACACGAGATCCTTCATCAATATATTCTCCCATATACCGCTGCTATTGGTCCTGGATTTCTTCTGATGGACGACAATACGCGACCGCACCGAGCACAGGCTGCTGAAGAATATCTTGAAGGTCACGGTATGGAGCGAATGGAATGCCCATCTCAATCACAAAACCTGAATCTGATACAGCATCTTTGGCACTACCTTGGGAAACAGGTTACTGCTTGAAGTCCTCCTCTAAGGTCGTTAGATGAGCTTGAACAAGGATCACTTGGGGTCTGGTGCATGGAAAGTCACTGCCGCCAATGTATTACAGCTAGGGGTGGACACATTCCTTACTAGAACCCATTTTTCCTAAAAAAAACTATGATATACTGTTTCTCCAAGACTAGATTTCTCTGCCAAGAATGCAATTTTGTGTTGTAATTCACGTTTGTATTGAACTTTAGAAACAATCTATGTCGCATTCTTTAAAGAATTGTTCAGTGAAGATGTCCTCTAAATTTCTTTTTTCAATGTTGCTTCACTCTCAGACACAAAAAGCATGCTGTTCCTTAACTTTTGGAGGGCAGTGTAATATAACATCATCCTACAGATTAAAATGTTTCAGTTTGCTGATTGGAATTATAAATAAGGTTACTTCGACTCCCAACAGAATGTGAATATTACATATTATTTAACAAAAAGTAACAGGAACCTGCAGAAAGTTGTCCAAATGACTATAGGAGGTGTGTTACCCCCTCTCCCCCCAAAAGTCTGAAAACTTCCAGATTTCATATTACGCGCAAAGGGGCTTTTTTTTACCCTGTACACATACATACACGTTTTGAGAGCTGTTTCGAGAGCATTTGGGCTAACGCCCCTTATAATGGGAAATGCCCCTTATAATGGAAAAGTATTTAAAAACGGCATATCTTTAGAATTTCCAATAGACAGTCTTGCGCACTGGAAGTAAAATTTTTTTATTCCGTACAAATGTAGGATTTCCCTTAGTTTGCATAACAAATTATTTTAAGTTTGGTACCTTTCCTGAACCTCTCATTTTCACCTCGCATTTCCTCGGCAGGATGCAAATTTAAAGTTAAGGGAAGTGAGTATAAATACAGACGAATCCAGAAGTTTATTCAGAGCGTGATTTCGCTTTGCTGCTGTTACGATGAGTTGCTGATACGCCGTTCTGTTCTTTTAATAAGTGTATTGCCAGGTAGGTTGTTGAATCGCTTCCCATCAGGTACTTATATCTTTTGGAGAATATTCTTTACGGTTGCATCACAGGTCAGGCTCTACTGGGACTCTCTCAATAACTGGCAAGAGTAGGAACACTATCACCTGCTGCAGGCCACTATACCAACCAAGTATCAAAGTATCATGCTGAGTCAACCTAGTTAGCCTTAAACTAAACTGTTAGTCCCGCACTACTCTTTATCTCTGAATTTATTGTTAGATTATTCTCAAATTCTACTGAAAGTTGTCGGTGTTATTGTAAGCACGAAGTATGTGCGTTTGGTTTGAGAGTATTACGGATAATAAAGGGTTTATTTTACACTTCTTGCGTGCTGGTATTATTAACGCCTGTGTGAGAAGTCGCAAGGTTTTCTAGTAAGATCATTTTACTTTATGATAGCGAAGAGAACAAGATCTTACACAGTGTTGCCATTGCTCGCTTTGAAATCGTTGAGTTTTTCAATCAATTATTCGTTAAAATTTTACAAAATATGAACAAGATAATGAAATAAATTCGAAATTTGGGCTTCCAGCTGCCCGCATTCGAGAGGAGGACTACCGTTATTCAAAATTTGAAGGCTCTAGCTACCGTTGTTTTTCCACAATGCGAGAAAGATACATATATTCATGCAGATTCTTCATATTTAATTTCTTTAAATATGATACAGGGCGATATTATTTGGTGGCAACAATTTGAAATGTGATTCAACGCTTTTAGTGATACGACGCAAAATGTCGTTGTGAGACTATTTGTCTGTAGACCTCCTTGGCTAACGTGCCTTTAACAACAACAACAACAACAACAAAAAAAAAACAAAAAAAACCTTTTAAGAGGTACAAAAATGCTCTTTTAGAGTTTAATATGGGTTACTATTAGATATTATTTGTGCAAATGGTACGAGTGGAACAACGAAACATTTTATAAGACATTAGGGGACGAATATACATTCACACTAACATGGGAATGTTACATAACTTCCCATGTTAGTGTGAATGTATATTCACACTAACATGAGAAGTGGGACATATTGGAAAAATGAAAATATACATAATGCAATTCCATAAAATACAGACAGTGTTTACACACTTTTAGAACGATTTCAATAAACAATTTAAAAAAAAAGTAAATGCTTCGAAATAAAAATTTCAGGCAACAGCTTATTACTTGAAGTGAGAAATAGTTCTGCTACTTTTAAATGTATTGTTCTTTTAAAATGTCGCAATATAAAGAAGATGTGAATTGAAAGAAATGTTTCTGCACTTTCTGAATAGAAATATTCCTATTCCATAATTCCCATTCAAATATATATAAACGTTGTGAAATGCAATGTATTAAAATTTTTAAGTGCAAAATAAGGAAAATTATTAATCGGAAAAGCCATCAGTCATTTTCCTACATGGAAAGAAGACTTCAAACGAAAACCGTAAAAAGATACATACTGTTCTAATGTTTTTAAAGTTTCATCGTTGGTAAAAAGAGAAAAATCCTCCGGCGCAGAAATCAATTGCAAAATATTTAAATACGTTTGTAGCAATAATACATAAAATAGTAAACCAAGATTTACAAATGAAAAAAGCATAAAATGTAAGGTTCCCCAGCTTTTAAGAAGGCATGTGGCTCAACGCAGAACAATTTGTAGAACTCTGTGCGAAAACTATTTAGCAGGAGATAAATGGAAATACGTTGTGACTCTTGATGAAGCATGGGTTTATGTAAATGACTGCAAAAGAAAAAGATCTAATCATTATCAAAAACGAATTAAAAAAAAAGTATAAATCTGGTTCCGTCAATTCAAATAAAGTTTCAGTAAGGGTTTCTGATTGTCGCAGGATTCTCTTACAGTGGAAAATTAAAAGTACGAATTGAGTGTGTGTGGGGGGGATGCTAAAATCAACTCAACGTACTATCAAGAGAAATTTTTAAGCCTGATATTTTTTTTATTCCAGTGTCTTTCAAAGAGTAGAACTTCATCAATACAAAGCAACAAGTCATTCTTTGAAAAGTACCACTACATTCCTTTGAAAATTAAAGAATGATATAGGTACTGCTTATGCACATACATTATCAACGTATTCCTGCGAAGTCCCCTGAAATTTCACCTATCGAGTATTGCGCCTCTGATCTCCTTGAAAAGAGCTCTTTTCAAACGCAAACTCACATTGACTGATGCACTTTGGAAAGTAGTGGAAGAGGAATGGAAATTAACAATCCTGGAAAGTTTACGAAAAACCCTTCTATCATGGAAATCACGATGCTGACTTATAGTCTAGATCGAACATTCGAAAAAATACTCTTTACATTTTAAGCATTAATTAAACGGCCCTAGAATCATTTTAAAAATGTGTAAATACCTTTTGTATTTATAGTTTTTAATTAGATGTATCATAAATTAAATGTATTTTTATTTAATCAATCAGATGAAAAAATACAGAAAAATTTTTTAAGAACTGCATCTATTGCTTTCGAGTAGCTTAGTTTGTTCATCACTGACAGACGAATTCAGTATGAAAGATAAATATATCTTACAACTTATCTCCTATCAAATGGCAACAGACTCAGACTGGAATGAAAAGTGAAATAATGCATTCATAATGGATGGCACTTAAAAGTCAATCAACGAAAAATCGTGTTTCGAGACTAATAGCCCATTTGAGCTTTAAAATTAAAAATTAAAAAATAATAAATAAATAAAAAACAGTGAAAAAAATCAGAAAGCTTTCAGATTTTACATTACGCCCAAAGGGACTTTTTTTGTGCGTTACCTCACTTAAACCATAAAATGCAATTCAACAGCAATATCGCAAAATGATTTTTAAAGGAGCACAGCTCTAGAATTTCCCATACACACAGAATTTCCAATTCTCGCGCGCTGGAGATAATTTTTTTTTTCCGGTACAGTGTTGCCATTCCTCGCTTCGAAATGGTTGAGTTTATTAATCAAAAATTCTTTAATGTCTTACGAAATATGAAATAGATAATAAAATAAATTTCAAATTTGGGCTTCCAGATGCCCATATTCGGTGGAGGATTACGTTATTCAAAATTTGATGACTCTAGGTACCGTTGTTTCATCACAATGCGAGAAATATATATACATTTATGCAGATTCTTCATTATTTGATTTATTTAAATATAATACAGGACTGTAATATTTGGTGGCAGCAGTTTGGAAGTGAATCAACGCAAAATGCCGAAAGAAAATTAATAGCCCTTCTGGGCAAATTGGCCCTTTGGGGTAAAAAAAAAAAAATTCTGAGAATGAGATATTTTGTGAAAATTCAATTCATCAAATTGATGCGCAAGGCAAAATTATTATACATTTATTATAATGCTAATGGTGATGGAAATTGTATTCAAACCGTAACTGTTATCAATTCCAGTTTCTAATTTTTCATCATTAACGAATATAAATAAATATCTTCAAATTTCATAGCTGATTTCAAACAAAATTTTCAAATATAATTTTTATACAAAATTAAAAAAAAATTACAATAATAAATTGTACTACGCAGTCCTAAGCAAAGAAATCAAGTAACGCGCGAGAAACTTGCAGCACTTGAATTTGGCTGTTTTCTCAGAAAACTGCGCTTGCGGCCCAAGAGGCGTATCAGAGAACTACCTTTTCTCATTAACACAAGCATATTACAATGTTACACCAACTACGAAGAACTGGAATTTCGAAGATATTTTATAAATACTCCAAAACTTGATCATAAGATCAACAATATTGTCAAGTGCTTTTCGGAACAAGATATTTGTCTGCAATAACTTTTTTAAAACAATTCTTATTGTATGTACCCTTCACAATTATAACTGTTCGAACACATTTTAGACACATAGCAGGGAGTCTCCGTAGGATGCTTCACTAGATCTGTAATATCACGGGTGAGTGCTTGTATCACCATATAATGAAGACCTGGTGTTCCGTAAGCTTATTCCTGTCTTGTTAAAAAGCATTAATGTATTTAAAATGCCTGTTAAATGAATGTACGATTGGACATCACCTAGAGCAGCTTAAACGATCGTGCTATAGTTTAAACCAAATTATATTTAAATTATCTTCATTAAAGTATTTTAATTTTTATCAAAGAACTTATCTTTATTAAAGAATCTTTCGAATATTCAGTGCAATACCGCATTTCAAGAAAAAAGCTAGAATAAAAAAGATTGGATTTCATTGATCAGAAACAGATCCCTATCATAGCACAACCAACTATTGAGCTCTCATCCTCTGTCTCCATTATTCTCTTTTATCTACTACGGGATCAAGATTTTCAGAAAATTCAAGCTATTCAAAACGATGAAATTGCCAATCTATGAAAAATATCAGGATAAGCCTTTTTCAGTGTTTCCAGAAATGTTAGGAGTTCTGAAGGTTATTATGTGGAAGATGACTAGGCAACAAATTTTTACATTTCAAATTAAAAGCCTTAAAAGCATTTTCCGATAATGTTTTAAGCATATGAATAGATGATAAGAGATTACTTCCTCACTTTTCCACTGCGAAAATATTGGGTTGCCTGAAAAGTCATGACGCATTTTTTCTATCTTCTACAAAGATCCTTCATTTATAGAAAGAACAATGCCCAGTGAATAGTATATTGTCCGTTTTGCTTGATAACTTTTTGCTTTCTTTTAATGAGCCTCGTAATTCCTCATTCACAAAAGAACCTAGCTTTATTAGCGAAAAGCTGAACAAGGTGCTGATTTACGACCTCATCTGAATTGAATGTTATATCACGAAAGAAATTTTGAAGACAGCAAAACAAGTGAAAATCTGAGGGCACAAGATTAAGCAACTATGGTACGCTTTGCAATACTTTTCACCCAAACTCCAATAATTTTCGTCAGGTGATCAAACTTGCGTGTAGTCTCGCGTTATCGGGATGGAATGTAGTTCCTATATGATTAAGAAGTTTCTCGAAGATGGATTCGTTGAAATTGTCTATTGGCCACAGTACACTTTCGAACTTGTTTGTTGGCTTGTTAGTAGGAGCTCTGAAACAAGATCAGATACAAGTTCGATGACTGATAAAAATTACTGGAGCTTGGATGAAAAGAGTTGCCACGCGTATCAGAACTCGCATGATCTTCTGCCATCAGACTTTCACTTGTTTCGAACTTTTCAAAATTCTTTCGTGGTATAACATTCATTTCAAATAACGCCGTAAATCAGCACCTTATTCAACTTTTCGCTGATAAAGCTAGGTTCTTTTGTGCATGCGGAATTACGAAGCTCATCAAAAGAAAGCAAAACGGGCAATATACTATTGTCTAATCACTCTTCTATATACACTAGTGTGCAAAAATTAAGGACGAAGTCGAAAAATTAGCATATCAGCTGAACGAAGAGGCAGAGCGGACAGAAAGCGGTAGCACATGCGCAGATATGCAGGTAGACGTAATGGGGGAGTGTCTGAGTAGTATGAAGGATGTTGTCGGTGTAAGATCAGTATTTCTGGCAAAGAGATTGCACGCCGTATAGCAGTTAAAATCACACCGAGTTGCTGCCTCAGCGAGAAATGGCGAATAATCAATCTGTTAGACGACATCTGGATGCTTTTACCCTAGGTCGAATCATTGGGAAGTTGGAGGAAGGCCGCAGTGTGACAAGTGTGGCTGCAGAGTTCGGAATTGCTCACAGCATCGTTTCACGACTTTGGAGACAATTTCAAAGCTATCCAGGGGTTTAGTAGTGGTCGTCCACGAGGAACCACACCCGCAGATGACCGGCATATTGCCTTACAGGCCAGAAGAAACAGGCGGCAGACAACAGGAGAAATCGCTAGACACACGACACAGGCGACTGGACGACCGATATCGCGTTTTACCGTGGCCAGAAGACTGCACGGTGGTGGTCTGTTTGTACGACGCCCTGTACGGTGTGTACCTCTAACGCCTGCCCATCGGAGAAGGTGTTCTCTGTGGTGCCGGGAACACCGGAATTGGAAAGACAATGAATGGGGAATGAATTGGAGAGACAATGAAACATAAAGTAAAACCGGGTACTCTTTACAGATGAGAGCAGATTTAGTCTGAGTTCCGATTCTAGACACATACTCATCTGGACAGAGCGGGAAACATGCAATAACCCCTTCAACATCATCAAAAGGGACTGTTTTGGAGGTCGCGGAGTTCTCGTTCGAGTAGACATAATGCTTGGTAGCCAGACCGACCTTCATATCTCCCAAGGAGGTTCGTCACTTGGGACTGCTATTGTAACGAGGTTCTTCTTCCTTACATGAGTCTTTTCACAAGGGCTATGGGTCCTCAGTTCCTCTTCATGGACGACAACGCTCCACCTCATCGCACAGTTACCGTCGAAGAGCTGTTGGAGAGTGAAGATATTGAACACATGGATTGGTCGGCAAGGTCTCTGGATCTAAATCCCGTCAAGTATGTACGGAACTTACTAGGGAGACCCGTGGCAGCACACGTAACTTATCGCCAGTAACGATTCCGAAACTGCGATTGGTGCTACAAGAGGAACGAGCAGCAGTGTCTCAATAGCTCATTAACAACCAGATATCCAGCATGCACAAATGATGTGAAACCTGCCTAGCAGTCAGGGGAGATCATATCCCCTATTAAAAACCGGATGTTTCTTGCTGGACACCCATCACAGGGATGTTTCGGCCTTCAGTCGCATTGCGCTCCATGCTACTTTTTATCCCTCTGATTTCTCTTTTAGTAAGTGTTGTTTACATTACTCATGTCCTTACGTATTGGGGATCTTACGGTATTAAATGTGTTGATTTGGAAAGCTTTTGTGCAAAGTTATATTGAAAAAACCGTCTCGTCCTTAATTTTTGCACACCAGTGTATATAAAAAAAGGACCTCTGAACAACATAGAAAAAAATGCATCATAACTTTTCAGACAGCCCAATATAGCATGCTCATTTTTCAGTTTGAAAGAGTTTCATTTTTTTTTGTATCTTATTGCCAGTTGTAACGTTACCGTAGTATGAATTGCATGCAAATTAGACAATCTTATAATACCTAATTTAGCATTTGCATTTTAACTTTCTAGGCAAATTGAATTATGGATGTCTCAGCATTTTTTCCTTTAGATGCAAAGTCAAAATTACACATGTAAAACAGACTTAAACAGTTAACGTTTATATTAAGAAAGTATATATTATGGAAAAAAAGAGGGGTAATTTAAATGTTTTAAAATGTGTAATGCGTATAAAAAATAAGACAGCAATTTTAGTCAGTAATCATTACAGTAGTACTTTTAACAGGCAAAAGTGCTGAATAAAAATTTATAATCTACAAATAAACTGGACATAAAAGTTTTCTAAAAGATCCACATTCTAAGTTTACGCAATTAAGACCTCCTCAACGAGGTAATATTAAAGCCATTATTATTATTATTATTATTATTATTATTATTATTTTCCACTTTTGGATATGCGCTCTAAAAGACCACTTTTCGATTTTCATTAAGCAAGCTGACAGCCTTATGTTTAACGTTATTTCGTAAGGTTTTACTTTATTTTACTAATAGTTATTTTTATTTTAGATATTTATTTTAGATATTATTTTAGATTATTTTATTTTAAGCTAGCTTTCCTTTACTTCCTCATTTTCCTAAGAGAATGAGTTTTCAGTTTCACGCTTTATGCAAAATAGGGGAGAAACTACTATTTAAGCCGACTTAGAAGAGAAGGGCTAGCTTATAACGCTTTTCTCCCTGAAACAGGCAGTAAGAAGTGATGACGTACACTGAGCGTGGAGAGATGAAATTCACAGCATAGAAAATAGCATTTTAAATTTGAAGAACCAACGTTTAAAATGAACTGCGTGTGAAAACCAGCCATAATTTGGATGAGACAATGTTACTGCTGTATGCATTTTGCACTGAACATTAAAAAATTTGATAATACTTACTCAATTTCAAAATAATAGATAAAATGCGCTACTCTTAACATAAAGTTCCTTTTTTTAAATTTGCAGGTTTTTTTTTAATGCCTGTTTATTTCTAAACATTTCTTTATCTGCATGCTAACTAAGAGAACTCTACTACTGCTTTTAAGATAACTATAATAACAGCTATTTAAAATTAATCAAAAAACAACCTCAGATTGACACAGTTTTAAACACATACAATATATATGGCAAAATTTCTGCTAATCTAAGTTTGAGTTTTAGCCTAATTGTAAATATTACATTGGCATATTTCTCTCCCGATTCAATATTTTTCTTTTCTCTATTTTTCAATATTTTATTACAATTTTCCAAGATATTATTTCGTTCTTCAAATTATCAATGCATTCTTGTTTATCTTTACACTTAGGGCGTTCAGGGATATTGTCACTTAGGGCATTGTCATTTGTGAGTTTTATTTCAAAATCATTCACATTTGATTTATTATTGTCAGCTTCAGTTTCGTTTCCGACCTCAAAATGAGTTTTCGTTGGGTTTAATTTGTGTACTCTTTCAAAAGCATTCTGTGTTAGTCGATTTCTTAGTGTTATTTTGTTTACTGCACGCAATAAATTTACTTTCGGCACAGCATTGCATTTCAGTAGTTTCTTTTGCGGCAATCCAAGCAAGCGATTTCTCATGTTATCTTCATAATCACCGCACAGAAAATGTTCGCTGCAAGACATTTATGTATCCAAGAGCAGGTGCAGCACAGATACGTCAGATTACTTCTGGTTAACCCCCTCCATGAAGCTCGCGTCGGCGAGGAGTCGAACAAAGGAATGACCTAGCCCTTTCTATTTATCCCTGTTGCTAGTTTACAGCCGTGCTTATTCAACACCGTGGCGTTGGCTTATTACGTGCCTGTTAGGCTACGCCGGGGATTTTTAGATAAGGGCCAACTGCGCGGTAACAATTCTGTGCAGTTTAGGCTGTTTAGGTTTATACAGACTTAATTTAATTTTTCATTTTATATTTTAAGTTCAAGCCAAAAGTGTTGACTTCCTGTACGCCCGAGACGGGCCGTTTGTAAATATAATTGAGTAAGAATAAAAGGGTATTTTAACCCTTTCTTTGGAGTTGTAAGAAGACAGTCGCTACACAGTTCTACTAGGTTCTAGCAGTTAAGGAACTTCATTTCAGCTAGAACATTACAATTTTTTTAATAAAGGACTTTCAGAAAGAAGTGTTCCTTTCATAACATGCACCGTTAATAAAAAATAATAACGTTAATCTGCCTTGCTATGATTATACAGCGAAGTATTCTATTAAATACAATACGAAGTCAGATGGCATTATTAATTCCACAAATCTTCTAAATAAAAATCCCATTGGGGGTGCACCGTGGATAAGATCACTCAGCACCGGTAGCTAGTTTTAAATTCTAGCCCATGCCAGTGCAGAGCCTGGCTGCTTGGGATCTGGGGCTATTCTTTGCGTGAAAGTGAAAACAAGTCAGTTTTTTTAAGGAAGACTTCCGCGAGATGCAGATAGCTCTCAAGTCCTTTGCCATACAGAATCTAATCTTGTAAATTTTATTCTAAGTGGCTAAACTATTTTTAATTAAGCTGAGTTTGTACATATTTTTTTTTTTTTTTCAAGGGAGGCTTAAACACTCAGTATGAAGATTAAGCAAAATTAGATGAATGCAGCGAAATAAACCACCGCTTCATACATGCATAAAAGAAACCCTTTAATTACCACTGATAAAATATGGCTGATTATTACTGAACTAGTCAGGGGGAATGTGTATGTCGCTACCCCATCTGAGTTTTACTGTCTAACTTGAATTGAAGGCACCTAGAGGTAAAAATGGGTGGAACACCAGAATTTTAAGTCTTACAGGTATAGTCCCAGTGCACCAACTGTGCAGCTCCGCCCCAATTTTGATGAAGAACACACGAGAGATGGATCCGAAGGTCTCTTCCCCAAACATCAAACCACTCGAGAGGACTTTCGTCTCGCAGTATTTTAAGTTTCCGATGCTGCACAGACATTATGCACTTATAAGCCATCACGCCTTTCCCGGGATTGGAACCTATCCGATTTCAGAGAAATATATGAATCTAATCGAAAGTTCCATATTTATCCAACACATCGAAAACTTCTTTTCTGAAATACAAACATACATCGTCATTTCTCTCGTTCCTTTTTTTTTATGACTCTTCTCTTCGGAAGCCAGAAACATCAAAATAAAGCCAACAGCGTTCAAAACTTCACACTCTCTCTCTCTCCTTTTTTTCCCTCTCGGTGACTATGACTGTTGTATTAAAATAGATTTATTTTGGTGTCAGAGAATGCTTGCTTCTCTTTATTGGGTAATTCTGTCCTAGACAAGGGCAGCGATAAAACTACTTAAAAGTTGATGATTCGGGGAGTTCCAGTTTGTTGTTCTTTTGCCGGTGAAAACTTCACGAATCGTGTACCAGACGGAACAAAGCGATGATCTTCCGAGGCAACTATTTTAGTTTTCTCCTGCTTTTGCTTTTTTTAAATGTGCTAGTAAAGACAAAAAGAGGAAACAAATATCTTCTTCGCAATTTTACATAATTTTTTTTTCGGATAATCTTATATTCTGCAACAACACAGATCTCATTATTGTTATGTTCCCAAAATAATAATAAAAAAATAAAAGCTATCATTAGCTGAGAATATGATGATATAACAGTATAACTTACTATAAATCATTTTACATTCATTTTCAGAAAAATACACTGTGTCCCGAAAACGTGCCATGAATTTTAAACAATAATTAACTTCTGACCCCAAACAATAATCATATTTTTATTTTTGCCAGTCTAAGTTGAACTGGATTCAAATCTAATAAAGCAAATGAATTCTGCAATGAAAATACAGCTTATAAAATAGATTGGATTACACGGTATGCATACAAAGTGTTAGGATTAAGTTCGCATAAAATCGAAAGTTGAGGAAAAATATCACTCCTATTTTTTTGTCTTCAATATATTGTCTTTGTGAGACTGTAGCACGTTAATGCAACTATTTTATTATTTCATAGAGGTCATCTTGGAATACTGCTTTAATCTGTGACTGCGAGTTCTCGGAATTTCTACAGTGTTATTAAAATAATGATCTTTGAGGCGAAACTTCACTTTAAGGAAAAGATAATAGTCTGCAAGGGCTATATGTAGTGAAAAAGGGGATGGGAGAGGATCGGGACACTTTTATTTTCTAAAAACTGTTTGCTGAGAATGGAACTGTTTGGCGGCGCATTGTCACATAGCAGACATCAATTATTCGACTGAGCTTTTTCAGACCTAATGCGCTGAAATTCTGTTCAGAAAACTGATCACTATGTAAGTATAAATTACAGAGTTGACCATCTGTGCCTCATGAACAGAATTAGAAACAAAAGTACTTACAAAACTACTTATAAATTAACTCTTTTCGAATAAAAAATTGCTATCAACATAGCCATTTGATTGAGATTTCTGAAACAGAAGTTTATGTGGCCATGACGAGCCTTCTTTAACCAAAGCAAATGTTTGCCGTTTTGTCTTTGGATCATAAGCAGAGTATCAATTTCGTTTTCAGCCATAATATGATTGAAAATATTTAGGCTTAATTTGTCTATCATTTGGATTAAATCAGGACATTCAGAAATTCAGTGTGTTGTTGTCAATGTATACTGGTGAAATAAATTAAGAGAATTCGCATATTTTATCGAAATGCATGAAAAGAACTGAACTGAAGGAAAAACCACTGCTTCTAGATAAAAATTCTTGTACGGCAAATACGTAAGCTTACACGTGTGTGTAGGCAAAGCCAGCAGAGAAACGGGCTTTATAAGAGGATGGAGGGCAAAACGAATTCCGTTCGCTAGCACAACTTGGCGAATTTCTTGATGTTATCTTGCAGCAATCGGTTAAATTCACATCGGAACAGTAAAAATGAGTAACCACAACGTTTAGATGATGGAATGAGGTGGCGAATTGTGAGGAGGCTACAGGCAAGCCAATCGCAAGTCCAGATGTGCAGAGAGTTTAATTTAACGCCCAGTGTCGTGTGTACCCGATGGAAACAGTTCCAGGATACTGAATCCATCGAGAGAAAACCTGGACAAGGTCGTTCAAGAAACACAACGGCCGGAGAAGATAGCTATTTGTCCATTTTAGCGAGGCGTAACAGAGAGGCTACAGCTTCTCAGCTCTCTCAGGAGCTGCATGCAGCCACAGGAACCTGTAACAAGGCTGACTGTTTCCAAAAGATTGCATGAGAAAGGGTTGTTTGCCAGAAGACCGGCTGTTTGCGTCCCGCTCACGTCTACGGACAGGAGAGTCCGATTAGCATGGTGCAGGCAGCATAGTGATTGGAATACGGATCAATGGGCGACCGTTCTGTTTACCGATGAGTCCCATTTTAGCTTAAACAGCGATTCTCGCCGTACTTTCATATGCAGAGAGCCAGGGACCCGCTACCTACCCTCCAATGTATCCTCGAAATCAACAATTACGGAGGTGGCGGTGTAATGGTCTGGGCAGGCATCATGTTGGATGGCCGCACGCCTCTCCACGTCTTTGACAGAGGCTCTGTGGCTTGTGTGAGGTGTAGGGATGAGATCTTGGAGGCTTATCTTCGCCTTTTCTGCGGTGCAGTGGGCCCCGAGTTCATTTTACAGGACAATAACGCGAGGCCACATGGAGCTCTTCTGGTCGACAAATTTCTCGAGAGTGAGGATTGGCCAGCCAGGTCTCCAAACCTCAACCCGATACAGCATGTTTGGGGCGCTCTGGGGAGGGAAATTGCAACTCGCACCCCCCCCCCCCCCAAAATTTCACAAAACAATTGCCACAGGCACTGATAAACTGCCTTATTTCCAGTATGACATCACGCTGCGAAGCCTGTATGGCTGTAAGAGGATACCATACCTCCTATTAACCCATTTCTTTTGTGTCTTCTGCAACCGCTGTTTCAGACCTTCAGACTCCCATGACTGTTACACACGAACATATGTGTCTATTATAACTGTTGAATGTTTATTTTGTTAGTATTATATCAACCTATATTCACACCAAATTTTATTCACATCTGTCCAGTAGTTCCGAAGATCGAGATCAGATATGAAAATTCTCTTAATTTATTTCACCGGTGAATGTTGCAGTAAATGTGTGAAGGACAAAAGGCAAACAGCCTTTTCTTTTTTCAAGATATTCCATGGCAGTTTGTAAGCAATGCATTCATTTTAAATGATATCTCATCAGTTATCATTCGAAGAGACAGATGACGATTTTTCAGCATATTGAACGCTTTCGATGTTCTCATGCATTCGAGATTGCGAAGGGCGACCACTCCTGGATTCATCATTAGAACTTCGCAGCCATGACGAAATCATCAGTACGGAAGGTAAACTCTGGATGTTTTATGGCAGCAGATGTTTACTGGATCAAAGCAAATAATGAACTGCATATAATGCCTTGGCTGCAAGCAGTCGATATTTTAGGAAAAGCAAGCTGTAATGTTTTAATAAAGAATGCCTTCAATTATTGTTTCGCTGATTTGCCATTTTTATAAAAAATTAGTTATAAAACTTTGTAGATGCACGGTGTATTTAATTAAGGCAAATCATCTGAGAGTTATTTACCTAATTTCCATCACATTTTGAATTGAAAGTAATCCTGGCATAACTTGAACTGCATCTATTCCACAATAAAACTTTCAAATTTTGTGCTCAACCATGGGTAAATCTCTATTATTCCGTTGCTAAAATCCGAAAGTTACATTTCATGTAACATGATATTGATCAAAGTGCGCTTTAGGTTGCACGAAATACTAGATTATATTTTTATACACTGATAAGCAATTGCATTGAAAAGAGTATTCTAATATATGCTCATTGGAATTCAAAGGTCTTCTGATCCGTTTTTATAAGCATAAAGTCCTCAAATGGATTCAAAAATCCACAAGTTGCCAATCCATAAATACAAGTTTCGGATAAAAATTATCACAGACAGAACGAATTTCAAGTAAACGAGGGCCCATATTATCCAATGCCTCTAGCTATTAATGCACCTTTCAAGATTATTTTACAGACTAGAGTAAATTAAAATCTTTCACGGTCATTTATTTACCTGCCTATCTTGATAATGATTTATTGGTGTGGAGTGTGTTTTACCCCGCGCTTAGTATTTTTTTATTATAAAGTGTACTAAGCCTAAGCATCATAACAACTATTCAAAACATTCTGTGCACATTTAGAATAAGTATTTATGCTCAGGTATATTTGTTTCTGGGCAATGAAAGTCAATGCAATGAATCCAGGAAAAAGTCACAAAAAAACGTATAAAATAATACAACTGATGATGCAAAGGAATTAATTCATAGAAAATTACTAATCATTAGATTACTGTGATATCTATAAAACTACTTTTTGATTTTTTAAACAAGTCAATGTGCGATTTTTAGGACATTTAACTTCAAGTAAATATTTCTTTCTCTTGTGTGCTAACGTATCATAAATGGACGTATGTGCAGTAATTCTACTCTACAAAGAGCTTATGCACACAAAGGTCTAAAATTAAAGCTTAATTGAGATTAAAATCCAAGACCATTGCCCTAGTCCAATAGTAATCAGTTAGCCTCCAGTAACCAGTAGCGTCCAGTTAACTAACCGTTTTGGGTGGGGGATGATTAGATAATTGTTTACAGGAAAATATGATCTAAAATGCATAGAGACTGGAAAATTACATCTGGCATAAATTTAGAGCATTTTCTTTTAAAAAATTTTCGAAGCCAGAGATCTTTTCCTTTAGAGATATGAAAAACTCAAAGAGAGGGATTACAGAAACAATACCTAAGTTAAAAACTGACATTCTCTGAAAGATATTGTAATCTCTGTTGCCTGATTTTCATTCAAACTTTGTGCAGGTGATATATGAGGTTCATACAGAAGTTGGTGAATTTGCCTTTGAATTCAAATAGTTTGTTTATTCATATCTGATGTTATCATATGATTTACCATATCCCAAAGTTGTCACAAGCGTATATATATAGTAAAAGAAATACGTATAAGTACAAAATAAAGTAAAAGAAATTCGTATAAGAACAGAATTACACTGAAGTAAATATATATATATATAATTCTGTTCTTATACGGGTTCCTTTTACTAGATTTTGTTTCAACAGAGTAGAGAAAAGGATTTATTCAAAAGATGCTTTTCAAAGAAACACCATCTCACTTTAATTCATAAAAATATATAACTAAAATTATTCTCAAAATTTACATTTTTAATAAACGCAAGTTATAGTAATATGATCTGAAATATTCTTGCCTTTAAAAATAAACATTTAGCACAAAAAATCAGTAAATTAAAAACCGTTCTAGCGTATCTATATAACAAGTTTTCTCTGTTTTATTCTATAAAATCGATAAAAATTCCTTCGTTTTTCCCCCTTTTTAATTTTGATATGCTAAGTCAACAGCATTTAGCAATTACCCACAGTTTAATTTAAGACAATATATTTACAACAAAATTGTACAAAACCTATTTCAGTAAGAACGAAGCACCAGAGAGTGGCTAGAAAGAATTAATGAATAAAATAATTTATTATATGCTATTTAATAATTTATTGTATGTTAAATCATCTTTATGCAGTTTTCATTGCATGCTTCTTTGGTACGGATTATTTACTTTATGTATAGATTCACTTGTACATGCATTTATATGTTCTTATAAATTTGTGAAACGAGAACTATATTGAAATGGTCGAAAACTAATCGAAGTTTGACTAAGCATTTTAATATAATATTTTGAGAAAAAAATAACTATGTTTTTTACGATTAGAGTCAATCTTCAACTAATTTCATATGCATTAGCCGTTTTTTCATATTCTTTGCGTTTCCTGGAAACCTATCTAGCGTGTAAATACAGAAGTAGTTGCATATCTTTTAACAATTTCTTTTTTTTTTTCTGTGTAAAACTTAAAATCTTGTCTTTTAAAAAGTCTAAAATTATGAAAACATTAAAACCTCAATGAACTAGTTTTACTGTTACCTTATTACTAAGAAAAGACGAGCAGTATTATTTGGCGTGCATTTATTACTTTAATAGAAATGTTTTCAGTAATTGTGCACCACCACTTTCCTCAATTTCAGCTGCAAAAGGCAGATGACTAATGATTGCAAAATGATGTGCAAAGGCTCTTCAGGTAATAGCAGAAGAAGGCTAAAGCTGGGATAGGAATGGCTAAGTGAAATTCCCAAAGCGAGAAATGAGATGACTTAGAAATGCTTGTATTTACATTTGTACCATCCTGTTAAAGGCAAATTATATCTACCAACTGTCTTCTCCGCAGTTCTGATGGTCTTAAATGTTCTGCAGCAATATCTATTAAGAATTTGTCACATAATCTGTTTTAATGAAAGCTTCCACAACCGCAGTCCTCAAATATATCAGCCAACAATTCATGGTATACTAATAGCCTGATTCCCAGTTTTTCATAGATGCCGATATACCATACATACGCATGAGCCTTCTGGTAATGTTGTCAATTCAAATTGGTAACTGCAATGCGCGCCACCCTATGTAACATAGTAGGTTTATGATTTTCCATTAGCTTATGATACATATACTTCTACTATACAGAAACAAAGAATTATTAATAATACTCTTAAGTTTCTAATCAAGAGCCACTTTATCAGGACTGTAAACTCACTCAATAGCTTTAAACCATCTTTATTTTGATTTTCCTGCATTGGAATTTCTTTAATTAGGAATGTCTATTTGAAAAAATAATACTTCTCCAGGAATCAAAATCTAGAGACTTTTATTTGCTTTCCCATTTCATGGCAAATAAGCAAATTTAAATAATTCAATTCAGTTAGTGTTATGTTTTAAGTAAGAAATTATGTAATGTCTTCAAGAATAAAGGTTGGATTCCATGGATTCTCTGTGAAGTATGTATGAGCGAAATAAACTGAAAATGCTTTTACTTCACTCAAACACTCAAAAAGATTATGGGCTGATAAATGATCGATAAAGAAATGGATTAATAGAAAGAGTCTTATTCCATGACTTGTAAGAAGTTCTAATCCTACCCACTAAATTTATTTCCCTGGGGTATTTTCAAAAATGAAGTTTACAATGAAAGAATTAGTAATTTAAACCAGGTCAAAGAAAAACTCGATGAAATATTTGCAAGCTTTACACCTTGATAAAATGGGGTCCGAAACTGAATACCGCTATTATGCTTGTCATGCTATTTATTAATGGTGTACTTAATTAGAAATGATTTAGCTTGCGATTATTTTGAATGACTGAATTTAATAAAAGATCTTTCAATCTATTTCATATAATACATACTTCCCAGAGACTTCATGAAAGCCTACTATTCATTGCCAGAGACCCTGTATAAATTCTGACCAATTTATTTCAAGTATTTATTTTGGCTTGGCAATGAGAAACAGAGCATAAATAGGATACCAAATTCGATCCGTTTTCTTTCGTTCAGTACAGCAGTCGCTAATCTCGGCGAGACACTGAGTTTTAATTTTTGATGCAAATTATACGAGCAGCAATAGCAGTCATGAACGGCGTGATCGATAGTTGTGAGAAAGTGACTTACCAGTTAGTGTGATGCATGTGTGTTTAGTTTGAAAGGATAAAAGGCATTAGTAAAAGCATTGCTAAGTAATAATGTAAATATTCTTCAGCAGAATTTCATTAAGTATATATATAGCACAATATTAAGGATAAATGTTTTAAAATATAGCTTTATAGTATAGCAAATTAAGTATAACGATAAACCTTCATTTTTTTATAATTTTATTGACGACTATTTTAAGTCACAATGATTAAGAATAATAACTTATAAGTTATTATGTTATTAACTTATAAAGTTATTATGTGTAATCAGTCATAACAACTTATAAATTTTTTTTCCTCGATGACATCAGTTTTATTTTGCCAACTTTATAAGAACAAACGAAAAAAAATATAACGCAAAAGGATGCCTGCACATTAGAAACGAGCCGCTCCGAAGTTATTTAAATGATTCAAATAACACGCTATAAAATAACACATTCAAATAACATTTAACACATTTAAGTGCTTCAAATAGCGGAGTATAAGGAAACAACGTCAACTTAATGGATGTGGGACTGAAGGAGAAATTCTCCAGAGCCTGCATCGGGAAGGCCCGATCTACTATCTCGTCAGAAGCTCTGATCTTAAGCTGTTTTCACTATCAGCCGGAAACGTAAAAGAATGAAGCGCTTCGTTACAGGAAATCGGAATGCCCTCGGATCACACGATTGCTAACTAAGTATGCTAACATATGAGAAGAATGTTTTTAATTCTTTACAAGTGCTTAGATATTTATCATAAACGCTACTTGGCAAATAGCCAGTTCTCAGAGGTGCTGCCATTCATTATGGCATAAGATGTGTAGAGACATTAGGTTATTTCGAAGCAAGAGACATGAAAAATGAGCAACGCCTTCGCCGGGAATCGAACCATGGACCTCTCGATTACGCGTCGAGCGTGCTGACCACTATACCACGAAGGCGGGAGAAATAACTTATAGGTGCTTAAAATATCTTCCAAATTATAACCGTAATTGTTTAATAAGTTGAGCGAGTTAGAAGCACCAAAGAATAAATACACAGATATAGAATGAATATATCGACATAGAATGAATGAAAATTATACTTCGTAATAATTTAATAATATACATAATTACTATAATTTATAATTTGGACCATTTTCGTAATTAATAAACAGTCTTTCTAACGTCATTTATCTCTCATTACACTGTTTTTGGTTTGACGACAAAAGTCTGTAGAAGCCTTTATAAAATTTTTACCCACGAGAATGCAAATGTCTGGCAATGCTTCCACGGTTTGGGAATTAAAATCTTTAATGCATACTACATTCACCTGATAAATAGACAGCTTTCATAATATTGCCATTTGACGTTCCATTTTATTTTTAGATGCCTAAAAAATTGAACGATTCAAAAGCAATAAACGTACTTTTTAATAACTTATTTTGTTTTTAAATAATATATGTAACAAATATAATTTACTATGCATTTAATTTATGATGTATCCTAATAACATTTTTCTGGATATTTGCAGCTTAATTGTACAAAATGTATTTCGAATGTCATATATTATGTACCTCGGCATAGAACGAATCGTTTCTGGAGTAGAGACCTTTAGGCATTTTATATCAGAACAAGAGATGTAAATGAGCAATGCCCTCCCCAGGACTCGAAATCTAGATCTTCCGCTTGTCAGCCGGACATGCTTTCCAGTTACACCAGCACAGCATGTGGTTAGGAGGGAGAAAGACTTGACAAAAACATTGTCTTTAGATCAGGGCGAACTACCTTCAGAACCTAAATGAAGTCATTTTTTTTAAAAGCTGAAGGTAAAGATGTATTATAAATAGGATCATTGACCGGAACTGAAAAACTAACGAATGTGAAACGCTGCTAGGAAATTTAATTCATTAATGGCAGATGTTTGTTTTCTAGAGTCAAAATTATTTTATAAAAAATATTTTATTTCGCGGTATTTGGCCAGCGGTATTTATGCCTGCCATCATAAAAGTTAATTCTGAAATTATCAGTTTTTAAATTAAAAAAAAAATTTTAAACAAAGGTCCTGCTTGTGTCTGATTTTTAAAGAATGGCATGAAAAACCAAATACAAAGTTTCGCATTTTATGCCATTTTCTAATTATACATTTGTAAAACCTAGAACTAAAAAACATACACAAAACATCACATATCTTAAATGTCACAGATGGAGGACCCCTTGAGAGCAAAGGCCCAAGACACGTGCCCATTTGCCCCTGCGGAAATCAGATCCGCGTACTGAGCAAAAGTAGAATCCATAATTCATTCAAAAAAGAGGAAATTTTCATTATTATTGTGCGAGTTTTGTTGCCTCTAATTATGTCATTCTTCTGCCTTTGTTTGCGGTGGAAATGACACTTTTAAAATAAATTGACGGATGTGTAAAATATAGCAACTATAAATAACTATAAGTTATTTACATATCTTTTTGTAGGTTTAACATTTATCAAAATCTTAGAAAACAAATCATTAATAGTTTATAAACTGTTCTTTCCGAGCACAGAAAAAAAAAAAAAAGTCGAACGAAAACAAATTCTATCTTACTGTTTTTATTTCATGCTGTTTTTTTCGTCGTTGTTGTGCCAGATTTCGTAAACTACAGCGATACACAGCTGTATATCTATTTAAACGCCCAGTTTCTGGTCAGTAGCATAATCCTTCGCCCCACGTGTCTAAAATCAATATTCCGATCGATTCCCCGTCATCGATTTTTCTACGGGCAGCTTTTCTTCCGTCACGTGTTGTTGTATCAACCTTTGACCCTGTGATTGAATATCCGAAATTCTTCCGGGAAGGGAAATTTCGTCTGTTGAGAAGCACTGACTTCGCTTTCCTTCATCGGTATTAAATTCGGGTCGTGCCAGTAACATCATTAGTTGAATCTTTTCAAAGTTTTGGGACCATTCCATTCCATTACGCTCTCACTTTAAGAAATATTGGAATTATGCGAAATATTAAATTTTTTATTTTAAGATTGTACTGTCTCACGCATGATCAGTTGTGAGATAGTTGCAAAACATAGGATCTCTTATTTATTTTTCACGCTTAATGCCTATAACTGCGTAACAAACAATTCGATTTAAAAGCAATATACGGGCTTTTTAACGATTACAAGTCTTTATTTTATTTTAATTATATTTTTATATATATTTATTTTGTTAATTTTAATAATATGTCTGATTTATATGAAATAAAATGCATTTAAGTTATAATATCTTTAAAAGTTTAATATCTTTAATATTTTTTTCTTCGCATGCCTTCGTGGTGTAGTGGTCAGCACGCTCAGCGTGTATCCGAGAGGTCCGTGGTTCGAGCCCGGCGAAGGCATTGCACATTTTTCATTTCTCCTGCTTAAAAAAATACCTAATGTCTCTCTACATTACTAAGTATAAACTATTAAATATGTAAAGAGCTTCAGATTTTCGTAAATAATCTTTCGACGAAAATGTACATTGTAAAACCAACGCCTCAGATCTGAAATTGGCAACGAAGCTGTCTAGAATGGGGGATTAGTTAAAATTGATCAGAATAACTCTGCAAGATATTCCTACTTAGTTTGCAAATGGTGCTGCCAATTTTAGTAATAGTCTAAACATTTTACGATATTAATATTTCGACTTAAGCATTGTTTACATGGCGTAGATATGATTTTTGAAGTATATATGCATTGAGACTGATTCATTTTAACCGAGATAATGCGCATAACAACGCATTTATAAAAATCTTAGATATTCTGTATGATGAAACTGAATTTATTTGCTATTTTCAGCTAATTTCATATATTTTGCTGCTTTTTTATTTATGCATGCGTATGTCCCAGTGATTCAATACACTGCATTCGATTTTATAAACATAAGACTATATTTAAATCACTATAATTTCGGATATAAACCAATCTATGCTGACAGCAAAAACTGAAACTCATCAAAAATTAAAAAAATCTCTATGTTAAAAAATTTCAGATCTCGCTATAAATCCAGATATATATGCGTTGCGAAGTAAAGCTCAATTAAAAAAATTCGTTTTGGTCGAGAAAAACTCTTCTCCATCTTGCACCAAACAAACGGTGTTAAAAGCTAACAGCATAAACTGTAATCGAAGTTTCAAGTTGGCATATTACTTGCCAGAGTCTAATACAGAGGTGGAGAACCTTTTTACCATTAGAAGCCACATTTAAAATTTGGCAGTAATAAGAGAGGCCGCATAAGTTAATAAACCTATAAATGCGAAATTTTGTGAAGTTACTATAGTTTTTGTATAGTTTTCTCGATTTATTGCATTATATAGAAATAATAATAAAAGTTAAGCCATTTCTTAATTATTTACCCTACAAAGTTAAAATATAAAATATTTTTGTATTCACATAAGGGTAATAACTTGTTATAACATTAATCTTTAATTATTTTTTTAATAAACGACTGAATATATTTAAATACCACTTCGGTAATAAAGTAGAAGTATTTTTAAAATACATTTATCACATTATAAAGTGTAGTGGAAAAAATAACAATATTAAGTTATAAAAAACTATCAATACTTTAAATAATTTTAAAATCTGATGGAAAATTCAATTTATTGAGATATTTGCATTTGTTTCTTGCTTGAAACTAATTGAATATATAAGCTTCGTAACGCACAACCTTAATTGAACCTCTAAACGAGCATCTGCAATTTGCGTTCTTAAACTATTTTCAATTTTTGTGATGAGAGAAACTGTTGATTCGCAGTAATAAGTACTTCCAAAGCAGGAAAATAAACGATGTGCATGCTCTAGTACGCATAGATATTCAACAACATTTTTCTAGATTTCTATTGGATTCTTTTTAGCGTCAAAAAGGGAGTTAAGGATACTTATACACTATCTTCCCCCAAACTCAAATAACTCCATTTGCAGTTTTGTAACAGCCTCGGATTTATCTATTGAATGTGGTTCAAATACCATTTTCATAGCAAAAGTGTTCTCATCAAAATCTGAAAATCTTCCAGCATATTTTTCTATTAAAAAATCTTAAAAACCTATACATTCATCGAATATTTTATTTTCATGTTTCTCCTAGCTCTGGAAAGTGTTGCGCAGATCTATCAGAGCAAGATAGCATGTTTTGAAAAATGTTAAAACGCTTGGATCTTTTGCCGCATTTCATACATATGTTTCGTTCTACCTTGTATGCAAATATTTAAATTGTTTTGTTTTGTCATGATATCAGACAAAAATGTTTTAGCAAAATGCTTTATCTGATAGATCACGCAGTTTCCCTGCGTGAAGTTTAAAATTTGTCGCCGTAAAGTTAAAACTTTTATTACAACGTGTCCTGTTGATAACCAAGGAACCTTGCAGTAGTACACTATTCGATAGATCAACACTGTACGTTTCCTCGTTTAAATTTAGCATCTTCCGAAATTCCCGTTATTGCATTTATGTGAATATAGTTGACAATTGCACCCAGAATGTCCTGCAAAAGGGTGGATATTGCGTAACGATTTTGCTCATGAAAATTACAGCGAAATGATATCAATTTTTCAAAACAACAAGTTTTCTTTTTTTAATAAAGCAACAAATCTTTCTTTTTTACCTCCCATGGAAGGTACGCCATCGGCTCAGACATTAAACTACTGACATTTAATTGCAATCAATATTTCTCTGAAGTTTTCGAAAATGTCAGTTCCGCGAGTTCTTCCAGTTGATGTACTCATCGTAAGAAGTTTGAAACAATCTTTAGCTACAGCTTTAACAATCTTCAGTTTTTTAGTTTTTGCAGCTTTTGAACTCATTCACTTTCTAAATTGAAATATTTATGTTCTTTATGAGTCAAATAGTATTTATTTGTATTCTCCTTTTTCAAAGTAGTTAAAACTGTATTGCATAATAAGCAAATCATTTTACTTTAAAGAAAGAATCTTAGCTTCCACTCTACATTAAATGCTCTGTTTTCATCATTTAATTTTCTGCTTTTTTTGCTTTTTTCTTTGACCTTTACAAGCATGCACAGATAACTACAGATCACCAACTCTGCAACATACTGTTGAGCGCTGAGGGTGCGGGGTAGAAGGGGAAAGTAAGTACTTAAACTTCGAGTTATGAAAGATGCCAGAGTAGGACTGCAGCATTCTAAATTTTTGAAAGTTTGATATGCGCTGCGCTGCTTTTAGATCATACGGCAGCATATATGCAATGGCAGATTAATGAAATGGGGACATACTTAATTTGTGAGGATTCTGATCTTAAGACACAGTATACGTTAGAGATCCCTGGAACAAGAGGTCGTTCACAATTACAACATGGAATGCTCCTTAAATTCGCCGCTGCTTAATATATACGCTAATGTGGATTAATGTTTTTTGGAATATTAGCTGACAGTGCAACAACATAATGTAGGGCAATGTGCGGTTCACAATATTCATTGCAGAGAACATGAACAAGGAGTAGACTACATTAAATCTAGTAAATCTAGTACAATAGGCACATCGTAACTTAGATTTTTATAGTTAAATAAGGGAAATTCTGAATAATGCAAGCAATTTCTGCAGTAAAGAAGTTCTCAAAAGTATCTTGAATAAAGAAGACAATGCTGAGATTCTGAATTCACTAAAAATAAAAACTCATTCAAACACTTCAACTTTAGGTCGCATTTCAATTTTTTTCGGTGGGATCGTCTCTCATTCACAAGAGTTAGCTTAACATGAGATACTTGCGTATCATTTAGCTAGTCCGTGGGGTAGTGAGAAATGTGAAATAACTATATTACCAAAAGATAAAAGACAGTTACCACTCAACGTAGATTACCTTTGGGCCCTTGAATGGCTTTTCTGTTAGAATGTCACAGTCCCCAAGACAGTTGGTTGATTTCTTGAGAAGGAAGTTCTCACAAATTCTGTATAAGTTGTACATCGAATATACAGATTTGACTGTAATTAAAATAGCCAAATATAGCGTAAGAAACTTTCCTCCTTCGATATCTTGGGGCTGTAAAGCTATTATTCATAACTATTTTTGAAGAAAAATTCCAAAATCTTACATACGATATCCGTTCTTTTTAAGATCTTAGCAAGTTCATTGAGTTATTTACGAAACTGGCACATAAGTGGTTTAAATTCAGTGACACAGCCAGGGTTGCTTGAGAAGTCTTTCTTAGAGATAGTTTTGCTTGTGTATGATGCTCTGTCTTCCGCGGTAGGCTTACTGACACTTTTCTCTCCAAGTTGATTGGTTTATTTCATTACTTTAAAGCCCACAAGGGCGATCTGTCTAAGGGAGAGGGATGTCTTGGTGGACGTCTTTTTAAGGAAAACTGGATTGTATATGCGTTACATATGGGGAAAACCACAAAAATGCTCATACAGGCGTCCCGTTTGCTGGGATTCGAACCCCGGTCGAACTACCACTATTCAGCGATTTTACCGCTCTGCCGCTGGTGGACTCTTGCCAAGTTGAATTCCTTGTCATAAAAATTGTTTATATTGAGATTTGTACTGGAGGAGTTAATAGAATTTTCATTCGAAAATCCAGAAAATTTAGAGAAATAGCAACAGTACAAGTTTCACTTTTTATTCGATTTATTCCATCTACGAGTCCTAAAGACGAACTCGTAGGATAACTGTCCCTGAAAGGTGAAACCCGTGGCAAGGATACTGCAAATGCTTTCACTGAATGCACAGAGAAACTCGTATTCCACTCGATAAAATTGCTGCACGTTCAACAGATAGGGTAAAACGTATGACCGGCGTAAGAATTTTTTTTCTACTTTGAAGGAAAAAATTAATCACGAGGTTATTTATTATTGCATTATTCATCTAGAAGTGCTTTGTGCGCATGCATTTCCGGGAGAAATTTGCAGTGTTTTGGAATTGGTGATCAAGATTGTCAACATAGGTGTCGCTAAAGCTCTTTGTGATCGCCAGTTTAAAAGAATTTTTAGTTGAAATGGAAGTGAGCTTCGCAGAAGAGCTGAAAACGTAGAGCTTCTACTGCATAATAAGGTACGTTGGTTATCGAGAGGAAAGGTTTTAAAGCGTCTCGCTTATCATTAAAAATTAAAGCAATTTTTCTTGAGAAGGATGTTAACTATCCTGAGCTAACGGACAATCAGTGGATCCAAAAATTTTATTTCATGGTAACTTTACGTCTCATTTAAATAATCTTAATCGTAAACAAAGGAGAAAGGAAACACAGTTTTTTTGTTAGAAAAAGTCATTTCATTCTAAAACAAATTTATACCCAAGCATTTTGAAGGAGAAAAGATAATTAATTTTCCAAGCTTGCTGAAACGCCGCCAAAGAAAATAATTCGGTAATTGACATGTAAATGTCAAACAACAAATAGCAATTTTTCAAAACAACAATTTTAAGTATGTGGGAAGTTTTTCTAAGTAGGTTTCAGGAATTCGGAAACAGTATAGCAATGTTAGCCTTTGTTTAAAAAAAAAACACCTCTCAGTGTTGACGTAACAGAATTGAATTTTCTCCCTTTAATATTGGCGCTTTTAAAGTGCAATTACTGGGGTTAATTTGAATCACTAGGAGAAGAAAGAAATGATAATTTTCAACACGTGGAATAATATTCTTGACTCACATGATCAGTTTAAAAACTAGCATTTGCTGTTATTTTACTCTTTGGCTCTACATATTCATGCAAGCCATCTTTTCAAGCATGGAGCTTATCTAAAGTAAACTGAGAAATCGTTTTATTGATATCAACATAGAATGCTACTTTATATTAAAAATAGAGCGTACAAACCTAACTTATCTAAACTTTCGAAGGAAATGCAACGTAATTTTTCACATGAAGTGTATGTTCTCTCATATTTTTATTTTAATGTAAAAAATATTTTTTGCCAACATGTAAGATTATTATTATTTTGATGTCTGGTTTTATTTAATATTGGTAGCTAGTTAAACGGATTCCTAAAAATATGGTTTTTGAAAAGGCATTTGGCTTTCAAAAGAAATCTTAATCGTTGTACTATTGATTTGTGTCTCTTTTAACTAATGAGATAGCTTCTAGGGGATTCACGGTAATCAGAAAATTAAGTATTATCACATTCGTCGTTTAAAACAACGAAAATTCAGGTCGATAGGTGACAAACATAGAGGAATATAATTTCAATGTATAAGTTCGTGAACTGAATATGTTCGCCATCTAGTTGACAGGAAAACGAAATGAGGTGGTACTGCAATTTCGAGATGAGGAATTACCAGGAAGAATTGTGGTGAACAGTCTTTGGTCTTTTGACAAGATTTTCAATTGCAGAGTCGTAATCAGAAATTTTTAATACTGCCGGATACGGCAATCTTTCATCTCTTTGAAGAAGTTGTGTTTACTGATAAACAAGTAATATAAAAAAATATGTTACTTGTTAATTCCTACAACAAAGAAAAATAATAAAAAAAAAAAAAATAAAATTAAAAATTAAAAAAAAAATTAATATGTGAAAAAATTGTATTAACATCAAGTGCCATCCACTACAAGTTTAAAAAATGTATTTGAGCTTGAGTGGATGAATAAAAAGTATTTTATTAATGACTGAGAATTTGAACAAGATATAGGGAGAGTGTGAGCTAATAGTAGGAATTTAAAAATGATCATGCACGTTAGTCACTTTTAATTCGGAATAAATATGTGTGCTTTTTCTTCACCATGGAGCATATCCCATACCTATTCTTGTACGATAAGGTTTTTATAGCTGTTGCCCAGCATATAATAGCACTAGTCTTATAAAAAAGTTCAATAGAGATTGCACTTGACTCTGAAACCAAGTTTAAAATTGCTGCGATTAAGACTATATATTGACATCGATTAAGCGTCAGCTTTATTCAAAACTACAGTTAGAAGTTCTCGAAAACTGAGCTTGTCTTCTGTGACTTCTAAGAAGGCAAATACGTTAAAGTTAAAAGGCCCGGTACGTTTACAGTTACATATTAAGGATCAATAATAGCTATTCAATTACGATTATACAGCAACCTGTATAACCGTAATTGAATGTTCCTGTATAACCATAATTTATCTAAAGTGAAATTTTAAATAGATTAAGGTTATACAGGAATCGACTACAGAGAAACTTTAAATAAATTAGGAAGCAAAATAAAGCAATTTTATCTGAAAGCGAAGAAATATTATCACGAGGAATATTTACTTTCTGACAGTATTTATTTTTCCTTAATCTAGTCTTGTGAATAATAGTCAGCTTTTTTTTGATATTTCATTTAGGATGCAATATTTTAATTTATTACGTATCCTTTTAACATTAACTAAATTTATTAATATTTTATTTGATCGTTAGATTATTTTTAAATTTTAATTTTGCGCTATTTGTTTTCAATTTACTATCATTTCACTTATTTATTTTTAATTGCCATTTTGATTGTCTTCCATATTGCTCTGGCATTTCTAATTTTAGGTATCAAGAACTAATTAGAAATTATATTTTTCTAATTAAGAAATTAATCAAGGGACCTACGTCAGATCGCGCTCTAAATCGATAGTGTTGTATTGTAATTCTAAGCCAAATGAAGGTTTACTTTTTGTCTAATTTTAAATAGGGAGCAAAAAGTTTGTAAAAATTTTCTAATAAAACACGAAATAATAATAATAAAATTAATAAATAAAGAAAAAACACTGATAGATTTTGCAAGAAGCTTAAAAATTAAGTTTACTAGACGACGAAAGAAGAAGATTCTCAAAGAAGAGTTTGCTAGTTTATTTGAGACGCGAGAGGCGTCTCAAAGAAGAGTTTAAAAAGTCTAAAAAAATTAAAAAAATGTTTTAAAAAATGACTTAAAACTTATGCTTTTTTAAAAATTTTTATTTTTACACATTTCTTTTTTTTTCAAATATTTTGCTTCTGTTTAAAAATAAAAAAGGCCATCATATGTTGCTAATTCATAAAAATAAATCTTTACTTTTGAATAAAATTAACTCTCAATTAAAAAAAATTTCAATTTTAAAAGCTCCAGCGCTTATTTTTGTATTCCTTTTCTAAATATAAAATAATATAAAATAGAAAAATATCAGAATATTAAAAATGCATGTTACTGTTTGAGCAAAATTACAGAAAAGTATATAGAAGGGACCGAAATCTACATGTTACTTCAAAATTGTACCATAATCTTTTCCTTCTATAACGGATATATCCCATAACCTACTCAAAAAGCATAGTTAGAAATTCTGCAATCGACCTTTTATTAGAAGCTTATTTTATTAATGACACTCACGATATAAAATAACAATTGAATGGCTTTCAGCAAGAAGATCCCGCTCCACACTTTTAAATTTTCGGAAAACTAAAAAAAAATTTAAAAAAATCCTTTTTTTAACTTAGATTCCAATCGTTTGTCCTCATTTAAAGTGCTAGTAAGAATGATTTTGAGCTTTTTACTCCAATTCAAACAACGATCTTTTTCTTTTTTAACAAAAATGACCCATGAACACAAAATCTACCGAAGTAAAGCTGGGCTTTTCTTGCTGCAAGCTCTTCAATTACTGCAAATTGTTGTTAGAAGATCAGATAAGATTACTTTTTAAAGGGCTGCTCTGATCACCGCAGTTTTAAAATATCGAATATAAATGAAAGAGCTTATGTGTCGTCGATTGGCAATAATATTTTCTCGTCTTTTTTTTTTCCGTAAATAACAGAATTTTATAACTAATTGAAAATAATATTACCTAGATTTGAGGTTCGGGGGTAAACCACCCTGTGATTTTAACACTTAAGTCTCTCTTAAGCAATAGTTAGCAATTTCTTTATTAAGCAATGCTTTATTGCATTATATCTGCATTACTGTATCACAGATTTTTATATTAAAACAAAATTATCCCAATATAATTTCCACGCAATATTTTGAAACTGAACAACCTCCTCTTGATAACGTTGAATCAGATTTCAATTGCATTCCTCTTCCTATACATATTTATATTTTTTTATATTTCACATATCTGTAGTTTTCGGAAATTCTTCTGGTTTAGTGACAATTGGTTAATAATTTTTTTTACATATTTGTTGGTTTTTGGGATTTTACTGGTATTGAATTTCATTTTTTTCGTTTCTTTGTGAATTTGGTTCTAAATTTCTTACCTTTTCCTACATATATATGTAAAATTCCGTCTTAGTTAATACTATTATTATTCTTAACAGCGATAATATAAAATAGCATTCTTAAATTTTATCGTTATTTTTTAGAATATTCGCCATTCTTTTCATTATTCATATAAATACTTCGTGTAAATATTATTTTTCGTAAAAGTATTTCATCATTCTTTAAAAAGATTAACGACGGAATTTAACGATTAAATTTAACGATACCGTGGTTAAATTCCATCGTTATTCTTTTTTTTATTAACAAAATATACTTCACATCTGCAGGTTACTAATATCTTTAAACTAAGGTAAGTAGTACATAATTTTTGTGCTTTATTATATACTGTATGCTTATTTTAGCGTCTGATATTTTCTCATCTAATTAAATGCTTGTGTAAGTCTCGAAGCAACGAATTTTACCACGAGTTTCGGTCAATTCGTCAAATTCACATTGGACAGCACATTGATAACTTAAATACGCCTATCACCTAAATAATGAAGGCTCCCACCTATTCACGTGGATTTCGATTAACTGAGTTCTTTTATCTTCTGCGCTTTGAGCATCCGAAGCAGGAGTTCGCGAAGTAGGGCAACAATGCTTGAGACGAAGCAATCACTCAAGATAAAAAGAGTGCAGCCATTTTAATGGAGTTGACACCGTTTAAAGAAGGGATCTGTACTTTTTATCGGTTCGGCTGGCTGTGATAACAGAACAGCCGCTCACACATTCAACAGAGTCTTGATGCTATTTGCGTCTGCGATGCAGCCATGGACTAATTTGGCAACGGGGATCACATTGCCGAATCATGACGTCAAATTACCGGCGTCACTTCCGGACACTTCTGTCGAAACTTCCGGGAGTGGAACACCTGGTCTTCCCTCTTCCTCTTCTCCACGCGAATTCTAAACTCCTATGGACTAGTTTTCTAAAATTAGATACCCGACACACAGATATACCCATCCGGATGTCTTCCTTAGTGGTTGAATCCCCCCTTTTATCTGGAATAGTGACGCAACAATTAATTAAAATCGGTTTGGCAAAATGGAAAAATGAGCTTTATTATTTGGCAACAATGTTGAGAAGTTCAGCGGATTAACTGTTCATTAAGTCATGACGCGGTTATTTGTTAAACTGTTGAAAAGAGAAGATGGTAAAAATTTGCATTCAAAATACATGTTATCTTCAATAGGAAAGAGGTTGTAAGGAAAGAAAAAAAAATATTTTTCATTCAGAGAAAAATAACTTTACAAAAAAATTTAGAGATAACCCACTTTTAAGTCATGACAGGATCATGCGTGAAGTCGCTGAAGACAGAGGATCCTAAATTTTGCATTCAGAATATAATTCAAATGCAAAATATTTAAAAAAAAAAAAGAGTCTGAAATGTTCCAGATTTTAAATTATGTCCAAAGAGGCATTTTTTTAACTTGTATGTTACCTTTATTAAATATAACATAATATTTTTAAATATTATGTTCTTCGCACTTAAATCATAAAATTCAGTTAAAGAACAATATCGCAAAATAATTTTAAACTGAGCATATCTTTAGAATTACCTATACACAGTCTCAAGCTCTAGAGATAAAAATGTGTTTTCTGTACAACGTTGCCATTGCTCGCTTTGAATGCCTTGAGTTTGTTAATCAAAAATTCGTTAAAGTTTTACAAAATCTGAAATCGATACTAAAACAAATTCCAAATTTCAAATTTGGGCTTCCATATGCCTGTATTCGCAGTAGGCGCAGTTCAAAATTCGTTGGCTTTATTTACCGTCGTTTTATCACAATGCGAGAAACATACATATATTTATACACATTCTTCATTATTTAATTTCTTAATTTCTTTAAATATAATACAGGGCTGAAATATTTGGTGGCAACAGTTTGAAAAGTGAACCGACATTTAATGTTTCCGACGCAAAACGAAAGCAATAGTCCTTCAGGGACAAAGCCCGTTTGAACTAAAATCTAAAGAATTCCTCACTAAGAGATAAAATGACTTTAAAAGAAGGTTCAGTGGATTAGCTTATCATAGGTTATTAAGTTACGTTCAAAACTGTTGAAGACTAGAAATGGTAAATTTTGTATTCATAATAGATTTTCAAAACAAAATATTAGGAAAAGCGATCAAAGAGAAATAAGAATTTCTTTCGAGGGACAAAAATAAAGTAGATGTTTTTCTTCCAGACAAGGAGACTTAATATAAAATTATTACAATATATTATGAGCGAAAACATAACTTATTCTTTTGTTTCGTGTTCTACACTCCATTAAACCTAATATGGCTTGTTTTGATGCTTTGAGTTTCAAAAAATGTAGTTCTTAATTGCTTTAAAATCATGTTTGATGATCTTATACTTCGAGACAAATAAAACTAAATAAAATAGATATTTCACTTTTACACAAGGTAACACAATTATGTTTTTAACTGAAACAGCTTATTCTTGCTCTATTCTGTGAAATACATTTTATAATATTTAGTACCGTTAGTTTTGATTCTTTGTGATACTATAAAATCCTAGTTTCAACTGTTTTAAAACCACATCTGATGATCTTCTGCTTCTCAACTAATTCAATGTGTTCGATTTTAAAATGAAAAAATCTAATTTGAATTCCGTTTTATATATGGCGGACTTTTAAAATGCTTTTATTCATTTCTAAAATTATTCTCTTTTATTAAATGTTTAATGCTTATTATTTCATTTTTCGCATTAAATACTTTTTGTGACTAGCAACAGTGATTTCGAAATGAAAGTCTGCGTCTTATTCAGTTGCTTTATATGTTTTGAAGGCCAATATTTATGAATACAAAATTCAGGGTGAAATAAATTCTTTATCATGGAATTTATTCATATTCTGAGAAGGTCTTCTGAAGGATTCTGAAGTACCTTCTTTACCTTAATTCAAGCCTATTCAACTGCCGTCCAACCGGTATAGTGGTTAGCGTCGCTGACTGCCGTGCCGAAGGGCTCAAGTTCGAATCCCGGAGAAGGTATGGATGTTTGTAAATGTATAGGTGCGGCATGGCGGCCCTTTAAATATGCGACGAGCCGAATGTCCTCTCGTGTGGATTGGTGGGTGGGAGACCCCTGGATTCCCCTCTCCCCCAGGGGTGCTCTCCCTCAAAATTGGGGGTGGAAAATAGAAGTCCAACCTCTCTTCGGAGTAGGTTCTGGCAATCATTCTTCCATGTGGTAATGAGCACGACACCAACAAGCCTATTCAACTAAAGTCTAGTGAGTTTAAAGAAATTTCAAGCAAAACAATTGCTTGACTTAAATTTTAATACAGCCCACTGATAATATTGAGAATATTTTAGTTCATAATCAACAATGTTTTACTGAATGTCTATTAACAATTCTTTTATTTCTACTTTTAGCATAAAAATGAAAGAACAAATTCTCCGCGTTTTTTTTTTTTTTAATCTTTGTCATGGCGAGGAAACGTTTTGAATCGTCATCAAACTATCAATCAGGCAAGTGTTCTAAAGTTGAATAGTATTAAGTTTCATACAAAATAAATTAGACTTAAATTTTAGTATGTTACTGGTTTCTTGATTGCTTACGGAATTAAGCTTTTTCAATATAATTTTACAGAAATCAAATTTTAAAATTATAATTTATCTGCATTTAGAACTGCATAGAAAACTAAAATGGTCTTAGAATTTAAGTTTTCAAAAAACACGTTTCAGCGCACAAAACATACGTGTAATAAGAATACTAGGCGAGATAAACTGACAATGATCCCCATTTATATTAAATTAGTTCTAATTAAATACCAAGTAAAAGAATGAATTCAAGTCACTCAAATGCGATACGAAAATGAATGATATAGAATTAAGATTCATGACTAAAATATGTTTAAAATTACATAAAAAAGCGAAGGTATCAAAATCTACCCCAGTCGACCTTCGACTGGCGTAGATTTTGAGTATAAGTCTGCAAATTTCAAGGGCTATCTGACATAGTACTCTTTTCTTCATAAACAAAATGGTTTGTAAAAATGAAAGGATCAACAAACATATTTATACGAAAATCAATGATAGTTGCCGAGGAAAGGTAAAATGTAAAAAAAAAAGCTACGGCATTAAAGTTTTGAGAGCGCTGGAAAGAAATGGAGTATTTAACGTGTTAATTAAACCACCTGGGCGCACTTTCATTTTCGTGAAGAATAGCTGATTCGGTTAATTTTTGGAATGCAACTCACAGTAGATAAGGCTACTTAAAGAAATGTTATGTGCACGATTGCCAGAGTTTGGCGACTTCTGCTAAGATGGTTGCGAGAATACGTAAGTAGCAGAAATGGATTAGAATTAATGTTACTAACTGCAAGTTCGCGAGAAAAGTTTTAAGGATACCCAGTTTACAAACTGTGGATATGTTCTGCAGATAATTTTCGCGAAAACAGAATCAAAACTGAAATTAAGACTGTCATAAGCTATCGAGGATTTGTTTACTTCTCCTTCTCGATTCTAAGATTAATATTCTTTGATGCGAAATTCCCACGCTCTTTCAGTCATAGTGGCAAGCAATGCTGTAATATCTTCAAAACGTAAAATCAGAGATGGCATTTTAAGAACTGAGCAACAAATTTACAACAAAATTACAATTAGAAATGAAAAGATAACCTAAAAGTTGAACTTGTGAAAAAAATGCGAAAAATTTTGTTAGTGACAGGAGAATGAAATTGGGCGATGACAATGTTTTGCTGTTATTTCTAATAGCAAAATATCTTTTACGATGACAGAGAAACAATTTTACAGGCTTTTAATGAATGACCATGGGGAAAAAATTATCTGTCGTTGAAACCAACCTTCACAGCTCGGCATACCTAAGTATAAAGTGAAGACTTTCTTTACTTCTTTATTTCTTTCTTTTTTTTCTTTTTCTTTCTTTCTTTTTTTTTTATCTGTACCACGCAATTTTTTAGGGGAAAACAAATATATGAAAAGAATTCCATTTCAGTGCATGGGAAATAAAATTCTTGACGATTAGTCTCGAGACATTTCAAGCTCACATTAACGGATTATTTCGAGTTTAAGTATTGGCATATGAAAGAAATATGAGTGAGTTGCAGGGAATATCGTCAGTTTGTTACAGTTATTGTTTGTTACAGGATGAATTATTATTATTTTAAATACTGGATAAATTTTTTCTCAGGCTTTGATGAATACTTAAGTACTCGAATATCTTCAATAGCTTGCATTTAATGTGTTAAAATCGTAAAATATTTTGCTTAAGTAAAGGAAACGAAAAAAAAAATTCTTTGTAATAAACTGCTTTATTATTAAATTCTATTAAACTTAATACGAATGCTATTAAAAGAAACTTAGCTAAATATTCACCAAAACTGCAACAATGTTTCAAAATTATATGTATGATAAACAACTAGCAGTAAAATAAAGTAACTGTTATGATATGCCTAAAATTTAAAACAAACAGCAAATGTGAAACCGATACTGCAGTGACCTTGGCGAGAATGTTGATTTGGCGAGTTTCATCATTGGCGAGAAACAAACGGTTACCGATCTGCGCATGCGCGAGAAACACGTAATTGCATTCTCAGTATAGTGGTTTTTTTATCGCAAAATTCTTATTATGTTCATTATTTTCGAACGAAACCATATATTTTAAAGTATTTCATTTATTATAGTATAAACTTTTGTTAGCAATTTATTCAAAAAATAATATACATAACGGAAAATTCATTTTTCACAAATTCTTTCTGGTGGTCACAGTTCAGCAATTGCTGCTAATTATGCTTTAAAGCAACATTAGGGTCGTTTTGGTACTTGAGCAAGAACTCTGCTAAATAGTATTGCAGGTGATGATGATTCGTAATTTCGTTGATCCCCACAGTGAAAGGACGTTTGTGATCATCCACTAAACCAATTCTCAGCACGAAGACTTATCTTCTTTTTATAGCTGCTGACACTGCACCGCCAAATGGTTTCTTTTCCAACTTATAACTGCATATTATACCCATTTTCACAAATTCTTTCTTTTGGTAAAATACCTTTTTTTTGTAAAAAACTAAAGCTTTCTTTTCAGTTGAAGATACATTGAAAATAATAATCGCGATAAATATTTTCAATGAAAAACTACTATAATTTAAAAATGAAAAGTTTCATTAGCCGAAAAAACATGAACTACAAAGGATGCAGGAAAAAACTTTACATTTTATGATCGAAGGTAGAAGCAATGTATATGCGCAGATCAGTAACTGTTCAAAAATCGCTATACTTAAAAGCGAAAATTTTTACTACCCGAAGAAACGTGAACAACGAGCACGGACAAACCGTTATATGTATTTTAAAAGCGGCTCTAGAAGAAAACACATATGCTCCGATGGATAACCATAGTCATTTGTTTCTCGACAATGCAGAAACGTGCCAAATCAGCATTATTGCAAATGCCGCTGCAGAACACAAGTACCGTAAAATTATTGTGTAGCATATTATAATGAAAACTGTAAGAAAGTAATCTTTTATAAAAAATACGATGCTAGGAAGCAAAGGTTCAGATTAAGAAGTATGAAAGGAAGTTACTGGCATAGGGGTACATAAAATGTAGATTTGTTAGATAGGGAACAAAGATTAATCCTATAAAACAAGTTTCAATCAAATGATTTGGTGCGAGATTTATCTTTTATTTTACATTTTATATACTTATTAAACCATGCAAAACTTATTTTCAGGTATAAGGAAGTATTATACCTTTGATACCTCATCAGGACCACGAATATGCATTTTTTACTGTTTTCAGTTGTATGGCTTTTGCAAACCTTTTTTTTTGTGTGGGTGTGTTTACATTATGCTAAAAAAAGGTAATGCATATTTTCTCAAATATAATACAGAAATCACAGCTTAATTTTCCTGAAACGAAGCGCAGATAAAATTTGTAATAATTTTTCGTGGAAAAGCATTTTGCAGATTTATAGTTTCATATAAATATAAATGTTAGGATATGAAATACATATATATGATACATATAAATGTTAGGATATGAAACATAATGATACAAGGGAATGAAATATAGCTTACCTTTAAATCTGGTCTTACAAGATATAATAACGGATTTGACCTCAGCCTCTCAGCTTCGTATTGCATTCTCCTGACTTCTTCCCTTCTCTGGGAACTAAGATATGCCACTTCTTCCCGAGGAATAACTTTTGGTGGTGATCCTAATTCTTTTGGCCCATGGGGCATACTTTTTTTCCTCTTATGCACTCCCTCGCCCTTACCTCCTGAGGGCACATCTTGTTTCCGTCGGCTTGGGGGATTCACATAGAGGGATGCTGTCCGAGGAAAATTGCTTCCAGTGGAAGCTTCGGAACCTAGCTCACTGTCTATCCCTATGCTGCTCATAGTTGGACTCATGGTTCGACCATCCTCTTCACTGGGTGCAAAACTTAATAGACTGGACGCCTGGCTATCACCGTAAATCATCGGCGGCATCTGGGATTTCCTACCAAATCGGGCTGGAGACAATTCGTCACCATCCATACTTTCGGAAACTCCGGAATCGGGCGTAGCGTCCGGTCCATAGCTCATTCTAGACGATGGGTGGTATTGTTGTTGGCTGAACAGACCACTCATAGGTGTCATCTCTCTGCTTAATCCACTTCTCGCAGGCGAAGGTATTCTTCTCCCGTGCTTGATGACATTTCTTGGTCGTGGTTCTTGTCTATAATGGTCGAAATGATCACCCATGGCTTGCTGAATTGAATACCCACCTCCAACACCAGTATCTCTAGCACTTGGTCTACGACGAAAAGAACCCTGACGATTAGGCACTACAGGAGGGTCATGTCCCATACCAGGAGCTCCAGAAGGACCTAAATAATTTGAATTAATTTTCTGCATTTGATACTGAGGCTGGAGCATCTGTTGCGGTACTTGAGGAGACACGTTACTTGGATAAGCACCATATCCTTGATTTTGATTGATATAAGGCTGCTGAGATGGTGTTTGTTGTTGTCCAGGGTACCTATCTTGCGTCATCATCTGCTGAGGCATATACCTAGGATCCTGTTTTTGACTTAATCCCTGCTGAGCACTGGAGTACCCTGTTTGGTTCATAGTTACTGGACTCTGTTGGTTCATATACTGTGACTGCAACTGAGGAGTCTGAGTCCTGAACCTATCTTGCTGAGGATTATTTTGCGTCGCGTATGAGTCTGTTCTCACTTGGGATTGCTGTTGTTGCATTCCGGACACAGGTGGTGAGGCTGCATACCTGGGCTGCTGCGTGGGAGTTCCCGTGCTCAAAGCTCGAGAGGAAAGAGTTCGTTTTGGTGTGTCCAGCGGGGACTCTGTCCTTGAGCTGTCAGGAGTTTGGGGCGATAGTGTTTGATTACTGATATTAGTGAATGGAATTCTCGTTGACGAATTGGGATTCAGTCTGTCGGAGAACTTATTCTTCACCATATCTGCGGATATAAAAGAATGATTTAGGAAAGTATAAGTAATAATATATATTTCCTCTCTAATAATAAATAAAACCCTAACTTTTATAGCATGAAATACCTTCTGATTTTAATTTTGATATTTATATTGTCTCGTATGAGATGTCAACTAAATAAAATAATATACTTTCAAAATCGATAAAATTTTAAAATACATTTATGAAATAATGGCATAAAATCATGAAATTAGGAAAACAAAGAATACCTATTTTTTTTTCCTTGAAATATATCAAGATTCAAGAAAAAAAAGAAATATTTTCATCTCACTTCATCAGATGCCGCCCTATGATCAAATACATTTTCCAGACAGTTTTTGAAAGGTAGGCCTATTGGAGCGTAAGCCAGGTTGCCATTTTGTCTATCTAAGCATCAAGTCCTGCAGTGATCGTGAGTGGGGAAACTTTAGTCAATTGCTATGGCACTATGTTAAAAGTTTTACGAGGACAATGTTTAAGGACAATGTAGCTTACCAGGTGCTTAAATATGAATTTAGAACATTGTCGTAAATAATTTGAGTCTTAACGATCAGAGAAGTAGACTCTTCTTGTAATACTGTATAAACGATAAAACGGTTTAGTTTACTTTAAATTTTAAGGGCCGTCCATCAGGTGTAGCTAAAAAAATTTAATTTGGACGTTTAGCTGATCTACGTTTTGTATTGCTAATTAAATCGTTCCTAAGTATGGTAATTCGTCAACAAGTTAACTCTGGGTGTTTCAACTATTGTATTTAAATTAATTTCACCATAGAACATGTAACTTAAAAATTCTTTTGTTCTTGAAAAATGAAAGAAATGAATAATTTCAGAAAATACACTATATTTTTTTAGTACACTTTATTTTATTAGAACGGAATTATTGTTAGTATAACTTCAATTATTCTACCTCCATATCTCAGGATCTCCAATTATGTGGCTGCTTGTTTTTCTTTCTAGACTAAGTCAAATCACGCTTGTTGTTATATGCCTTAATTTTTACTTGATGTAATTTATATAAAAAGATAATACAACACGATGTCTATTCAAAAAAGTTTTTGAAATTAGTTTTGCCATGTGGTATCGAAATGTTATTGATTTGAAGAACCCCAAAACTGTAATTTTAGTTCGAACAGACCCTTAAACTATATTTTTTTAAGGAACTCCTAAAGCTGTAATTTTTTTTGTAGAAGCACTAAAGCTACAGTTTTTTGTGGAATTATTAAAATTAAAGTATTTGTTAAACGTCCAAAACTATAATTTTCTTCCGTGGGAAGTTCCTTAAAATTTTGACTTTTGTAGAACTTTATAATTAATTTTGGTTGAACTCCCTACCATTGGAAGAAAAAAATAGCGATTAAAACGTATTGGAAATATATCAATGCTGAGTGTGTTTCATGTAGAAAATGAAAAGAAAACTCAGTTTCTCGCTCATAAAAGTAGATTTATTTCATATTATTTTAGGTAGCAATGACAATTAAAATAAAAAGCATTATTTAAGTAATTATTTTAGATGCTTGGGTTTGCTTTCCGTCAAGTTTTCTTAAAATTTTTCAAATTTTTATTTTGTGAAACTTCTAAAGGAGTAGCCTGGAACTCCTCTTATATTAATTAATACAGTTTAAAGTCAGCTTAGACGAATGTATATAACTGTAAACTGATCTATAGTGAATATTAACTGTTAATATACCATGAATATTAACAGTAAAGACAAATTCAGAGTTCCGTACTATGCCTATAACGAGTGCTTTTTCTACATAACAATGATGTTAGAAAAGTAAGTCCAACAAATCTGGTGACGTTATATATAAGAAAATTTCATCTTATACTAGCATGCAGCATAATTTCAATCAATTATTTTTCATAGTACTTTACAGCACTATGTGTTATTTTTCGCATGCACTTTTTTTTTATTATAGAGAATGAAGTGTCCCATTTTTATCCTTGCTTACAATTGTAATAGTTCAAATGCTTAATTTTGTCGAATATCATTTTATAGAAATAAAGCAATTTTACATTTTAAAATTGCATAACCTTGTTGAAATGATACACGATGAGCTAAGAACTGAAATTCCCAACACTCTCAATGTAATAAATGCAACGAATTTTCTCTACGAAGACCAAACACCAAACACGATGCTTTTAGCCTTCTGCAGAGGCGTTCATCTTAGACAGGTGAATATTTATTTACGTTCCCCAAAATAATGGTCCCTTTATAAAAAATCATCGCATTCTTCCGTGTTGCTTAAATGGTATTAATTGTTAGCGAGTTTAGCTAGTAAGCGGAAGATATGATGTTTGAACCTTGGTGATGTTTGAACCTTGGTACAGTTGAATTTTTAGGTTTTTCTGTTCTCGAAATTTTGATTGCCTCTTGATAGCTAGGCTTTACCTGGAATTAATAGGCTAAGTAAGTAGAGTATATAATCATATTCCCCATGCGTGCTCTTGTGATGTAAGTGGTAAGCACATCCAGCTAGCAAGTAGAAGACTCGTAGTTCGAATACTGGTGAGGGCATAAGTTATTTTTTTTTTTGCTCCGAAAATATTAATAGTACTACAATTATCAAAGAAGGTTGTCTTAGAAAGGTAGTTGCCGCGATTGGATTCACTATGCTTATTTGCCCTGAAGATACGAAGAAATGTAGTTTAGTAGATTAGATATGATTACATGTCAGTATTATCATACCGAATATTCAATATATTGCTGTAGTATAATAACAGAATAACCCCTACCTACCTTTCGCAAACAAATGCACGTGGCTACTCCTGGTCACTGCTTAGCAGTCGATATTGAACGGTAGTGGCGTTGCTATGGTGTCCTTCCTACCTCTCTTTTCCCCTAGCAGCTAGCGGCCCGGATGAATAAGTGATAGCAAACATCAACCTTCTTCCTTCCACCTGTTATACGTCTCTTGGTTGACCGTAAAGAAACAAGGCCATTGTCACACGTAATTTAAAAAGCACTCATGGCGGTTGCTTTAATTGCTTTTTCTTCTTAAAGCAATCTTAGAATCGAATGATAATCAAAATTTCTCATTCGATTTATTTCTTGTGACTGCTGATCGATCGAAAAGACAGTAGTCCTGATGCAAAAATATGTCCTAAAATTCTTATTCTTTCACAAATCAAACCTTGAGAATTAAAGAAATAAGAGAAGAGAACAAAAGTGAGTGAAAATGTAGGTCGTGGAGTGCCATGAAAGATGATTTTATAAATCAGTACTACAGACAGATTCAATTTTTTTCCGCTTTACCAACATTACTTTTTTAATGAAGTCCTTTCTGAATTTCATTTCTTTTCTTTTCATAAAATCTGCAATTTGACATAAAAACAGATAAGCAAGGGTATAGATGATAGATGGGAAATGGGTTCATGGATTTCAATCACAACTTAAATCGGCAATTTGATGGCTATGTTTACGAAACATGAAAACTCTCATAAGCTACTACTGCAAGGCAAATGTCAGAAGAATACAGAGATGAACGCTATGAGACTGCATAGGGTGCAAATATAAATTCCAGATCAGCAGCATAAAATTAACGTGTCATTTATTAGCCTACAGAAATCGGTCTTCATTGTTATATTGTCTTTTTCTCAACTGGTTTAGCTTATTATAGCAAAGCATGCAAGTGCTTTGTCAGTGGGTAACGATGCGCTCATGGACGACGTTCTGAAGTAAATTAGCTTGCAGTCATATAATATATGTATGGAAAGCCAAGGCTGCTATACTGCAAGGTTTGCTTTTGCGTCATTGACTCCTAGTTAGCTAAAAAATATTTCTTTTGGGTCTTTATTTTTTCCCCTTATGTAGATAAGTGACGTCAGGGTTGCGAAAAGCTAATCTTATTTGCAGACTGACTCCAGGAAAAGCCAGAATAACACCCATGCAACTAGTCTATTAGCAAGGATTATTTTCTATAAGTGCTTCTGTCGAATGAAATCCGTTTCCCATTATTTAAAAAGCTCTTTGTTCCTTGATGTTTTGCTATTTTTGTCATGCTTTAAAATTAAATTTCCCAAGCTCAGCACTTAGCTATTAAAGAAGCTATAAGCATCTTCAGTTGAATGGACACAGTCATATTTGTCTAAACACATTTTATCCTTCGCGATGCTACTACTCGCACTTTAAAGGTAGCTATCAATATGTACTTTCAGGTCATTATGGCTTTGGTATCTGTCAATATGTAGACACACAGGAATATACAGATACTGGGCTCTTGATGGAAGTAATATGATTCGCAGGAAGTTTCTACATAGGGTGCTTTAGAAGGCTTTGGCACTGTGACAAATATCAGGTTTATATTAGAGAACTTCCTAATCTCACGGGAATATACGCCAGTGTCCAGTACAAAGGCTGGAAAGTAATCAAGGAAAAAACTCATTAAAAACACCTTCCTTTGGGTCATTTCTGTCTACGCAGTTTTGGCTAAGTGTAGGAAAAAATGCTTTTGTCTAAGAAATTCCGAAGAAGTAAGTCGCATCACGCGACGAAAAAGCTGCTTCTTTCCCCTTCCGTATTTGTGCTGATATTTTATTTTTACTCAGCAAAGACAACATGTATTAAGTTTCAAAATAAATATTAGAAAAGATAACTAGTCTCGGTATTTTCATAGCAGAAGTTCAGCAACATTACAGCTAAAATTTATTGGTGGCAGCGGTGGGATGTGAAACCCGAGGAAGCAGACTACGGACGTCAGTCCGTGTAAAGAGGACCGCCAGGCTTCTGAATTCAGCTCATCTTTAAATTGTGGGACAGTCAGTGTTCAAAGATAATCAGCATCACCCTAAGGGACCTTTCCGTGTCCGAAAATATTTCAAGTAGGAAAGTGCAAAAATTTCATGTGTTTAAGAAGTGGACCGCCAGGTTCCTGAATGCAGCTCATCTTTAAGTTTGTGGGAGAGTCAATGTCCAAAGGTCATCAATCATCAATATCTTGTGGGACCGTTCCGTATCCAAAAATATTTCGAACATAAAAGTGTAAAAATTTCATTCGTTCAGGAAGTGGCTATGAAAAACAGCATCATTAAGTTTTGGGGACCATCAGTGTCCGAAAAGTGATGCGCGTAAAGTGTTTTGTTTTTCGCGCTATGAAGTGCCTGGACCATCCGCGTCTATAAAAATCCTAAGTTAAACTTTAACAACATCTTCATATTCCAAGCATCAACCAGTGCATCAAATCTACAATTCTAGGCGGGTACCTTAGAATTGTATATTGAGGCAGTGAGTTTGTACAGACATTAAGTATTTTTTTAAGCAGGGTATATGAGAAATGCGCAGTTCCCTTCCTCGGAATTCGAACATCGGACCTGTAATAAGTTAAATTATTTTAACTTATTTTTGTAATTTAATTTACACGAGTTCACGTAACTTTTTTTAGTCGACGTTGTATCTATAAAGCTTAAAGAAATGTGTTAAAATGTTTTGTGTTTGAAATAAGAAGCCATAAATTTTAGAATTTGAATTTGTGTTAATAGATCTTTTAATGTCTGAAATATTGATGAATTGTGCTGAAATTAAATTGAATGCGTAAGAGAGTAGAATTGCTATATTTCTGAAGGTTCTAAATGTTAGCTGGTATTTTGACATATTATTTTCAAGTCGTCTTGATTGTTTAAAATGTTAGAATTTTCCGATTAGGAGTATAAAACATTAGTTTATGTAAGACTTATAAGAATAAAAAAATTTTTCAACTGAATGTGTTAAAGGAAAGGAAAACACTAGGAATTCCCATACCTGATGTTTTAATTGTTGTTGTATTAATGTTTAGTTATGAGCTTGTATACATATATATACATATTTTTTAAAATTTAATTTACTTTTGAATGCATACTTTAATATACCTTGAAAATTCTCATGAAAGTATATCGTATTATCGTACGTATTTGAATTTTAAAACAATTGAATGTTGAACAATGAAACAATTGAAGCATTAAAAAAGTTGATATTATTTGTATTCTTACAAGTCCTCAAGTAGAGCAATTATAATCTAATGCATAATGTGCATATCATAGTGTAAACTATCTTGAATTTGTGTTTTAGGTCAGTAGAATATGTTGTGAAAAAAATTTAAAGTTTAAATTTTACTGCTCATAACGGAAATTGTTAGTTGTTTAACAAACTGATTATGAGAAATGAAGCTTACATGGAGAAGAAGCTTGTGAAAAATTTGCTGGAAAATAGCACTTCAAATGAGGCTTGAAAAGGAAAAAGAGGAACAGGATAGAATTCAAAGAGAAGAGGAAGAGAGGCAATATAGAATTAGGAGGCGAGGAGAGATAGAATTAGGAGAGAAGTGGGAGAGAGGCAGGATAGAATTAGGAGAGAAAAGCAAGAGATGCAGAATAGAATTAGGAGAGAAGTGGAAGAGAGGCAGGAGAGAATTAGGAGAGAAAAGCAAGAGATGCAGAATAGAATGAAGAGAGAAGAACAGGAGTTCGAGGTGACAAGATTAAAATTGCAGGCCGCAGTTGTTCGAAAAAATTGGACATCGGACGCTATTTACTCGGGAACCGGACTGCTGAAAAATTAGCAGAAAATCAAAATGAAGGAATTTTTTGTCAAGAACCTATATACAAGGGTTGATATCAAAGGAACTGAGAATCTGTCAATAACGAAAATGAAAACGTGCAAAAATACAAAGAACTGAGTAAAGATGACAGGTGTATAGCCACCGGGGAAATTTCGCCTTCCGTTAATGAGGCAATTACACATTCGCCGAGAACTCTGCTCCCAGAAGGCGAAGCTAGCTCTCCTAAAGAAAAAACCGATGGACACACCATTGTTCCCGCCCAACACAGAGGTTTATGAGCTACATCTTCATTCATTAGATAGACTCGAAATTTTCACTTACAAAGAGAAAGTAATGATTTGAAATCACTGTTTATTTAACATGTTTAGGTTCTCAAAGTTTCGCCTTAGAAAGCAATCTGACAGAAAAAGGTGTGCTATTTAAAGACCTGGAAAATGGTCGGAAGCCATCGGTCATTCCCGATGCAGTTCAAGAAATAAACATACTTACATGCGGACCTTTGCCCTACACGCCTAGGAAAAAAAAACGTATGAAGACCGCACTCTGTTTAATTTTCTAGTACCCGGATAATAGACATAACTTCTATTAATGTAGTAATAGACATAACTTCTATTAATGTAGTAATAGACATAACTTCTATTAATGTAGTAAATGCATTACTAAACCTTTCCACCAGAATGGAAATTTCTAAGAAATTTTGTATTATAAAGGAATTTTAGTTATGCCAGTTTTGGCCTTGAACAAACCAAATTCTCGGTCCATTCGACAGAACCTGAGAAATTTGAAAGTGAGTTGTCCGAAACAAATGTATTGTAAATTAACCAGGGAAGAAAGAATGAAAAGAAACCATAATTAGAGATCCACTATTGGCTCTCTCATTATGTTAAAACCTTATATGGAGATGCCTAAAGGGAATAATCTTGTTTATTTCATAAATGATGTAAATCAAATTGATAATGAAGTGGTTTTTCTCATACTGATGCCAGTTCAAATATTTGTGAATATTTTGATGTCATTAAGTGTCGGAATTCAAGATCAAGTTTCAGGCCTTTACAAAGAGATGTCCAGAAATTGATAAATAAATATCCTCAAGGCTTTTATTTTCAGCCTGGAGAAATGTATAATCAATATTAAGTTTTAAAAATGTGCATGTATAATACGTGTTTGCAGAAAACTGTAAGATTCTGTTTTGTCTCAGTGTAATTAAGTTTAGTCCTTAGTAATTGTTTTACGTGTTCTTTTACACTGGCCTCAATGTAAGAGTTAATTTTAATCCTTGGTACTTAACCAAGCAGAGCGTAAAATATTTGTGTTTTGTATTCATTTTTTACTAGCTTTATGCGTCTCTGACAGTGATAATCATGCAAGAGATATTTGACTTCTACAACCAACCCCGGGAAAGAAGGGGTTGTGCCAAACATCAGTTTTATATTAGAGAACTTCCTGTTCTCATCAGAACATACCCCCAGTGTCCGCTACAAAGGCCGGAAAGAAATCAATGGAAAAACTCGCTAAAGACACTCATCTTTTGAGTGGTTTCCGTAGACACAGTTGGTATGTGTAAAAAAAGGCTGCTACGGAGAAATGCCGAAAGTGTAAGTCGCATCACGTGACGGGAAACTGCTGTCTTTCCCCATCTGTAATTGTGAAAGTTATGAAATAAGACTTCTACAAAGTCATGATGATTTTGCCAACATAAAATGAGCTAGATAATTAATTATATTACTACAATGCATTATACTTTTATTTAAACTCTTTTGATATATACTGAGAGGAGCAACAAGTTAAGGAACTGCCACTGCGGCAAAAACTCTAACTACACCCCTGTAGTGAGAATAATATTGTTGAAAATGAAAAGTTTGAAGCATAATAAAAATTTGTATCTTATCTCGAGTATATTTCATTTGGGTAAAAATGACAAAAGATTTTTTAAATTTCTGTTGCAGACTCTGAATGCCCACGCTACTATTGGTTACACCTTTAGAATGAATTCAGCCAGCCCTTATACTGTTACAGATTTTCCAGGGACAAACGCCATTAATATTTAGCCACAAACTTCATCAATCAATAATATCATGAAATCCTTTCGTTTAAAACGAACAACACAGGCTTCTCAGCCATTTGCTTCGTTTTTTACAAATAAAAACTTTTCGCAACTCCATCCAGAGGAAGTCGAAAATGGAAAATACTGCTCTTTATTATCGATCCGAGTGGCATCGCACATTTCGCGAACAATTTTTTTTCCAGTGAAAAATAATTTTCAATTGGATTTAAATTTCAGTTTCCCCTTTCAGCGCTGACGTAAGAATAGATTACTAATTTCATTTTCCCATGTTTTGCGAAAAAACAGTTCTGGGGATAAAAAGGATCTGATCCTTATTGAACTTTCCAATGGATAAATAATATTATTACCGCAAAGCTTTGAAGCTTTGTCCTCAAATAAGTACATACTTATTTGCTGTCATTTACTCCCTATAACAATTTCGATTTCTGAATCTTCTGCTATAAATGCAACTGCTTTATCCATAAACAATCAAAAATATTTAATTTGGTTTTCAGAATGACTTTGAAATACATTTGACAATAATATTTCCTTCTCTTGGCCAAAAAAATCTACTCAGGCATTTTATGAACCTAACGAAAGCACGTCTTCGAACAAATATGCATATATACTCAGTGGAGTAAAACGAGAATAATATTAACCCTGTTCTTTAATATAAAATTCGTTGCAATCTTGAGTATTTATAAAACAGAAAACTAACTGTATTTCTCACTCAATTGTTCAATGAAATATTAACTACATTACTGAATCCTTCTATACCTTGTAAGATCCACTAGTCTGTTTGCTGATGTGACAGCTAAAGTGCGTGTAGAAACCACACAGAAGAAGGGTAAAAAGAACCCTCTATTAACTCTTTAAAATTCACAATGCGTCGACTTGATGCTAGCGCACTACGCAACACTCAGGGGGTAACTCAAATAACAAGAACTAAACTAAAAATTCGAAGATAGTAACAAGTAGTAGAATTACTCTACAGGGCTCAGATAATCCTATTCCTTAAAACCGTTTCAAATATCTAGTGGCAGTAAACTAAGAGCTTTTACGCCATTTTAACCAGCAATGAATGCAGAACTATGCACAACTCACACTACAAAAATACAGCGCTTGCCCAACTTCTCTAACTTTCCTTTCTGGAACTCACTATTTAAACCTTTTCTCCTCAAGGTAAAATTTGCAGTACTTCAATCGCGCTACTAAATTTAAATATTCTGGCATTAACAATTAGGGGAAATGAAGGCTTATAGGAAAGTAAGCGTAAAATTAAACTTAACTCGTTTGTTAAAATCTTATTACGTTCAAATAAATATCGACAGTTCATATTTTGAAGATTCCACAGAGATTCCAATCTCTTCATTTCACGTAACAACGTTTCGAATAAAATTGTCACGTGATCTCTTAAACAGTTACATACATAGGAGGGATATGAAAGTTTTCATTTGCATTTTGATTTCCTTGTGGAAGTAAAGGAAGTATTGTAATCGCATTTGAATGAAAATATCCATTTTTATTGCTCTCGGATCTATCTGAACGATGTTTCTGCGTTACATCTGAATAAAAATCTCTTTTTTTCCAAAGCGAATTAAAAATAGATTTAAAAGAGATTTTTTCGTGTCTCACTCACTCACTCACTCACTCACTCACGCACGCACGCACGCACGCACGCACACACACACACACACCGCGCGCGCGCGCGAAATTTTTTTAAAAATCGAGTAATTTAAAGTGACATAGATAGCGAGCTTCAATGAAAACTCTTATGTTGATTCTAATTCTTGAAAGGTATACGCAGTACAAAACTTAACAATTTTACATCCACTTTATTTTATATTTATAACGAATGGCATGTGTGTGCCCTAGCAATCCTTTCCTTCTTTCGATAAAAAATTTGCGAGTGAGCTATCTTAAAAATATATAGAACAACCGAAATAATGTCATAACTTAACTACTCCAGAAATAAAACTGATCAAAAACATAAGCCTCTGCTTTTGGTTTTGGATGACAAATGTTGAATAATATACTGAGGTTTTTTATTTATGTTCTACAAACATGTTCTTTTAATAAATTTCTTTTATTTTCTAAAATTTGACAAATTAGAAAAATTTTCATCAAAAGTCAATATACTATATGCAGTGATAGAATATGAAATCCCAACATCAAGAAGCCGTTGTGCTAGATAAACAAAATTTGGGAAGGGTGTTTGCAGATGTGAAAGATAAACGTGTACGCGAATTTCGTACTAGATAAATAATTGTGACGCCAGTAGTGTCACTCATGAATGTGCAAATTACGTTTGCTTTAAATATGCGAGGTAAATTTCTTCTGCTTTATGTATCTTCCGGACTGCGCGTTGTGAGCCAGATTTGTGTTACGAATGCATTTAGAGAAAGCTAAAAAGGCAGTATCAGCAGCTTAATGAACTTGAACAAGACCATGTAACAGGGCTACGAAAAAGTAGATTTTCTTTTCGAAATATTCCAGAAAGACTTATCAGGGATGTATCCACTGTGCATGCACGTTGGCAGCAGTGACCTGTCACAAGAAGGGTGGGGCTCGGGCATAGACATGCTCCCACTCAAAGGGAAAACTGCCGTATTCGCTGCATGTCACTGCATGTTCAACAATATTGCAGCTTTTGTTGACACAGAGAACTGTAAAAAATCGATTACTTGAGGGCCAGCTCCGAGTCAGACGTCCTGTTGCGGCAATACCACTAACTCCAAATCACTGCTATCTGCAACTCCGGTAGTGTGAAGCTAGAGCTTATTAGAGAGCAGAGTGGAGATCTCTTTTATTCTTAGATTACGAGCGTTTTAGTGTTTGTACTAGTGATAGTCGTATATTGCTTAGAAAGAAGCCAGGTGAGAGCTTGGAAACCAGTTACCAGTGTGCAGGACTCATGATGGATTCCCAAACTTCATTAGTTTGAAGAGCCTGCTTTTAAGAATTTCGCGATTTTATATAATTTATTATTTTTATGGCGTACACGTACACTATCAAAAGTTCAAAGGCATATTTCTCGAGACTATATTGCATGTCTATGAAGAATAAAACGATGCTACTGCTTTTCTTTAATTTTAGCAATGGCTACAACACTGTAATCCATCAGTGCATATATGTACTTAGTTTTCCCATTGTATTTCAGTTGATGAGAAGAAGCTATTCAACAGCTTAAATATTTCACCAGATGTGTTAGTTTATTGGTAGCAGTCAACGAAGAAGAGGCTCCTCTTGAAACCTTTGTAAAGGGAATCGTTCAAACTACTAACCCGACGATTCAGTAGATTCATTCACTTACAACGCGAATTTGGTATACCTTATGTGACTGAGAAGTATCTCTTTCACATTATCAGTCATATCGCTGAGGGAAGCGTTAGAGGACGTTATTTGAGAAACGCGAATACCGTGAGTATAATGTGATACAGTAAACCTACTATTCGAGTATTCTATTAATTTACTGATTTAATTTTCTGATCGCTCGATAAATATTATGTGCCTTTTAAAAGTTATATTAAACATTTTCAGGATCAAGGGAAAAATTATTTTGCCATGTTTCTGCCATTTGAATAGCCAAATCCGTGCCAAGGTCTGTCTACGATGAATTCACATTTTTCTTTAAATTGCTTTTCATTGTTTCCACTCTACTGTCTCTTTATCATTCATCAGGCTTATTTCTTTTTTGTTATCGAAAGAATTGTGGGGTAAGTGTCATAAGGCATTCGAAAAAATGTAACCCTGCATATAATATAGCTATACCAAGCTGTAAGCTTTCGATCTTTACAGTTTATCATTGACTGCCACTTTCACAGTTTATCATTCTGTCAACGGAATTAATGTTTTTAATTTTTGCGTCGCAAATGAGAAGAAACATTATTATATGGATGAAGTATCAGTGATACAGTTACATACATTTTCGTCAATTATTGTAAAAATTATTTTATGATTGACTCCATTTCTATTTTTTTCTTTCACAGAAATTTCACAGAACTGTACTGTTAAAGGCCCTAGTACGAAATTATTTTACAATTACTGCTATCAGAGTCACAAACTAAATGAAAGGGTACAACAGATGTTGTAAACATATCTGAATCACTGGCTTCAGATCTATGGAGTACTTGTTTGTAAGAACTATAGCCTGAAGAACCATGAAATCCCTACTTTGTAACTGAAAATGTTTTTCAAATTGTTCTTGATGAAGCGAAATTACAAAACGCTTTTGCGCGATAATAAAACGTTCAGCGGTATGATGAAAAAATTAGAACATCCCATTTATGAAATAAATATTTATTACCCTCATGTGATCATGCCGGATCTAACCCGAAGACTAAATTAAAAGAATTCATTTTTCTTTGTACGCACTATTTGCGAAGAACTTTTTAAACTTACGTATTTTAAGCATTATAACTCCAACCTTTCTTACCGCTGTCAAAACGCAATGAAACATATATCCGTACTATCCATAAGAAATAGTCAAATATGATGAAATGAAATGATCATTAATCAGATCAAACATTGTTCTACGAAAGTTTAGAATTTTTTCGGAATAAGTACAAGAATTTCACAACCGGTCATACATGCATAACCACATCTCACTAGTCGTGCAGTTTTGTCCCGATATTGATGGAAAGCATCTGGGGAGACCGGTTCGAAGATCTCCCACCCCTTTTTTCCCTACCCAAAACCACCCGAGAAAACTTTCGGCTGACACTCATATTTTAAGTGTCCCCTTGTATATACTATACCACTGTTCCGCCAATCGAGTGAGGCACTACAGGTCCTGCCCCCCGCCGAACCGAGGCCGAGGTTCAACCTCTTTCCCAACTATACCACTTACAGGTATCCATCCTTCTCCAGGATTCGAAGTGGGTACCAAACAATATGGCAGCCAACTTGCATAGCGAAAAGGGGGGTTACAACAGACAACCACAGCACAACTGGCTATTTCTAATCTTTAAGGCATGAGAAAGAAAAGTGTTATAGGAACAAAACATTTCTTTTCCCGTGTCCCGCGGTCCTCTACCAAACGACGCATTTTTTGCTAGAGGAGATGCGAAATTGAATTTAGCAAATTATAGCTCAAAATAGAACTTGTACTTTTCTTTTATTTGATTCTATTTTTTTTTATTGTTTTCGTTTTCAATTCTTAATTTATTCAATTTTTATTTATTTTATTTTCCTAGAGTTGCTGCGGAGCCTATATTTTCAATTAATGCTGCTCTACTAGTGATGGTATTAATTTTATATTAGAGAAAGAAAATTTTGTCGATCTACTTTCCCCTTTTAATTTAGGTATAAAAACACATCTAAGCATATGTGTTTAAAAATAGCAATATATTAAAAAAAAAAAACTGTAAATATGCAAAAAGGGAAAATGGAACGTAACAACTTTCGCTTACCTTTGTAATTTAAAAACAATTCAGTTAAAATGTTACGAATGCGTTATACATAATAAACTTTGTAATTTTGAAGCTGCTGCATTTTCTTTTTTTGTTCAACTTTGTATCAAGTGGTTAACTACCTGTAATGTTTGTTCTTGTGCACGCATCTGAATATGCAAAAAAGTTAACGTTCCAGGAGTTATTTAAGTAAACGTTAAATTCCCTTTTACGCCCGTCCTTAATTTGTTTTAGAATTTTTTAAAGCAGATAGTGAATATATAAGCTATATACCTTAAAAATAATTCCTAAATTTATAAAATGAAGTACAAATAGCAACAACAACAAAAGTTTGAGAGAAGGTTTTTATCAAAATTTCATAATATCTATCTAATGTACTCATTGGATTTCATTAAATTAAGTTCATTAGACTTATCTAATGAGCACATTATGTTTCAGAAGACCATTCATAACTTTTTCACTTACTTTTAGTAATTACAGTTTATTAATTGTTTTGAGTAATCTGATAATGTAAATACAATAGTTATATAGCTAAATGTAATATAATATCATAATGAGACAATTAATTTTACTTTGATTTTTGAAAGATTTTATAGTCGGTTATGCTTTTTAGTCATCAGGCATGTAAGTCTCAGAAGATGAAACCACTGTGTAAAAAAAAGCTAAAAAAATAATCAGATAAAAAGCATATTCTTATCAATCAGAAAGTAGCATACATACAAGATATGCCATTTGCAGTCCGAAGAGTGTAGTCCATCATTCCTGATGACTAAGACAAACTACATATATTACTAGCTTTATTTATTCCAAATGCTTCATGGTAAACAGGTTCTATTTATTTGTGTCGCTTGAAACATTCTACACTGATTTTACTTGGATCACGCGACACATTTTATATTAAATACTTCTTTTTTCACATGAAACATTTCAGACTTTATATTTTAAATTAAAGAGTGCCACTTTCATGCAAAAGTTCTACACAAATAAATTTTATTTACTTAGCACATGCGAAAAATTTTCGAATGATATTTATATGATTCACATAAGGCCTTTTTAACATACTATCTTAAAACAAAAAATGGCACTTTTTTCCAAACATTTCCATGATAGATAGCATTTATTCACTTGATTCGTTTGAAATACTTTAGAAATACTAGCTTCAAGTAAAGACTGCAACTTTATTCCAAAAATATCACTGTAAATAATTTTTGTTTATTCAATTCATGAATAATTTTAGACTGATATTAATCAGAACACAAAAAACAAGACAGAAATATTATTTATTCTCGTACATTAATGTATATTGATGTATGAGAAGAAAAATAACGCAATAATTAACGCTCTTAAAAATACATAAATTAATGTTGTTTGTACTGTAAGAATAATTAATATAAGTATTTAGTACTGTTATTTGAATTTATTGCGAAATGTTAGATACATTAATAATATTTATATTTGCGTGATAGATAAAGAATTGTCTTAGATATTGACTACAGCCATTCTAGCCAATTATGTGGAAGAAACACCTTGATTGACAATAGGTTTTTGTTGTCGAATAATGTTTGTAGGGTATGTCGACATTAATTATATATTTCATTCAAAAATGAACATTTTTAATCAGCGCTCCTGACAGCGGTGTGGAAACTACAATTCGAAGATATTCATCGCTTCTGCAAGAAAACCCTGAAAAATAAAACGTGGAGAACGAATTTCTTACCTGGCATTTTGGCATCTGGATCAAATTGCTTGGCAATAAGTCTGGCAATGTTTGAATCCTCCTGAGCATGGAGAGCTGCTATATCGGCTTGTTCGGCTTTGCCGCGGGCAGTTGCCGTTCTAGATGAAGAAATGAATGCTCTTTAAGCTTCACACGAAGACACAGTAAAATTTATTAAACTTTCTGCGACATATTCATAAAATTTCTGGTTATAGAAAAGTAATTGCTTATTATAAGAATTGAAGTGCAAAGTACAAGTGCTTTAAGAGTAACACTAACTGCGAAGCATCGACAAATGTTACTGCCGATAGAAAATATTCAGCAAAAAAATATTTCAAGATTTGCAACTCGGTCGAAAAGATGTGCAACAATACAACAATTTAATTTATACCTTTTAGACCAGAGAGACATATATATATGATAAAAGTAAGACTATATGGAAATACAAGAAAATATATTAAATATATGAAAAGCAACCTATCATATTCGCCTATTTTCCCTTTTGTTTTTTAATCGGTTCTACCCCTTGAAAAGTGAAAACGAAAATTGCGCACCATGCCCCATTTCTGGCGAACAGGAAAAGAGCTCAACATATTAAAACGCGCATATGAATAGAAGTGTTAATATTTGGCCTTTAGTTTTATTTAACAAGTGCTTGATCTTTTTGCACATAAGTACTTTCTCCACCTTTTTGTACACTGGCACTTTCTTCATCTGCAATTAAATGAAGAGATTTCGTTTAGGCTTTCTATGTTCATAAAAGGTCTTTCTACATTAGTAAATGATTTGAATTCTAACCCAAGTTTCTCACGGTTTATAAGCAGATTAACTCTTAATCGGAGTCCATTTGTCATCCCTTTCATGTTCCCTTTGTTTCTCTTCTTTACATTTCACTTCCTTTTCATTATGCAGTACGTTATTACTTAGCTAATGGTAGTAACGGAGGACGTGGGCACTATCTCTCCACCGTTTAGGTTAGCCGGTCTAGCTAATGGTAAGTTAAGGTAAAACAAAACAGCGAACAAGTATTAATTTAGAATTCAAACTACAAAAATAAGCGTTATATTTGCAAATTTTTGCAGGCCTAGTTTCGATGGTTTTACAGAACCATCATCCTCAGCTGCCAAAGCGCAAATGAAACATCATCCTCAGGCGCTTTGGCAGCTGAGGATTACATTTAATAAACAAAAAAGGTAACACATAAAACGTTAAAAAAACTACCCCTTTGGGTGTAATATAAAATCTGAAAGCTTTCAGTTTTTTTTTGTGTGTATGTGCGCAGAGTGCACATTATGTTTATCGGTAGATAACGTCCTGATGTCAAATTAGAAACACATAAAGTATTTTCTAAATTTAAACAAATATAAATATTAATGATCAATTTATTTATTGCTTTTATGTATTACAACTCTTTAAATGGTATCTAGTAACTGAAGCTCTGATGTTACAATAATTCACATGGAATAATATGGGACAGATATATAAATGTTTTTTAGATATACACAGCGTACACATTTTTTCCTTGGTTTGCATAATAAGTCTTGATTTATTAATAATAAAGCCTGAATTTGTAGAAGATCTCAGAATTAGGTGTATTTTTGCTTCTTCTCTTTATTAGTCTATAAGATATTTCTCCCGCCTTCTTCAAATGCCTTTGTGGTGCAGTGGTCAGCACGCTCGGCGCGTAACCGAGTGGTCTGTGGTTCGATTCCCGGCGAAAGCTTTGCTCATTTTTCATGTCCGCTGCTTCGAAATAACCTAATGACAGTACACTGGCGCCCGAACTAAAAAGGTGGTGGATGATGATGATTCTCCACCACCGGGATTTGGTGATTGGGTCCCCCAAACCCCAGTCGCTCTTTAAAAGGAGGTATTTCTCCCGCCTTCTTCGCATGCCTTCGTAGTGTAGTGGTCAGCACGCTTGACGGAAAACCGAGAGGTCCGTGGTTTGATTACAGGCGAAAGCTTTGGTAATTTTTCATGTCTCCTGCTTAGAAATAGCCTAATGACTCTACAAGTCTAAATGTGATATGCAATTCTAAAACGTTAGAAAGTTGTTTGCAATATACATGAAGAAGAAACTATGATCTGCAGAAGACGCGCTAGTTAAATACTTAGCTTAATTTTAAAATATTGCTCCAAATGTATCTTAGAAATATTGAGTCACACAGCAAATGACCTCAAAAGAAATTAAAAAATTTTTGCTTTCCTTCAAAGAATATCTTTTTTGCAAAAATGTGAAATATTTTAGATTCTGGCATTGTACCAAAGTTTAATTGCGTATAAACGCTGAGTATAAAGAAGATACCACTGAACTAGAAATAAAATATTTCAAATTTTAATGTTCTTTCTTAATTTTCTCTAATGCATAAAAGAATATATATTATGATTTTTAAATCATATTAAATTGTTATCGTTCTACTTTTTTATATGCTCACAGGTTTATAAATTTTAAGTTATATTAACTTGTAACACTGTTTAAATTCCAAGCTCAATATGTTGACGTTTCACACAAAAGCAAGTGAAAAATTATACGAAAATGAACTTAAACTTGCTTCTGTATCTTTGATGATACACATAATTCAATATTAAATAATTAAACCAAAGTAATTAATAGTTTCGAAGAATTAAGAATTAAAACCAAAGATATGTACCGGTATATAATATACAGCATTAGAAGGAACATTTATTAACTATAGGAACTTGGCAAATATACACAAAAATTATCAGTTCAGTAATATATATTAACTTTACTATAAGTCTTATCAATGAAATATATTATTAAAAATAAGATAAGAATTTAAATTATTAATGCAGTAGGGCGCCGCTTAATGTGAGCTGGGTTAATGCTATTATTCAGATATTGTCATCGAATCGTTGAAGTTCCACCCATTTATATCGGTATACATGGAAAATACACCTTTAATTGTGAATACGAATTAATGTTATAAAAATATTATAGAAGGAATTTTTTAATTGAAGTAATGATAATAAAATAAGGTTGAAACAGAGCACAGAGATCGCCAAGTGCACAGCGATGTTGTCAAATAAGGGATTAAGTCGCTAAGCATCTTGATTTTGATTTAAGGCAATATACAATATTTAAGGCTATATGAATCATTGTAAAGCTATATGAATCTACTTAAAGCTATATGAATCAATCTTTGCCTGCAGAACATTTTCAATTTCTTAATAACACTTTCTTAAAGTTTCTTAAACCAATTCTTAAAGTTCGTACTACACTAGTGCAACTTGCATATTTTGCAAGAAAACTATCGTCTGAAGATGGGCGGTACACGAATCTATAAAAAGTAAGATTTTGCGGTTTTGTCTACTTTCTTGAACCATTCTGTAAAAATGTCCGTTGTGATCCATGCTTCCTTATTTGTTTTACATTCAATGGTAGAGTTTTAACATGTTTGAAGCAGCTTGGTTTTTGTCACTTTCCTGTAATTAAAAGACTCATTTTTCCGTACCATCAGCATTTGCACAAAATAAACCACCGAGACACTTTTTACTCTACTTAGCTCTATGCCACTGGTCACCTACGAAAGCTAGGGAGCTCGCAGGCATAATTTTAAAGAAAAGAGCAGTTTTATCAACATTAAATATGTTGCTAAATTCATATCCATTTTATTTTGGTGGATAAACTCTAGTCGGTCTTCAACCGACTCAATAAGAACGCTTTTTGATTCTGCATTTAGTATAATCATATGAGATTCCAGGTTGTAGTTTAAATTTATGCAATCATCCAGTTGAAAAGCAAGTTTACTTCACATTCACTCGAAATGCTATTTCTTCTGACTTCTCGATTAACATGGACATTCACTAGAATATTTGATGCACAGCACTGAATGAAAAATTTTAGCAAACCAGATTCGACCTCAGTTATCTTTCCATCTTGAGCGCTTAATTTCTTTGAAGCGAACTCTGTACAGATTTCTGCTCTTTCTTCAACTTTTTTCTATTATAAACAATCACTTTTAGCGATGTCACATCGGTTTCTTTGCTAACTCAACTTTCATTGAACCAGTATTCTCATCAAATTTTTTTAAGATTTGAATTTTATCTTTCAGCGAGAATGCCTATCGCTTTCATAACATTTTGTGTCAAAGTTAATTCTCTTCCGCGTAGTTTACTGAGCACATCCTCCTGTTCAGAAGAAACAACAGTATGTATTTTTCCTTTAAGTGTTTCATCTATTCCTGAACTGGTTTTCAATTTCTGTACCAGATTATGATGTCTCTTGCATTTGTTTTTTTCTAGTATTCCCATTGATGGGAAAAATACTTGAACAGTGGGGCAGAAAAACGTAAAATCAATGCAACAAGTCAAGCAAAAGCGACTTATAACCGAAGTTATGCGATATATAAAAGAAATATTTTTCTATTAACATAAATAGCACTGAATCGGGACCAAGATGAAACGACGTCTAAATGCAAAAGACGTATTATCAAGAAACCTACAAACGATGTTGAACTGTAAGTCGTTTGGTATTTGTAAACCTTCCAAACAAGTAGCTTCTCGAGCGTATTCTTCGGTACCTGGCCTAGGGACTGCATAGATCTAATTTAAATGCTCGTAAATCTTATGACTAACTATCGTACTAAATCGACAAAATTTGAAAAGGAATAATTTAATGTATTGTATGCATTTCAACGTATAAGGAACTTATCGGAACGCAATTACATTATAAGTCCAGCAGCTTTTCAGTTTAAATAACAAATATCATACAGAAGTAAAAGCTAAATATTGAATTTTAAAAATTTAAAAACGTAGCTTCAGTAATTTTATGGATCTGCCAAATAAACTGCATATTTACTTGAACACGGCATTAATAAAATTTCCATCTTCTCTTCCTTCAAAACAGTTAATCTAAGATTTAAATATTTATATTTTTTACAGAGAGAAAGGACAGGTAAAAGTTAAAAAAATATTCCTGAGTGAACATTTTTTAAAAGTATTTGAAGTCAAATAAAAGACACACTTAAGCCACTGCAAAGAGAAGTGCATGAAACGACTGGATTTTATTCAGTATATTTGTCATTGTGTGCTTACTCATGCGAATTTATTCCGGACAAATAACGGATTCTTAGAAGATTCTTTTTTACACTTGAATTGGCAAACTGTGCTCCATTAGACATTGCAAAACATTTATCAAAATCGGCATTTGTTCATCTTTACTTTGCATCTTTTCAAAAGAAGGGCACAACTGCGTAAGACATATTTTCCAATTGACTGCTCTTTTAAAAAAAGTTTTCTTTCACCGAGTTCACCTCTTACCTTTAAGAAATACATGAAGTGGTAGTCTCACAAGATATTTTCCAGTTTCATTATTATTATTATTTCAAAACTCACGTTGGTTCTTGTGCAGTTGATAATTCCTAAAACTACGTACACAGTTGCATAAAACATTGGTCTCTCGAACTTTAACTAAAAGGTGGGAGAAAATCACATTCAGTCAGTGAATTCGAGAATCGGTATAACTTCAGTCATGTTTCCATTAGAAAACGTCTTTAGTGGGGTTTGTTTGTTTAGTTGACTTTAACAAAACACACAGCGAGAGCTATTTGCAAGAGAAATTTTCGTGGAGACATTCAAAGGGAATCTGAATGAAAAGATCGTATTCAAGTATCAAAAACCACGAAAGTGTTCATGCGGTCAACTGTTCCTTCGGGATCCAGCTACCACAGCTTTTATTTCTCGACCACCGATGCGGGACACCTTAGCGAGATTTTACTAAAATTCGGATCCTTAAGTAATGTTAAGCTGGCATGAGTATGTACTCCATATACCCTTTACTAGTTTTAGCAAGTACTACATAAATTCTGTAGGCAAACTAACACGCGGCCTCGCGCATAACAGTTCTGTGCTGCCATTCGACAAAACATATAAACATATCTGTCTTTCAATTTTAATCAGCCTGTAATTAGCATCCTGTGTGATTTACAAAAAATAACGCACTTCTAATTACTTTAATGCCTTTATTTCTGATAAACTATCTAATTGATTATTCTAACTATGATTCATATTTTTATGAATATTTGCAGTGTTACCGTGAGACGTTTCTAATATCATATATTACATACCCTGTCCAGAACTTTTTCCCCTTTTCTTATTTATTTGTTTATTTATTTATAAAAGTTAAAAACATGTTTACTGTAGTCCTGGCAAAATTTTATGCAACCAAGCATTCATCGTCCACGCGATTTGGCAAATGGTGACACTGCGGGAAACGTTAAAATCTCAACTATGGAGCCACGGTAGCACCTAATCCTCAGAGAATTTCTATTTTACAGATTATAAGATTTTCTAAAGAACTTTCCAAATTTATCAGTCTCTAAACGCTTAGTAAACTGAGAGATTTAAAAGTAATAAAATCACTTTGTAGTTCTTTAAATCCTTTTTCATGAAAGCACCTAATTGTCATAATTTTAAATACATTTAATTTGTAAAATTGTTATGTGCATAAAGGTTCGTAATGGATTGAATGGATCTAGAACCGATGACAGTATGATGAAATTTATTTCCCAATCCCCTAAAACTGGGGATACCCCTAAAACTGCCCCCCCTTAGAAGTTCTGGAAATTTTTAGTACTCGTACAACTCTTCTCGGTATGACACAGAACAATCAGCAGTCACCATTCCAAACTGCTAAGAACGTTGAATAAACGGCAATACAAAAAGCCACAAATACGTAAGCTGTACATTGAACTCTCAGTACTCTGAGCTAAACTCAGCTTTGAACTAAATTGGAGACTGATACTCTCTCCTGTCTTAAAAATTTTTCGCCGTTCCGCTGAAAAATTTTCAGTACCTTCTATTTCTCGAAATTGCTAGAAGACATGCGCAGTTACATAAGGTCAGATGCAATTTAAGTTACATAGAGATCGGTCTAATTACACAGGGATCGCAGCAAAATGTCGTCAAATGGTCGCCAAGATTGGCGACTTAAATTTAACGACAAATTTAGTCACTATCAGCATCGCCAGCTTAGTGCTGTCTCACCAATTTGGAAAGACAGCCATTTACCTCAATATTAAATAGATTTCCCTCTATAACCCTTTTTATCCGGCGATGCTTCGTATCCTATGGCTTTTCATGTTGTATTATACATAAGATACTCGAATTTACATATTACTTTACTAAAATTATTTACATAGATACATAATTTGTAGTAATATAAGCAATGAATAATTTTTACCAGCATTTTCGCCATTATTATAATCAATAAAACACGTATCCATACCTCAATATCAAATAAATACAAGGATTTATATCAATAACTGAATTAAAATATAATTGCGAATATAGTAACTCAATTACAGTTATTTGCAATTCTAGCTCGCACAATTAAAATGTAATTATGATTACAATTATAATACAACTGTAATTACAATTGATTAAATAATGATTATTGCAATTATAACTAATACTGTGACACTGTAAGTTTAATTGCAATACATGCAACGTCACAGAGATTCCAATTAATGAAATTATAAAGTAAGTGTAATTAGAATGAAATTGCAATTACGGTGTAATACAAGTACAATGTAATTGTAATGATTGCTAATACAGTTATAATGTAACTAGAGGTATCATGGGAGTTATATTCATGGGATTTAGTATTATTTTATTGCAAAAATCCTTTTTTTTACGAATATTGAATAAGAATTGTAAAAGCATGAAACTATGATGTGTTTAAATTTACTTCGAATTTTTCAATGAAAACAGCAAAAGGAATGTAGTTACTGAAGTTCGAACTTACATCAATAGTGTTAATATTCCAATAAATAAATTAAAATAACATATGTAAAGTGGTATAAGGCAGTTACCTAAGCAAAGTAAACTGTATAAAAAAACTTTTTTTTCAAATTACACAGTTTTAACTAAATGCTTTAAAAAGCAAAATAATTCTTTTAACTATCACGCTATTCTTAGTTCCTCATAACTAAAATTAAATTCGCATAGTCTTTAATAATGATGGATACTTAAAAATCTAAATTATCAAATAAACATTTAATTGAATACTATCATTCTTATGTATGTCATTTCTATGTTATCAGTCCTGTTTTTTTTTTTTTTTTTTTTTAACTGTGTTATTCTGGAAATGTAAAAGTCTTTAGTAAAAACGTACAACTTTTACGCTGATGTGTCCTATAGTTTTATTTTAGTGACGTATGGCATAAGAATATTTTAAAATCATTTTTGACTTTTAATATATTTAACTAAAGCCGTGCAACTTAAATTTCTTATAGATACATTATTTTGCACATTTTATAATCCATAGGATAAGGAAAGAATAATAAAGAAAATGTATTTTGTATACAAGAAAATTATTTAGAATATCAACGGAATCTTTTTTACAAAACCTCCCATTCTATCTGATGGTGTAAGATACCATTAAATTAAATAGTTTTAAGTTCGATATAAAGGTTGTAATTTAACAACCTTATATAAAGGTTGTAATCCTGTCATTGTTTAATATTCTGGGTCTACTAACACTAAGCTCCAGAACTTTTATTTTCAAACCAGGAAATTTCTATTGGTTATGAAGTTTTTATTAGCTAATTGAATTGATTTGAATCTAAAAGAATTTGAAAAGGGAGAGGAATCACAAGAAACTGGCGTCTGAGCTATCCAACAGATTGATTACTAGTACATTTTCATGCAAAGATTGCCTAATGGGTACTTTCAAGTGTTAAACTGATTAAAATATTAGAGATTTAAATAAAACTTCAAGAATTCGCATCGATGCTTAGCCCTTACATGTCTTTCAAAAGACAACTTTAATTTTTCTATAACGAATGACTTCATTTTACAAGCTACTGCATTGCATAAGGTAAATCTGTGTTATTTCACCATCATTTGTTGCCATTATCAACTTATTACATTACTCAACTTTATAAAATATAAATAGCAAAGTATAGTATATTCATGGAAGTAATCTCTTATGTATAGTCATGATGAAGTGATTAATATGTGCCGTACTTACAAAGCAACGTTTAAAATTTACTAAGCAATATTTCCCAAAATTTTGCTTACATATTTATGTCACTATTTTCAATGAGCAATTTGACTCTGCGTCAGAAAGAAACCACTTATAACCCAAATTGGTAAAGGGCATTATTGGCTATTGCTTTAACTTCTTTGAATTGGCTGAATTATCTACAATATCAAATCTGAAACAACATTTTGGATGAGTAAAATGTTGCATCTAGAAGTCAATCCTTTAAACGGGTTCGACAACAACGCATTTCTGGGAAATGTTGCTTGTGTATGCATGTGAGGGAGGGAGGACTTGGACTTGCTTAAACTGTTTTTGACTTGACGGGCTCTTTATGGCTCAGCAAAGACTAAAGGGATAAGCTTCACACTACTTTATTCCGATCTTGATTGTTGACGAAGACTCAACGGATTAGTATGCGTTTTACCTATTTACCAAATGAAGAAGCGATACAAGCGATTTCTTTCAATCAGACTTCTACGAAAGTATTAAGGCAAATATTTCATTAAATAACCTTAACTTTATTTTCACATGAATCATCCATTTGATATTGAACTGCTGAACTAAAACCTGTTCTAAGCTTAAAATATTATCTCACTTGACAGAAGAAAAATAAATTTCAAGACTAACTAGTAAAGTGCATGATTAATTTAGACACGTAAGTATCATAGGTATATTTGTATACTGAGGGCTTTGCAAACATCTTTAAAGCTTCAAAATAAAGGTGACTTCTCCTGCTTTTATACATGCATCATGAGCTGTATAGTAGGGATGGCTCTTCATAAACGGTGCCATATAAAAAATGTGCCGTCACTTTTATGCTGATTATTGTTCGAAAACGCAGAAACCTTCATAATGGTTCAGTTATTTGCAGATTAAATAGTACCTTGAAAAAAGCACCCTTCATAAAGATGCGGGCACTGCAATGCAAATAATTTTGTCATTTTCTTCACTAATCATAGAAACAATATGAACTGTATTTTCATAGTGGTGCTCTAGTGAAAAAGTGCTTGCATCTTTATGAGAGGGCTAAACCAACGGTTAAGTAAGACCACTGAATATTGGGAACTCAGCCTGGTTTCGATCCTAGGCGAACGGGTTGCTGACTGCATAAGTGTCTTTCGTGGTTTCTGAGATTACGAACAAATTTTCCCTTAAAAAGTTCTCCGAGAAGGCATCCCTCACCGTAGGAAAATAGCTCTTGTGTGCCTTTTAGCATTCAAACAATCAAGCGGACTCTTATGAGCGAATATAGCAGATTTCTAAGAGAATTTTCGAACAGTGAGAGACTAGCATAATAATAGCTTCTTCATGGAGGGACACTGTTATGAAGAGGTTTCGCATAGTCCATCACAGAATTATGACCAAAAGAAAAAGTACTAGCAACCAACCTGGATATTGCAATATCCGCTTTCTGCAGAGCTATCTGGGAAGCTCTGTGCGAAGCATTTACGGCGGCGTCTATCCTCTCTTTGAACTTAGCCGATCGCAGCATAAAAAGGTGTTTTTTCTTGCCAGATGAGACTAGCACGTTATTCTTGTACTTGCCCTCTTCCCTTGTGCCATCCTTTAGTGTCGTAACACCGTAACCGTATTTCTTGTTGTTATACCTAAAAGAGATGGGAGAATAAATTAGAGTTAAGTAACGAGTAGAGTGGAGTAAATTAAAGTTGGTTATATTTTCTCCTGTCAATTTATTTTTTAATATGAATTTTGTATATTGACTTTCACCTCCTGTAGATGACAGAATGTACCACTGCTCGCATCTCTCAAAATTTAGACACTAACTGAAAGATGCGTTGAAGAGCTTGGGCATTGCTTCAAATTACTGATTAAAGTTTATAACTCGATGCAGAAAAATAACGCTATTTATTAATTTCTAAAAGCGTTTATGATAAAGAGCCTGGCAAAACATAAAAAAAAACAAGCAACTAATGCGTTCTGGATGTCAGTAGAAGTATGGGATCATGATCACTGTTTTAGAATTTGAGACTGAAAATTTGTTACTTGCGTTCCGAGGAATAAGGAAATGCATATTACTTAGCGTGAGATTATATACGTGTGTGAAGGCTCTGCTGATATGTTTTTTTATGATTCTTGTAACGGTGCGGTGCAAGATTGTAATTTTTTCATAATCAAAAGAATTACTAAATATTCATTTAAAAAAAAAACTCAGATTACGAGAGATTTCAGTAATATTTCTTATTGCCAGCTTATTTCACAAGGGCCCTTTACTGACACATAGCACCTTCCTAGATAGTGGGTGAGCATGTTGAAAAGCTATGTTGCAGATCGGTTTAAAAAATTATATAAAGAAATATTCTAAGAATGTTCTAATTGCCTATTTATTTTCCAACGTCCCTTTACTGCCCTTGGACGCATAACTCTTACCTATCTCTTCTTAGAATCCACAATGTCTGGTAAAGAGCGTACTGGAAAACTATGTTGTACAATACGTTTACAATTTTATGTCGAAATTAACTCTAGTAAAAGTGAAGTGTTTTTTGTGCATGTAAAGATAAATCTAGATGCAAGGCGATTAGAATGTACATGTATGGGTTTAAATCAATCGACCATATTTTAAGTTAATATGAATGTATGATGTATAATGAATTAGATCAGTTACAGATAATAAAACTAAAATAAATATATAAAAAAATTCGCAATCTAAACTTTCAGCTTATAATCTTAGATCTCGAAAAAATTAACATTAAAGTTCCAAAACGTTTTCTAAAAATTAAAAAAAAAATTAAAAATCATATGTATGAAAAGAAACTATCATGTGACCTTGGCACGTAGATTAAAGTTTAACATCCGAAGATGTTTTAGCTGCGACAGCCCTATTAGCTATTAGCGTGGGGATTTAAAGTTTTACTTAAGAAATGTTATTTAATTACTTTCTTTCACGTACTTCTGTCTCTTTTTGCCAGGAGGTTCGCTCACCTAAGAATTTATATAGCAATCAATGATAAAAAAATTTACGATAATGATAATGATAATTAAATGCTAGGAAATTACGAAGAGGTATGTGAGACTTTGGCCTGCAGTCTGCTGCCTTGCCGAATAAAAGCAGTCTACTGACGACTCCAATGCTTCTCTTGTTGCAAATACTACAGACTGAGGTTAGATCCTGTTTAATGTTTTGGCGTGATCTAGGCAAGGCACAAGTTGTGCGAGAGAAAAAACTTTAAGTGTTTTAATTCTGTGCCTGTTTGCTTGATGGTTAGATATTCTGATGGGGATAATTCACCTCATAGAACATATTGATTTAGTTAACTTATTTGGGAACAGCAGCAGGCATTACAAGTTTAGAAATAAGTTCCCCAGAAATTCAAGATAACATAATATATAGAACATAAAATGTTGCCATAAAATATGCTAAAAATGCAGATGCCACAAGGTAGGGCAACATTAACTATTATTTCATTTTAATAAGTTATAAGGTATTTCTCCCGTCTTCTTCACATGCCTTCATGGTGTAGTGTTCAGCACACTGGGCGCGAATTCCAGAGGTCCGTGATTCGAGTCCCGGCGAAGGCGTTGCTCATTTTTCATCTCACCAGTTTCACCTAATGGATCTACATATGGCGCCCGAACTAAAAGGTGATTGATGATGATTCTCCACCCCCGCGACTGGGGCTCCTAATCCCCAGTCGCCCTTTAAAAAGAGGAAGTATATAAGGTATTTATCCCGCCTTCTTCGCCTTCTCGGTCAACACGCTCAACACGTAACCGAGAGGTTCGATTCCCGGCCAAGACATTGCTGATTTTTCAGCTCTCCTGCTTCTAAATAACCTAATAACTCAGTCACGTGGAGTAACTTAAGTCACGTGGAGATTTACGCACTTATTTCATAATGAAAAGGACTAATAATTCAAAAGGTACTTGTGCGTTTAAATTGCTGGATCACTTGCGCAGGAGGTCTGTAGCAAATATTCCCCTTAAGTGGCATTTCTTTTTCTTTTACTTCGACATGAAATTCACGAAATAAAAACGATAATTGCCACAGAAAATTTTCCTTCAAAATGTTTAATCAGAAGCATATACATAGCCTTTAAATCCCTCAATTTATTAAGCAATGTGTAATTTTAATTTTAAAGATGATTAAAAGTTTTGTGCAGTATCAACTGGCAACATCGCTGGGAACTGGCAATCTGCCAAGCTGTCGGGTTGTTGAAAAATTAAAGATATTATTCTACATGGAATGGCAGCACTTGCTGTTCTGATGAATGAATAAGGTTTGCTTGCTGTCTGGTGAATGAACACAGACTGCTGGCTGTGTTTCTTTCCTGGTTTAGGATTTAGTTTCTAATTGTTTCAGCTATTAATAGTTATTCAATATTCAGCATATATTTATTAAACAGCAATATCTCAGTTACTAAATAATAAGAAGGGAACGAATCCCTTCATGACGAACTAATAAAATTACTTTCCTAATAATGGTTTTGTGAGATTTCGTTGTAATAAAGAGAACAAGAGGGCTTTTACTCAAGAAAGTAATATTATCATGATTTCTTTCTCATGTTGATTAAACGGAAAATACCGAAAGAATTTTTATCATACATGCCTGATGTATTTATTTATGAAAAAAATCTGAGATGTACACCACAGGACTTCCCTGTATTATATCCTTCCTTGTATTCCTTGTGAAAAAATATTAAATTTTTGCCAACTTTTGAATTATTGATAATTCTATAACTATAACATGTAGGTTAACTAAAGGCACAAAAACCTTAACCGGAAGATAAGAACAACATAATTCAATCATTTTTAAAGCAAAAAATCTGATGTGTACACCACATGACTTCCTTGTACGGAATATTAAATTATACGCATTTTGCATTTCATTTAAAGTTATTGGATTGAATTAAATCTACTTCATAGATAGCACACAAACCACAATATAATAAATGCACTCTTTAAAATTCACTACATTTGTTTACCACAGCGACACTCTGGTGCTAGCTTCACTTAACAGCGTTACATCTCATTCATTTTCCAACTCATCAGAATGCGCAAAAATTATGTATATCATCTGGAGAATCACCTAATCGTTGCCACATGTTTTATTCAAATAATATGATAAATCTAAAACGATGTACAAAAGAAATTATAAAAACCAACAAAAAAGAAACAGTTTCTTACAGCCGATTCAGTATTTCTCATTAAATTAATTCAGTTCTCATTTCGCGACAAGGCAAAAATTTATAAAAACTCAAAATATCTATATTAAAAATTACGTAATAAATCTTAAACACTTATTTCCTCGAATAAATTCCAGAATGGATTAAGCATGATTTAATTCGCAAAAATAAAAGAAGGCATTATTTTTGTTGTTTCGAAGCTTATTTTATCTAGATTGGCAACAAATCTACTATTCTCCTACATTTCAAATGTAAACAAATATGGCTGCCATATGAAAATTGATTAGGCTCAGCCGCACTTAAACAACTTTTAAATTTTTGATAATTCTACAAATCTTACATGCAGATTTACTAAAGGCATAAAACCCTTAACCGGATGATAAGAACAACATAACTCAGTCATTCTTAAAGCAAAAAATGCGCAATTTACCAACATATAAGAATAAAAAAAATGCGATGTGTACACCACATGACTTCCTTGTACGAAATATTAAATTATATGCAATTTTCCTGCATTTCATTTAAACATATTGAATTAACAGTTAAGGAAATTTTAATTAAATCTACTTCGTTGATAGCGCATAAACCACAATAAAATAAATACACTCTTTAAAGTTCATTATATTTATTTTTATAGCGACACTTCGACGTTAGGTTCACTTAACAGCGTTACATCTCATTCATTTCATAACATAGAGTGCACAAAAATTATGTATATCATATGAAGAATTACCACAAGTTCTATTCAAATACTGTAATAAATCTAAAACGATGTTAAACAAATTAAAGAGAAATTAAACAAATAAAAAAGAAACAGTTTTTCACAGACGGTTGAGCGCCACTTACTTAATGCGCATGCGCTACTAATTAATTCAGTTCTCAATTCGCGGCAATGCAAAAATACATAAAAATTCAAAATATTTTCATTAAAAATTGAAAAATATAGAAAAACATAAAACACCAAGTACAGTTAAATCAACGAAAAAAACAATTTTTACAGTTAAAATTACAGTTTATACGCAAAAAAAACTAATAACTTAAATGATAAACTAATAACTTAAATGATAAACATACGCACGTACGTACCTTCTTACGTCTACGTACAGACTCCAAGAAAAAATCTCTTCATATTCCATTTTAAATCAGTTTTATAATTTTTTTGGGAAGAAAGAGTCCTTTCTTCTGCCCTTACGTAAGAATGTCACAGAGAAACATCGTTAAATTGCCTTCGATAGAGGTCAAAATGGATTTTTAAGTTGAAATACGATACCCAAAATTTTTCGTAATTACGATACCTCTTTTTTACTTGGTACAAGGAAGTAAAAAAACGTTATATTTTAAGCTTTTCAAAACATCAATGATAAAATTAATGCAGTATTTCAAAATATTATTTTTCATTGTACACGTAACATCTCGAAATTTAATTTCTTGAAATCCTTTTCAGGTGAAATACATACAGCATTATTTTTTCCCCAAAAGATAAATGCATGCGGATCAAACATTTTCACTTTTATATCATGAGATTAGCAATTAATTTTCGTTAAGCTATAGGTAACAGGTAAACCTCAGCCCGTGTTTTTAATATTTCAGAATAATGCATTCGAAAGATATTGCAGTATTATAGATAAAAATTAATCTCATTTAAATTTAGTATATATTAAAGTAAATTTTATATAAATGTCATAATATTTTGAATGTAGCTTGAATGTATATTTACACATTTGAGTGTATAACATTTAAAAATATTATTGGTAATTTGCGTCTACTATCTAAGAAATTTAGAAACATGCATTCACTATGAAATATATGAAAACGTGATTTACTGAACAGAAAAAATAATTGAATTTATTTATTACAATAGTAAAGTTGAACCACTGAATGTTAAAACATTGGTCTATAAAAAGATGAAATTTAATAAAACAGTTTAAATATTCTCTGTATAACTCAACTACTTTGAAATTAATTATTTTTGCTTAATCGAAGTTTTGCGTTGTTTTCAGAATTTGTCTTCAGAGAGTGATTTCATTGTGAAAAATACATCAATAACCGGACTTTTTAAAACATTAGGAAAATAAATGAACAAATTATAATGAACATCTGTTATATTGATGTTAGAAACGTCCTTACATGTGGATATATTTCACATAAGGTTTCAAGGTTTAAGTTTCAAGGTTTCAAGGTTCCAAGTTTTAGAATTTAGCCATTTCTGCAAAGTCTGAAATTTTAAATTTATTCTTGATATTTAACCAATCTGTAATTGATTAACAAACTGAGCGCTTCAAAAGCAATAAATACACTTCTAAATAAATTTTTGTGATGTTAAAGTGTCTTTACTTGAGTCTTTCCCAATTTGAATTAAAAAAAATATGCCCTTATATTATGCTACAATGCATTTATTGTTCATATGAACTGGTAAGATGAGGATTAGTATTACGTAAAATTTAAGATTTTAATTTATCTCTAAGCGGCTAAGCGCAAACAGCCAGTTTTCAGAGTATTACCTTTTCGGTGAGGCATTACACCTAGAATTTATTTTTAAAGTTAAATCAATCTGTAACTGATTAACAGCTGAACTATTTCGAAATGAAAAACGTACTTCTAAATAATCAGTTTACTCCATATAAATGAAAGTGAATTTAATGAAATTTACAGCCACTTCTAAATTACGGATATTGTGGCGTTATTACAACTAATAAAAAATGTTTTGATACCGTATATTACGCAACTAGTACCGAATCATTTTGTCTTTTTCACTAATTCTTTGCTTTGTTTTATGCATTCTCAAAATATAGTATTATATAATAATCTGACGTTCCCATTTATATACTAAATGCAAGATTTAGAGTCCACCAGTTGCAGAGTGAATATGATTCTTGAATACTGTTACTCAGCCCCTGGTTCAAATCCCTTCGAACGAGGTTGTGGCATAAGCGCTTTTATGCTTTTCTCCATATGTAAAGTGAACACGAGCCAATTTCCATTCGAAAATCCTACAGGATGGCATCTCTATTCCTAGGCAGGAAAAACTAACTTATTTCTTTAATGTCTAAGTTAAGATGTATTATTCTTAACTTATTCCTTGGTAACGATTGCTGCGAAAAATGGTCTAGTCTTCTAATTTGCTAATATCTCGTAAACTCCTCTATGCGGGGACGACGATACATCTTGCGGTCATAGAGTGGAAAATCAATACCGTCTTGAACTGCCTATTTTAAAGTAGAGAACATTACATACTCCTAAAAGTGGATGCATTTTCATCCGAATGACTTCGGATATCATCTTGAATAACTTCACTTAGAATACGTAGCAGCTCTGACCCACCTTACATCTTGCTAATTTTTAATCGCTTTCTGTCATAAATAAATCCTTAAAAACCAAAAACCATCCAGTTTTGACCTCCAAATTAGATTTGACTCCACCCCTAAACTACGATCTCATAATAAACAATTAGAATCAGCGCAGCGACTTTAATCCATTTCTCAAACGACCCTAGATTATCATAAATCATTGTATGAAGCAATTCACTTGATGAAGCCATATGTTTCAAGCCTGTGCAACATCCTACATAATAAAAAAAATACAAATTATAAAGCAGTTCAAAACATAATCCAATTGCACGCTGAAGAGTAGCAACGACTGGTGGTAATAATGCAAAATAAATTAAAAAAATTACGTTTAAAATTCATCCCATATTCCTTTTGAAACAAATAAATGCTAAATCCAAATACCAGAAGCACAGTAGCAAACTGCAAGAAAAAGGGTCATCAAATGTCAAGAAAACGGGGTTCCCTGAGTCGTATATATGTATCTATATCTATCTATCTTATCTACGCACCTTTCTCTTTCTCTCTCTCTCTCTCTCTATGTTTCATACATAAACCATAAAATATAGAATATAAGCCTCAGACAATACAAAATTTAAAATATTAGTCTTCTTAAGCATATCCTTTGATGGCTTTGGCAAATTAGGCTTAATAATATAATTCTACCAACCTTTGTGGTAAAAGTGATAATGTCCATCTTAATCGTGAAACTGTTTCTCCGCCAGAAAAGGGTTAAATAGCTTTCCTAGCAAAGAAAAAAGGAAAATGAAAACATGAGTTGACTTTAATAGAGTATTTAGATGACTAACCATTCCCCTTCGTATTTCAATCCATCCGATCTCTCCGCGATTCCGAATCCACATCGCCTGTCGTTCTTCCATTCGCCCAGATAGGTCTCGGTGACGGCGGCATCACACAGTTCGTCCTGGCTAACGAAACTGACGTTGCTGTCAGTATGTATGGAGCCCGCCTGGCTGTGCGCCATCCCGGAGTGACTCGACTCGGAGCTCGCAGAACTTAGGTTCGAACCCGAGCTTCGGATCGAGCTCACCCCCCGCCGGTCGATGTCCCCCGTGCTCCGCTGTTTCTTGATCTTCAGGCCCTGAAAGCAAAATACCATATTAATCGAAAACAATTAAAATAAAAAAAGTAATCAATGGATAAAAAGTGTTTTCCTGAAAACTAATTGCCGGTATCTAGATGAATAAACAGCGAAACAATGTTTTTTTCCGCTTTCGTTCAAGAATGCACATTATATGATGTTTTTTGTGGCAATTCTCATAGTAATGCAGCTAGAAATATTAAAGACTCATGTTAAGTGACTTTAAGATAATGTTGGCTGTTTTGCCATAGTAAAATGTTAAAATAAACCTACATTTGGCTTGCAGCTGGGTTCCAGCTAGCAAATGGATTTATTAATTGATTACTGATAATGGCAAAGCAACTCGAGGGCTATCTGCCTATGGGAAGGGATACCTTCGTGAAAGACGTTTTAAGGAAAATTGGTTCCATACATTTTATACGCGTAGAAAACTATGAAAGCTATATGTAGCTGGTCCGTTCGCCGGGATTCAAGCATGAGTCGAACTGCCAGCGATCACAACTTTACCGCTTGGCCACTGATGGGCTCCTCAGCAACTGAAAACTGACGTCAGTATGTAACTGGAGCGTGAAGCATTTCAGCCGACTTAAAAAGTGATTGGTGAAATGCCGCATGGAAGTTACCTAGTAGTGAAGTGCTCTTTGGAAGAGGTGCCTTTATTTCTTTTTGCAGCTAATACCAGGCTGCGAAGCTAAGCTGCTTGCTAGTATTACAAATAACCGCGCTGTTATGGCTGTGTTGCTACTGTTCCAGAAAGCCCAGCTTTACTGTAGGCTGCGTGGAGCTGCGGACCACCACTCCTTCTGTTTCTTTCATTTTGCGTTACATCACTTTAAGTCTAGTAAATATTACGTTTATTTTATAGTCTCATTCCCTGGGTTATTTTATTTCTTAGTTCAATAATGACTTTTGTAACAAGAAATTCCATTCTCTTACATACGTAGAATTTGCATACTAGAGAAACTGAAGCTATTTTTGGTTCATTTTATTTCCATATAGGACTAAGAGGCTGATGATTTTTGGCGAAATACGTATTCAACGACAATTTCAAATGCGATAATAAAGAAATGTAACAGTTTGCTTCAATATGAAAAAGAGAAACTAGTCATCAACAGCGTAAAAATTTTGCTAACATTCACCATATTCAATATATTACCTCAAACTAAAAATTAACCTTGTTTTTCTTTTCGAATGAGAAATACGCATTCTTTTATACCTTTGATTTCTCAACTAAAGAAAAAATGTAAAGCTTCCAATATCTAACAATAAGTTAACCGAAATACAAGTCCGCAGACATTATGCCAACATTTTGCTTTTGTTTCAAATAAAACTACTTCCTGTTACCATTTAATTAAATCAAAAATTTACTAATAAATAAAATTAAACAATTAAATTATTTTAAATAACTTATACGCGTATTCTTAGTACCGGTACTTTTAAATCTTGAACTTTATTTCTGCATTTCAATTTTTAACTTGAAAAGATTTACACAGAAAAATGTCAAAATGTAATAAACCTTCTCATGGCGATAATCTCCTGCCGACAATTATCTCTAAAACAGACTAGTAATTTTGAGAATGTAAATAAATATATTTAATTCATATCCCCTCTCTAAGACGACCACGTCCACAGAATCTTTGAACTAGTTGATATTAACAAAATATATGTTTAATAATCCTCTCGTAAACTCATATTTCCAATTTAAAAAAAATCAAACATGATAAGCTGTACATAATACCTTTTAATAAATATATACGAAATTTGCATTCTTACATGGACCTCGTAGGGAAAAAAGTGTTAATGGAAGAAAAATATTCTCTCGTTGATTTAATCGGAAGATCCTCATAACATCATAAATAATTACCCAGGATATCATTGGACAGTCATATTAAGACATAGGGCCATTTTATGGCTAGGCGGGCTGATTCTATGCCCTTTAGCATAACCCAGGATATCATTAAAATTTTATCCAAGCTTTTTGCTCTCAAATTTTTGTGAAACAATAAAATAGCATATATTACCCACATTTATAGATTTAATCCTTTTGGATATTAAGAATATTGAAATGTCGGTAACCATCATAGCGTTCAATCAGAGAACAGCGGCTCTGAGTGGCGTTTTGTAAAACCATAGATATATCTAATTTAAGGGCCAGATAGATATGCAAGCATCTGACATTTTTTAGGAATGGCATGAGTAGGTTTAACAGATTTTACTTTTATCTAACCATTATAACTTCCATTAGTCCAAAGGGGCGTTAGCCCGGAAAAGCTATTAATCTCGAAACGCCATTTTGCGGCCTCACTAAAAGCGTTAATTGACTTTTAAATTGTTGCCACCAAATATTATCGCCTATATTATATTCAAAGAAATTAAATAATGAAGAATCCGCATGAACGTATACATGTTTCTGGCACTGTGAAAAAACAACGGTACCTAGAGCCATCAAATTTTGAATAACGTAATCCTCTAACCAAATACGGCCACCTGAAACATCGAATTTTGAATTTGTTTTATTATCTATTTCATATTTTTTAAAATTTTAACGAAACTTTTGACTAAAAAACTAACGATTTCAAAGGGAGCAGTGGCAATACATTATGGAATAAAATATTTTTATCTCCAGTGTGCGAAACTGTCTATCAAATATTCTTAAGGTATGCTGTTTTTAAGTATTTTTTGCACAAAGGGGCGTTAGCACTAATGCTCTCGAAACATGTATGTGTGTGTAAATGAAAAAAAGCCCCTTTGGGCGTAATATAATTTTTAAAAGTTCTTTCTTCATTCCCTGCTTCTGTACAAAACTATGTGAAGTAAAGAGAATAATCAACGACATCAAAAGGATTTTATTGCAGAGAATTTTACTCAGCCATCCTACTAAGTTAATTTACCGATTCGAATCGCATTCATATTGGTATGGTTATCTAATATATTTGCTCGGTTTTCATCAGCACGTTGCATAAGGACGTTTCCTTAATCGCTAATTAAAATAAAATTATCTTAGATATTTCTAAATTTTCATGCTGAATTAAATTACAATACCATTTTTCAAAATAATTACCTAGAAGACTCTTTTGCTAATTAATTTTTATATTTAGAATTCAGGAAAATTCCAAGTCTTTCTAAGTAAATTTGCAGAGGAATCACTGTTATTAAAACTAGGTTTCATAAAGTTCTCGAAAAATTGCTTTAATTAAAATTTTTGCCCGCTAATTAAATAGCAGATGTCGAAACTTTAACGCATAACTCAAGAGGAATATTTATTTTAGGAGAATTTATATACGTATAATTTCCTAAGAATAATATTAGAATCATAGCAAGACTGACATTATTACTGTTTGCGAAACAATCTTTTCAATATTTTACTTCTAAAAATTTCCTCAAGTTAAACATTAATATATTTTATTTTTCAATCTCTCTTTAATAATAACACGCGATTTTCCGTTACATAAAAAATATAAATTATAAACGGAAAATTATTTTCACTAAGGAAAAGAGCACAGAGCTTTAATTAGTTCAGTTAATAAAGAAATCTGACGTGCAATAATCGAAGCATTAGTTTAGTTTGGTTTACTTAATTGCTGAAAAGTACGCAAAGGCTATCTGTCTAAAGAGAGGAAAGCCTTCGTGGAGGACTTTCTAAGACTATACACGTTACACATAGAGAAAACCACGAAAACGCCCATGCAGTCAGCTCACTGGCCTGGAATCGAACCCAGGTCGGAACTACCAGTGTTCATTGATTTTATAAGGTAATTCTCCCGCCTTCATTGCATGCCTTCGTGGTCAGCACGCTCGAAGAGTATTCGAGAGGTCCGTGTTTCGAGTCCCGGTGAGGGCATTGCCTATTTTTCATGCTTCCAGATACCTAATGACTCTACACTGGCGCCCGAACTAAAAAGGTGGTGAATGATGATTCTCCACCACCAGGATTTGACGAATGGGTCCCCTAAACCCCAGTCGCCCTTTAAAAGGGGGAGTATATAAGGTATTTCTCCCGCCTTCTTTACATGCCTTCGTGGTCAGCACACTAGACGCGCATTCGAGAGGTCTGTGTTCGAGGCATGGTTCGAGGACATTGCTCATTTTTCATGCTTCCTACTTCAAAAAATCCTAATGACTCTACAAGTTTACCGCTCAGCTCCTGGTGGACGCCCAATACTCGAAGGGTAAGTTCAGTTTTAAACATTATTTATCATATTTTCTTTTTGATGAAATCTATTTTGTCATACTGAACATCCATCTCGGGCGGAGGAAGCTTATGTATATGCTGTATTGTCATAAATATAGGTCATCAAGTATAGCAGTAAGACTATTTTGCCCAACAATATTGATAACTTGATCAAAATGCCACGTTACTTGGTGTCTAAAGATCTCATATTATGCTTTTATAGCTATTAAGCATACGAAAAGAGAATTGTAACAATATATTTAACGTGCTTGAATTTTACGTAAACAAACAAGAACAAATGACCATGCCTTATTCGGGATTTGAAGCCTGATCTGCACAGGAAGCTGTCTTATTTAACCACTATACCAACTAGGTGGCAATAGAGCATACTTCAAAAAACTAATTAATTATTACAGATATTTTCTACTTTTCTTTTGTTGAATAACTATCATTTATTCTTCTCAGATTGGATTGGAATGGGAATACGACACGAGATCAACTTGGCCACTTCAAAAACCTGGTTACAGTTCCATGCTGCTATCGTCCCTACATAATAACACTCCAAATTAATATTTTAATCAAACTCTTTCTCCTTTGATTTTGCGCCAGTGCTAATTAAAAGCCTCTTCTAAGTTATTTTAATGTCGACAACGTGCCAGTATCAATGCTACGCCGTGTCGAGTTTTCACAGTGTCGACCCTGCGCCGGGGTCGATCGTATTATTCTCAGGTTGCGGCCTTCCTTTCCTCCCTTTTCTTTAGCATTGCCTCTCCCTCCCTCTAGCGACCTCTTAAGTGGTACGTTTCTCTCCTAAGTGGATGCACCTGTGAAGACTTTGGGCAGGTGAAAATTATGTATTAATCTTCTTATTCATCATTATATCAAGATTTCTCTTTCGTCGCGTCGATCAGTAACTAGTTTCGGTAGTGCACCGGTGTTGATCCCATGGCTACAGTCTGGATTTTTTAGGTGAAGAACACTAGAGCTCTCTGCCTGAGTTCCATCCTACTTTGACCAACAGCATCTCCGAAGATGAAATTCAAGACTTGATTACCTCCTAGACCATGAAAGCATTCAGTAAGATTCTATAAGATTCAGCAGTATTTTTCCAAATCATACTATACTTTCTTTTCGATTTTGTTTTCCTTGCGTAAAAACAAGATGAGTCTTTGATAAAGAATGTTGTCTTCTTAATACTACCTTAATGCGGCTTGATAGTATCTAAAGATTTCAAAACCCTACCATACCCTAGAGAAACGTTCAGATCGACAAATGTTTAAGCGCCTCCATTTCACAAAGACGTTACAATCACCAATATCCATGATTTGCGTGGGATTCGAACATGGGCCCAAGAGCGCGTGCGCACTATCTTTATGATGAAAAACATAGAAAAGTTTAATCTTTGAAGTTACGCATTCCAAAATGTGGTTACAGTAATAAAAGTCTCGATTTCGGAAAGCATATAAAAGAATAATCAGACAGACATATCTAAACTAAAAAATATTATGCACGGCTTAAAGCTGGTGAACGTGATTATGTTAAAATTTTGTGAGTGGTTTCAAGCAACAAGGCTGTTGCCCGTTAAACATGGTTAAAATGTAAAATTCCCAAACAGTCGCAAAGATCCGAATCTAGGAGAGAAGAATCACTGTTTCGTGAAATTCAGCCTTCTGCCTCCCGCTGGTCACGATTCGCTCTCTTCGCGAGGATACCTGCAGCAGGCTTTCCCAAGGTACTGAAGTTCGAAACGGTTTTGGAAATAATATTAAAAATTTTTGTTATTCTTGATATATCTTTTTAATGAAAAGATATGTTTTTTCTTTTGTTTTGTTTTCCATCATTATCTTTTGAAGTTATGAATCCGGGAAAAACTACAAATTTCGGCCCTACATTGTCATGGACTTCACCTGGTTAAGAAGGAACGTATCCACAGCAAACTCAATGAATCAAGGAAATGAAAACGTAAAACTTAAAGCGGCAGGGCCCCCCACTTTCGGTGGTTCAGTTAAACCTACAAGAATGTTTCTGAGCGACAGATTCCTTTTAACCTCCGGAACGTTCATGACAAATTGACTATATTGCTAGTTGTTGGATGCAAAAATAGGTAGTTCTGCCTCAGGAACGAATTCATCGATCAGTGTTACCATCTGTCCAGTATTAAAATAATTTATTCAACTTAATAGCTTATCTCACAAGTATTAAAATAATAGACACCCCGGGACTGATGTCATAGCACCTAAGGTGCTTCGGTTGGTAGTCAATGGTAGAAAACTGAATATTGGAATATAACAGCGTTTCTTAAACTATGAGTCGAAAACCCAAATGGGGTCACAAAGTGAAACTTTTAATTCAGATACATGAATTCAAAGAAACATGAGTTGCACTCTTCATTACTTTTAATTTGATATATTACTACACTTCCTGCACAGTGCAGTTACAAAATTGTAATAGGCCAACCAAGTTGAGCTGTAAAATATATTTACATATTGAAAAATACAACTTAGCCCATCATATTAGCTGTGCCGCCTTACAATTTCAGCATGTAAGTACTCTCAGAATGGGAACAAATGCTCAGTACGTATAACAATGCTCACTCAGAAGTGTCAAGAATAAGATCACCGCAACTGTTACTTAAAAATAGAACCTTCAAGGACTCTGCCAGCCCCCTTCCCCGTAACTCCTTTCGTCATCAGAGCACAACAGACAGTTTTTCCATATCAAATGAGATCATAGTTCAGGTTATCCTTCATTCACCTGCTTTTCATGAATCAAAACAAACTAAATGGAAATGAAGTGTAGAAGGGACCATTTCTCTGCAGCTGTTGTTCCCATAGTCACAAGTCAAATCTGCCGCCTAACCAGTATAGTGGTTAGCGTCGCTAACTGCTGTGCCGAAGAGCCTGCATTCGAATCCCGGAGAAGGCATGGATGTTTGTAAATGTATAGTGTCGGTGCGGCATGGCGGCACTTTAAATATTCGGCGAGCAGAAAGTCCTCTCGTGTGGCTATCTCCTATTTAACTTTGCTTTCAATAACGGTGACAATAATAATATAATATCTTTATTTAATCTGCAATAGATATTTAGTTATAGGAGAAAACTATGAAAATGAAAACCGGTATGAAACCATCAAAATTAAAAAAGGCATCTTGAGTCCAAGCATCCTTGGTATGTCAATAAACCAAAAGAATATTACGAACGACTGTTAAAATCTTCAGCTAAGAAACACAATATTAATTTGTAAGTCAAACAACAACAATTAACGTTGTATTTGCAAGTTTGCAAATATAACGCTGATTTTTTTCTTAGACTTCTAAATTAAAATTTGTTCGGCATGTTATTCTATCTTAATTAAGAAACACATCAGCTTAAGAAATTTATGACTGTGTAGAGTTAATAAGTTTTTTTGGAAGGGGATAGCAGGAGACGTGAAAAATGAGCAACGCCCACTCGGGACTCGAAAGCTGGACCTCTCGAGTATGCCTCTTAAAATTTACAATTAATTTGAATGAAGCAATTGATATTTAAAAAATTAGCTCAGTTGTTAGTATGCATTTATGAAGAAAACATCGAGGAAGAGATGTTATTTTGTCATTCTTCGGAAGACCATGCAAGAAGGGAAGACATTTATGGTAAAGTTCATGAATTTTTTAAAAACTGAATTTTAGAATGCTAACATTGGAGCTGGCTAAGCTAGTGTAAAAGCGATTACGGGCAAAAATATTGGTTTTAAATCGTTTATTGAAGTTTCTGGTAATGATCGTGTAGTTTTTACACACAGCTGGATCCATCAGGAGACCCTTGCAGCAAAATATTATCACCGAAATTTGAAGATGTGCAAAGTTATAAACTTTATTAAAATCGTAGCCTCAACAGCCGTTCATATTCAAATCTCTGTAAAGATACGGACTCTAAAAATAAAAATGCATTATTACGGACAAAAGTAAGATGGATAATAAAAAGGCGAAGTATAAGTAAATTATTATTATTAGAAGATGAAATTTTTACATTTTTGACTGAATCAAAACCTGATCTTGCTGCGTTTCTTTGAAGTGACTTATGGTTAACAAAATATAACAATAAATTTACTTCGAATTATAAAATTGAAAGTTTTGGATCAGTAAAAAGATCAGCATTTGGAAGAATAGGATAGAAAAGGATTCACTCAAAGTGTTTTCGACTGTCTACACTTTTATAATGGAAAAAAGTATTTGTAAAACTTTAATTGCAAAAATTATTATAGATCACTTAAAAAGCGCTATAAACATAGTTTTGCAAATACCGCATATTGAATTTTGATTTAAAAAATTAAATTGGATACAAAACCCATTTTTAATTAACTTAAAGGAGATTAATACCTCCCATATAAGACTAAAAGGAATTAACCAACTTATCGAGTCACTAAAATTGAAAATTTGAATATTCACAAAAATCCTTGACCGAATTCTTGATCGGCCAAGGATTATATTTCCCGCAATTTACCTGAAACGGCAATAAATTTTCTTCTGCCATTCAGCACCACGTACCTATGTGGAACGACGTTTTCAGCTTTAACGTCTATTAAATCCAAATGCCGTTTATCTCTGAAAAATACTGAACATGTTTAGGTTCACAAGTGTCAAATATTGTACAAAGAATTAATTTGTTATGCAGCAAAAAAGAAATCTGTTTCATTAAAACGTGATTTTTTTCCATTAATTTTTGAACACTTGAAATATATCCTAAAGCTAAGCTACTTCTTTTCATATGTATATTATTTCCCGAGGAAATAAATTATTTAAGGTAAAAAAAATTATTTTTGTATTTAATATCCAGGGTCGCGGAAAATTCTCGATGATAAAAAAAGGGTCAATATAGAAACAAGTTTAAGAAGAGCTGGAACGTAACATTGCAGCTAATTATTACGGCGTGTAACATTTGGGTTTAAGAATTTTCTCATTCCGCAATTTTATTCCTAATCATTGGTTTATTAGAAGATCTTAAAATAAGCTTTATAACTAGTTCTTCGTTTTTAAAAAAAATGTGTATTTGTTGATTCCTAACGCACGCGCATAATTTTCAACCTTCTTTTGATTATTTACTCAGAGAGAGAGAAGAGGAAGGGAAAAAAAAGAAAATTCATACACGTTAAAAAATTTCTAACCATAATTTTCGGCATGAATGTACAATTATTATAAATGCTGCATTGAGTTTTAAAGTAAACTATTTCGTTTTCTAATAAAAATTAATATCATAAGAAATGAGGTTAAAAAAAACGCTTTAGAGATTTTAATCATAATACAATAAACGTTCCTCTTGTTACACTGCACATGCCTAAATGGTATTCAAATTCTTCTCAAACGCGCAGTAGTATTTACCTGCAATAATGTGGCCTTGGAAAATTTCTGGGCTCGGACGAATGTATAAACATTGAATTTGACTCCACCCCCATCCCAAAAGCAGTAATTGTTGTTTCGTAAGGCTTTGGTGGCTATAGAAACACTTGGCAGTCCGAAGCTCGTGCATTTTTATAGGCAGTCAGTATTCTATAACTGTATATATCATCAAGATTGCCTCTGCTTGGTGAATATGCCTTTTCAAAATGCAAGTTTTACAAATAATGGATGGTTGCGTAATGCAAGAATGGATAAATTTTCCACTGCCAAATTTTGCACGCTCTAAAACACAAAACGCTTTCTGCTGTAAACTCGTAGTTTTAAAAATAAAACTTGTTCCTGCTACACGATGCACCACGATAAAGTCTACATTTATAAATTTTAAAAAATTAAGATAGTTTGTTTCTTTCATGAACATCAGGAATATGAGCGATCTTTACTTAAAAGTTATAAGATTTCATTACATTGGTTTCACATCTTATGTGATACGAAAATATTAGAACCTATTTTATTCAGTACACAGTTGCATAATACATTTTTTAAACTTGGTGGAACATAACATAATTCATTATATTGACGTAATATGACAATTAATGTGTTTGGTATGAGATTTATAACGTCAGTATAAAATAAACTAGTATAATATAAACTTGATGCTGCAATGAAAATTTGAAAAGGTTTGATTGAAGATTTAGTAAACCTGTTTAGTTTTATATTTTATGGAGTTTTGTAATAGTTTTGCAGCCTATCACATCAGTAATTAATCATTCATTAGTACTCGAAGAAAAAAGAGATCATGTTCATAATTTGCTAGATCTATTATTTATTTCTATATATACACGTTACACAAATCAGTCACATATTTTTGTATACAATACATTATTACTATATCATTCTTTTCACATAAAATCTGCAAAATTAACGAAATGTAACGTAATTATACAAAGAATTTGAACTTCCTGAATTCTGAGTTTAAAGTAACACTGAGGTTCTGAAAACGAAATTTTACAAACAGTGGTGGCAATATAATTTAATGATATATCAAATTTCGATTACGCTCTAAAAATAACTACTAAATACGCGTGATAAATATGAAGCACATGTCGCATTTGTTCTAATTATTCAAATTCCGCTTGTCTGAAGTAGTCTTGCAGACTTAGATCAGGAAGAGAGCTGGAATTTGCAATATTTGATGTATTTATCCAATCCATAGCTTTTCTCAGTGGAAAACTTCAAGTCGATCCATCAGCAAGTATCTCTCATTGACCAATCAAATGAGACCGATAAGCACTTCGATTCAGGTTCTGGCAAACGGTTTGCTGCATAGGTGTTTTCGTGGTTTTAGCATGCGAAACGGTTTTTTGGTTTATATGATTATAGCAAAATGCATGAGGATTATTTGCTTAAGAGAAGTGATGCCGTCGAGGAGGAATTTTTGAGGGAAACTGGCTTGTATTTACAAATGTTATACATAGAGAAAAGCATGAAAACATCATGCAGCCAGCCCATTCGCCTGTAATCGAAGTCGTATTACCCGTGTTCAGCAACTTTATCGCTCGGCTGTTAGTGGGCCTCTACGTAAGGACATCAATACGAGGATTTCAAAGTCTATTTTTCTTTCAACATCGTCCACGAAGGTATCTCTTCTCTTTTAAAATAACCTTAGTGTGTTTTGTCATAATATAACAATAAATCAAATTTATCGGCAGGTGTTCACGTGATTAAATAAGAAATATTCAGATAACAGTTACATGGATGCTTCAGAAATAATAGAAAATCTCTAAGGGATGATAAAGAACACCGAAGCAAACACGTTTCATTGCAAAAATCAGTGTCATATGTTTAGCACCACTACACGCAATCTTTCAAGACATCATGCGCTTTTAAACTCACGTACAGAATTGGTAGTTTTCGCACGCGCAGTTATTTTACTTTGTGAATTCAGTTTAATTTTGCATTTGCATTTTTGCGTAATGTCACGGATTTTGTTTGTAAGTGCTTCCCATTTGCAGCATTGCTTTGATTCTCAGCTGATGACTTCTATGTTTTTAGCCTTAATGGCCTCATGGTTTTCTCAAACAGTCCAAATAATCATTCATTAAGCTACAATAACCTCACTTCAGTATCACATTTCTCTACCATCCTCTCAGAAGGACTCTAAGTTTAGATTTAATTACGTCATGTGTCTTCAACAACCTTATTTTCATTGACATGACTCACTGCTCTCCGCGCGATATTCGTGAGTAAAGTTCATCTTTGATACTTCATCGTTAACATTTGGAATGGATAGGCATAAAAATATGGAGGAAGCCGATAAATCATCCTCATCTGTCTTTACTTTACGGAAAGCTCGTGTGTGAAAAGCAAAAAGTACCCTGTAGCATCTAACCGTTAACTATGCATACTACGACGTGAAGTATTTGTTTCGATGCCCCATTTAAGTTTGCTCCATTAGGCTTTGAACCACATTCTGCATTCATAACAATTCTTACATTCTTTAGATGGTGAAAAATATGAAACACTGACACATTCCTCAATGGAAGTAGAGAAATTTGGTTGATTGTAAGAAGCATGAAAATGACTGGCTCGATTAAGGCAGAAATTAAATTGCATATTTGTATGAAAGATACAGGCTGATTTTTCATGATAAACATTGGTTTACACCTAATCTTTGGAAGCTCTTACCCCTACGACTAAGCAGAACATATTATACGTTGTAAACATATGAAAGTTGTCATTGTGTGAAAGTATCCTGCGAAAGTATAAAGCTGCGCATATTAGAGAAAAACAAAAATAAAAAAATAATAGAAAAAAAAACTTTTTTTCTTTTTAATTCCTCTCACCTGCAAGATGGATTTCTTCAGGTTGGTGGACTTCTCGACAAGGGACCTTCTTCGGGCGGGTGGTTCGTCGCTTCGGGATTTGAGAACGAAACCCCCTCGAAAATCGTCGATCTTTCGGTCTCGATCGCTGGCGGGGTCCGCTTGCTCACTCGCCGGAATGGATGAAAGGGATCCGCGCGCACTTTTCGGACGGTAGTGCGATGCTAGGCCGAAAGTCGCGCTCGTTCGCACTCCGTACCCATGGCGCATTCCTCGCATCCACTGCCCCTGAAAAGTGCCTAACAAGAGAAAGAAAACCTGAAGTTAACATAATATCAACAAAATATTTTTCTTCCAAGAAGTACATTCATTCTCTGGCTAGTACACGATGTACAATAATGTAGTGAAAAAAATGTAATAAAAATGTTATAAAGAACGTATGGTATTTTGAAGTCCCGGAAAGTAGACTTTCTGCTCCGATGCAGGCAGAGAGGGTTAAGTGTGATAATTTAGTATGGCTTTAAGGGAACATTCAAATTGTTGAAAGGTGACAAAATGCCACCTTGAAATGATGTTAATTGTTAAAAAAATCTGCTGTGGAAACCAAATGATTTCCTTGTTTATGCTTGTTATAGTCCAAATGTAGCATGGAGCATAATCTATTTGAGTAGTGACGTCAACTAAATAAACGCATCTAACAACAATATCATTTTTTCTTTGTTAGATAGTTATAACAGTAATCTAATATTAAATATTATTAGGTATTTATTGTTAGACTAACTGCATATATAAACTATTACATTTGTAGTTAGATTTCATTATTTGTCGAAAATGAAATTTTTTTTAATATGGCATTGCCAAAACATGAATATTTTCATCATTTAAAACATTTCTGTAACTAGGAATTACATGACTAGGACTAACGGTTGAGAAAATAAAGGCCAGGTAAGAACTTTTAAGCTGGTAAGGTGGGTATATATATTTATATATGTAAGACATAACAAAATATGATAGCTGCTTTAAAAAACAATTGGCGACCTCAAAATTAACATTCCAAATTTGGTGCTCTCCCCCTAAATTCATCCTTTCTCCCAAATTCGAGATCATTCGGAATTACGTAACGTTTTAATGCAGGTACTTCCTGCCCAACCAAATAGTTGTAAACCAAAACTTTCTCTAACTCGAACTAAAACCACCCTTCCGTCTTCCTTGTTCTCTTTGGCTTACGCTTTCATTCTGGCAATACGCTTCCTTTTCACGTTGCTGCTTATTTGCCTGAAATGATGTCCCATCTTTTTATCTGTGCATATAGAAATTATTTGTAGTCAACTATAATCAAAAAGTAATTTGTCTGCCAAAGAAATAATTTTGATGTGACTACGAATAAAGATGGTGATTTGCCAAAATTAGTTTTTTCAAAGTCTTATTCCTGCCTTTAGTTTTTTCAAAGTCTTATTCCTGCCTTATCCACCCAACCATGTTTGAAGCCAGAAGTTAAAAGAAACGGATTCATGACTACGCACTTCTTAGTAATATCATATATATATATATTACTATATTATATATATCATATATATATATATATAAATGTTAAAAAAATTTGAATTGGGGTATGCTTGTTTAAAAGTTTTGGTTTTAACAATTTTAAAAATTCTTTGTTGCATTTATAGGATTATTTGAAATTAACTAATTATAAATTTCAATTTTTGTCTTTGTGAAAAAGTAGTTCTTAATTCCTTACTTGTCTTTACTGATATTTTTTCAGCAGCTTACTGCGCGAAAATACTAGAAATATTTATATTTTGCTTTTTAAAAAAAGGTTTTGCAATTACACATACATCTATATTGTTGCAAAATGATCAGCTGCAATGAGATAGCCTTCCCGCAAAGTGTGCTAAACATTGCCAGAAAGTGGTAAGGAAAGGCGGGATTGCTAGACTTGGCGCGAAATAGAATATTTGGCCATCCATACTTGGCGACAAAATTGACGATATGCCGTAGACGGAGTAAAAACGTTCTAGAACGCTTTCTTAGCGGTTTTCTCAGGAATATTATCTAAGTTAAATTAAAGCTATATATACCCTACCTGTACATGGAGAAAGTAGTAGAGTAATATTGCCTTGAGTTCAGAGATTAGCTTGAGAGCTATTGACCGAATCGGAAGCTGTACTTTAGTGCTTTGCGTGAAACTATCTTCATTAGTATAGCCTGAAGGCTGTGTTGCTGACTTTTCAGCGTGTTTGTCGTAGTTTTTCGACGACTGCAAACCTGTCTTTGGAACTGTTATGTGTAATACTGGCGAATAAATTATATTGATTGAATAAATTGTGTTTTGATTCCTCAACAAGTGTTATCATCATCAATTACCCCAAATTCCCGAAACCGTAGAACACAACAATGTATATGTGTATTTGTGTGTGTGTATGTGTGTAAAATATGAAATAAGAAAATAAATCAGTAATAAATTACTAACGTAATTAGCAATAGCCCCTTAAATTTCTTTTTTAGATTTAATTACGTACCCTTCTAAAATCCGACATCTATAGTGTGTTTCGCAGTGCCGGCTTAGGCTGTAGACAAAGAATGCTTAAATATTGTAAACCAGTCCCTGCTTAGATTGTAGACAAAGACTGTGCATCCCCATAAATAGCACAGCTCTTCTTCCGCTTCTAGCTTCTGTTTCACTGATATGTAGTAATCGCTTGCTGACTTTGTCCAATGTTTCAAAATGTGATACGTTGTATAGCTATTGTAAAGTGCTTATAGTATTCAGAATGTAGTCCCAGCTCAGCAGATATGTATTTCTATGAAATCATTCTTCAGAAAATTAAACTTATGGCTTAGAAAAAATTGTTTTGTGATTCTTCAAAACTGCTGTCATCTACAACGCAACGTAATTATAACGAGTAATCATCCATCACAACCCGCTTAAGTGTAAGACTGCTGATGCCCTCTCTTTCTCCATAGGAAATGTTCTTTCATTTTCCCAACCTATATCATTATATATATATATATATAAATTTCAGTAATCTGCTTATTCACATATTCCAAGTACATTGTTTATTTACATGGTACTGTCGACTGCAATTAAAAAAAAGGAGGTACGCAACTAGATGTTGTTTTGTGTTTTGTATCGCAAGGACTCCCCTCCCAGAAAAAAGAAATATTTATTTGAATACATGGGGCGACAGTAGTTTGTATTTCGTTTGTTGTCAGAAAAATTTTAAAAAAAGTTGTCGGTTCATGTAGCCTTAGCTTCCGTCTGATAAATGAATTCTAATCAGCTTCATATCTAAATTTCATTATTATTTCAGTTTTACCAATCACTTACAAAGCGCAATCGTTTTTTTAAAAACGTACTCTTTTAAAAAGCTAACAAAAAATCGTTGAAATTCTTTCGTGAAAACTTCTAAATAGTATGCTGAATCGCCGTTTAGTTTGCTCATAAAAATTTTTAAAGTGGGATTTCGTTGATAAATAATACTCGATCGCTTCACTTCTTGCTAAAGACGCCGCTAAAAAAATTCTCCTTTCCCGCCAAGAGCAGCTGTGAACAAACAAATAAATCAAACGTCAGCAGATGTAAATACTATTGTAATATCCTTAGAGGCACAACCGCTTCGTTATTTAACTATCGAAGAACTGAAAACGGAAACACGTTTCAGAAAATTTTCATCCAAAGAAAATATAAAATGATTTAATCTTCCTCGCTGTGAAAAATAATATCAAAAGAATTGAAGACGCAACTTTAGATGAGTTAAGTACTCTTCGTATGCAATCGCCTAATAATGGTGAGAATAATCTCGAAAGAACACTTCTTAACAAAGCAGAATTGTTGAAACAAACTGAGTCACTAACAAAACAAGTTGAACTTTTAAGTAATCGTCCTCATCCATTACTCTCACTTCTCACAGTCGGCTTTCTCAAATATATTCAAATATTATTGAAACGTTCACTACATTAACAGAGACACAAAAAATTGTTCTTAGATAGCCTAATATGTTGCGCAAGTGTTGTCCGAATTACAACCACCAAAAACACCACAAACTCAATTCAGATTTCGTAAGGAAAATACCATTTATAATACCTTCAAAAGGCTAAAGAAGGTTGAAGGAAATTTCCTCTTTGGCTCACTGGTCAGATGAATTAAAATTAACTGATATTTGACAGATCCGCCAAAAACTGGCAATTGACAATAGGGAAAAATTATAATGATTGAAGTTTATAGAAAAATGCTCTCGCCTCGAGATTTAAAAGGCTTATCATAATGAAAGAACTTTTAACACACCAAAGTAAATGAAAATTGAAGCACAGCGAAACGTTAGTTGATTACATTTACGCGAAAGATGCCCTGCTGGAAGAAGTTCCTTTTTGTATTCTTACAACCTGACCCTATTTCAATGATCGTCGGTGCCATTACAGTAGAAAAATTGTAAATCGGCTTACTACTCAGAATTCTATCATTGTTGAAGAACTAATTCACGGGTATTCAACAATCTTATGCTCCAGTTGATATATTTGTTCACCCGTAGATTGACGAATAGTTCCAAGTTGTCGGTTGGATTTTTGAACATTAATGTTGATAATTGAACACGTAATGCTCGAAGTAGGAGTCTGCGCCCAGCTTCTATTTCTACTTATTTTGGGATTCGATGAACAGAAGCAAGTCTAACCTAAATGCACTTACAACCTGACGGATCATTATGTATTTTCACGCCATCTGAACTTCACTTGTACTAATGTATTAACGCATCGAAATCTAGCATTAACTGTATCACTTCTAGCAAACTCTCATTAACTTCATCAGATGATGATGTTTTGCCAGAAGCAAGGCCAAGCATACTTTCATCTCAAAGAAAACTCACTCAGCAGGACTATATATGGCGCAAGAAGCTGAACTGGATGCTTTAACTGGAAAATGTTTTGAGTGTCTTATTCTGTCGATGATAATATTGGACTATGTACGTATATGGAATTAAAACATGACAAATCTATTAATTAAATGTCGACCATATTGCCTTTTGGAGCCTGACTACCAGTTTTTAAAGGTTCAGATTAACGAAACAAGGAATCTGTCGCTCTTCCAACTCGCCTTACGCTGCTCCTGCTTTTATTGTCGAGTAGCCTTTCCGTGAAAGCACTCCAAGATTTGGGCACGCTTGGATTTTTCACGCACTATTAATTCCCTCACATAGATTGAATTACATCCAATGGATGAGATGGATGATGTCATTAAACGCACAGCAGTTAAGCCTTATAATTCTAAAATGCATGCATTTCATACAATTCGCATAAGAGAGATTGTACCTAAAAAACTTTGTCACTACCGACGGACATAATAAATAGACTTTTCTGAATACCATTTAGTGCCACTGATGGCCTATTTATAATGACGAGAGCAATTAAATTAGCTTATAATCAGTTAGAGCTGCACTTATATTGAAGATATTTCAACTTCACCTGATGTCTTCAGTTACCATCTGAAAGTGCTTCACAAACCTGAAGCAATTTATAATGCTAAATTCAAGCTGACAGCAGAAAAATCGCAATTTCCGGTCCTCGAAATCACTGTTTTTGATTGAATTCTTTCTGAAGATGGTGAAGCTCCCGATTCTATCGCACAGCATCGGTTCACCTCTACTCGACCCTGAAATCAATTCAAGAAGTCCGTATTCTACGCGGATTTGCCAATCAATTCAGAAAGCACATTTATAACTATCCTATAAACCACTTACAAACGTTCTAAAAGGATTAGAAAAGAAGAACAGCACTGCTGTCATTATTTTAGAAGATAAAAACTCTAATTTTTTAAAAACTTACAGACTTTAAAAACTATAATTACTAGAGCTTAAACAAGGAATACCACCTTTTATAAAAACTAACGACTTAGTACAAGTATTTAAGCTAATTTATTCTGAACTAATGCAGTTTTTTCTCAAGACCAGGATAGAAAGTGTCGCATCACTGAATATACATCATGCACTTTAAAAGACGTTGAAACACGCAACCATAGCAATGAGCTAGAGCAACGGTTTTCAAACTTTTGACTAACGCGTACCATCTAAGCAAAAATTGAAAAACTTTACTACTACCACTACTACATTTTACAATGATTATTTTTCACTTTCTCAATAGAAATATTAAAAAAAATATATTTTGCGGTGTGCACAACCCTATTGGATATTTCTATTAAATATGCACACATAAAAATGATAAAGTATTAGATTAAAAATTGGTTACCATTTGAATTATCAAAATTTCAGTCATAATACTTTAATTCTAAGATTTAGTGTGAAATTTGGGCCTGTTTAAAAGAAATATAATTTTTTTTATGTCTGGTCCTATTTCACTTAGTTTTAACCGCAAATTAGGATCCACTTTTAATTTTGTTTTATATTCATTTTTCAGACATAATATGGAAGAAAATTCTTGTTCTCACAAATAGGTTGTGCAAAAGTCCAATAAAAATTTAACAGCTTTATTTAGAATGCCTTTATATTCTTTTTTTCGGTTCAGCCAAAGGTTTGTGAGCTTGTTACTTCTGAAATCTTCAGTTAGAGTTCGATTATAGGAAATTTCTATCAATTCTCCAAGTTGAAAAAGACGATTTAAAACTTTACCTCTGGATAATCACCTTACTTTGGAATGTAACAAAAGCATTCCCTGTTCACTGCCCATCTCTTGGCATAAAATCGTAAATATTCTTGAATTTAAAAGTCAACTTTTAAGAAAATTAAGGATTTTCACAGCTTGATTCAAAACGATTTTCAGGTTTTCGGGGACTGTCTTGGTTATTAAAGCTTCATGATGAATGCAGCAAGGAGTAAATTTAGTTTTAGGTGCGACTTTCTTTATTTGAGAAATAACACCGGAATTTTTTCTTGTTAAGGCCAGAGCTCTGTCACTGCATACGTATTCCAAGTAATATCATTCTCAGACATAAATTTGTCAATTATATTGAAAATTTCATTTGCATTTGCTGTATCTTGAAGGGATTCACAAAATAAATACTCTTCAGCAATCCGTTTACCTTCTTCAAAACGTATATGAACTAATAATTGAAGAAAGTTTGTTATATCAATACTTTCATTCAACTGCAATGAGAAATACTTACTGTGTTTTATTTTTTGAATAAGTGTCTCTTTTATGGAATTTGCCATTTTATGAATTCGTCAACTTGCTGTACCATTTGATAATGGAATATTATTAAGTTCATTAGCCGCGTTTTCGTCGAATAATGCTAAAACGTTACCTTTATATGCTGGTAATATAAGGTTTTCTTCAATAGTGTGATCCTACCCAGTCTTAGCAATTCTTAGGCTTACTAGGTAACTAGTTTGCACAGTTTTTTTACTTGAAGTAACAAAACCTTTCATTACTTGTTTACTATTTTTGAACTCCGATAATTTCCTCTTAATATATTCTTCAGATATATCGCCAAGCGGTAAAGTCGCTGAACACTCGTAGTTCAGTCAGAGGTTCGAATCACACGAACAGGCTGGCTTCATGAGCGGTTTCGTGGCTTTCTCCACTTGTAACGTGTATACGAGCCAGTTTTCCTTAGAAAGTCCTCTACGAAGACATCCCTCCCCTTAGACAGATAGCCTTCGAGGCTTTTCCGTAATCACATAATTCAAGGAAAAATCATTTTCAGATTTATCCTTTAAATTGGCATTCTTAGATTCAAGATGTCTTTTAAAAAGCGATAGTTTCATACTTTGATTGAATAACAGTTCACCGCAAACAACACATTGAGGCTGAGGGTCTATTTCATCTCCATTCCAAGTAAACCCAAATGATAAATAACTTTCATGATATTTTCTACAAACAATTTTTCTTTCCTTCTCAATATTCTTAGTGCTAGTAGATTGTCCCGGATCCTTAGCATGTGAAACATCACTTTTCCGCTTAGTCAATTCTAACCATTTTTTCCTTTTGAAAATCTAGGTTTATTTTACTATTTTTTCACAAATATTTAAAGGCAGAATATATTACGAGTTCTTAAACAGACCACGATATTCTCAAATTGCGTAGAAAAGCAAAGAATACAAAGCAAAATACCTGGTGTTAGAGACAGCAAATCAACGTAAAAATGTTTCTAATTGAAAATAGAGTAATATGAGCCCGGAAATGGCGGCGAGATAAAGGGTAGACATGCTAATGACTAGATCAACTCTAAAAGAGCTAATGGGATACTATTATCTTTTTATAGGAACTTATTTTTATTTCCTATACAACATCCATTTCTATTATTCCTTTTAAAAACATCATTTATGACAAATTTTGTTATGTTGTAAGGTTTATTTTAATTTTATAACAGTTATTTTTAATTTTGAAACCTTTAAATTCTATTTACCACTTACAACACCCTACAAGAATGAGTTTCTAGTATCGCGTTGCATATAAATAAAGTAAAAGGAGTATTTAAGGAAGATTCAGCTTACTAGAGTAGGAGAGCTCAGGAGTCCTTAGTGGCGAGTTTTTGCCTTGAAGCTGCTTCGTTATTACGCCAACTACGCTCGGCCGTATTGTACGTGCCCGTTGATAATCGCCGGCTAAGGGCCGATTACGTTAGGTAATTATGTCTAGCTTCGGCTAAGTCAGTTTAGTTTAGTATTAGGATAGTTTCTCACTTTCTTATCTTGTTTTAAAGTCTCAGTGCAGGCTTTCCTGTAAGCCCGAGAAGTGGCAACTGCTATTATTTCTTTGAATGAACAGAAGGGTGTTTTAACCCTTCTCTGGACCTTGTCATTACATACTTGAACTCAACGATAAGTCGCTACACAGTTCAATATGTTCCTCTACGTTCAGCATAGACGAAGGAACATTAGAATGTCTATGACTCAAAGACTATTTGTAAAAATAAAAACAGATTATTTTGCTAATGTGCGGCTAGTAACCTTGAACAAAGCTCAGATCGCATAAATTTACGAGTGTTAGAAAAAAAAACTTAAACAGGATTTTGGGGTATTTAATTTTTGAATTTAATAGTTCTTTGCGTACTACCAATGTTTCTCTTGCGTACCACCAGTTGAGAATCGCTGAGCTAGTGTACTGCTGTACACTGGGCACTTACTGAACATTTGCGCCTATCTTCTCGTCACAAGTTTCATCTGATTGCAGCCAACCGCAAATTCTCAATTACTCGCAAATTTGCATAGTATTTGATAAATTTAGATCATATCAGCTTTGCAATTCTGCACCGACATGGCAAGTAAAATCTCATCGCTAATCGTTATTCGCGTTTTTCAATACCACTCGTTTGTTTTATAGTTCCTGCAAGTTATAAATCAGAAATCTATGCAAAACAAGCAAAATGACTTTTGTCAATATTTTTTTCTCTTAATTAAAGAAGAAAACCCCTATAAAAAGATAATGTCGGTCAAAAGCAATTACAATTTCGATAACAATACCCTTGTGCAATTAACGAATAATAGATTTAAATCTATAGTAGTGATTCCAAAGGGCAATGCGAGAACAAATTTTGATCGCTTGTCAAGATGATATCGGAGATATGAATGCCAAAAAAGCACTTCAAAATTTATAGTAACGCCATTGTCACAAACGTCAACGGACCTGCTAATGCCAACGGCTTGTCGCAGCAACTGCCTGTGTAGAAACACCATGAGAAATTATATCCATTGAGCATATCATCTGCTTACCACATACCAAAGCCGGAAACATGAAAATGCTTGTCAAATTGACCATGACACTGGTATGTGATTGTAACACCTTTTGCATATACAGTGACTGATGCCTTGTATCACAACGTCATTCTTCGATACGGGCCGACGAGTACGTATTTATCGGACAGAGAAACTGCAATCGTGACGTCACACATAGCGTTTATGCAAAAATATGGAATCACATAATTAAGGAGACCGTCTTATTCGCAACAGGCTAACAGCATCGTAGAATGGGCCAATGCCATCATTTTCTAAACTTTTAAAGAAATGCTTGCTAAAAATTCAAATAACGGGGATGTATTACTGCCAAACGCATTTCTGGTCATTAATATCACGGTGTAAAATTACAGCAAGAGATTCCCCTTTTGTTTGCTCTATGGATATGAACTATGCCTTATTCGCAAACTTCACATTAGGAACTTCATAGGTGACACGGCACACGATGATCAACTTGACCTTTTATCTTCGGCCACATACGAATCCTCAAACTATGTGAATGAAACAGATTCGGCGAACAACCGTAAATTTGATCTCCATCGCAGATCTCATTCGTTCAAGAAAGGAGGCCTCGTATTAAATCACTGGCTGAAACAAGGAGATCACAAGCACTCTGCAAAATTCAAGGCACCTCTGTTGTGGTTCATCCAGTCTGGGCCGTGTGATACAAGATCAAGTCTAAGACACCAAAGAACAAGTTTTTGAAAGTTGTCCAGGAGCAGCATCTTCGTTCTTATTTCAAGCGAGATATATCAATCATCGAAGAAGATGGCAGTTCGGAGGAAGTCACTTCAAATTAAAATTTATTCTGGCATTCTGGCTGCCAAAATTTCATTTTGAGCGGGGTCGAGTGTAAGGCGCCTCCCCGATTTGTGTTCTGTATCGCGAGACCCCCCCCGAAGAAATATGTACTTGAATATATGTGGCAACAGTAGTTTGTAGTTCGTTTATTGTCAGAAGAATAAAGAAATTTTTTCTGTTCATGTAGTCTTCGTTTGCGTTTAAATAAATGAATTCTAATCAACTTCGTATCTAAATATCATTATTATTTCAGACTTTAGCAATCCCTTATACGTGTAATGCTTCGTCATTTATGCACAGTATATATTTCACCCACTGCATTTGCATTTTAGAATTAAATAGTGTTATAATACGATTTTTTCATAAGAACGAGTTAATTATTTTCCCTCTGTGAAAGCACGTTTGATACAGGTCAAAGTATGACGGATAAATGAAATATGCCTAAGCACCGCTGTATATATATTATACAATAAGGAACTTAGAACTGAGCTCTGTGGCACTCTGCTTTAAACGGCTTTTGCGACGAGTACGCATAGCAAATTCGGACACTGAATGATAATCTTATGTGAAAGAGAAGTAATAATAGGAATCATATTAATCTGGAAAATTAAATTTAATAAATCCATGTATGAAACAATGGTGCCAGATGCAGACAAACACTGTAATGTCAAGGAAGACAGCGCCGATGGGTCATTTGCTACTGAGGTCTTCAATAAGAGTGCTCGCGGCAAGAAAAATAGTTTTATTAAGTGTTGTGTTTTACCTTAAATCCAAAGGAAGAAGAGAATTGGAATGGTTAGATTTTTGGAATTATCTTGACCACTAACTTTGAGGGTTTTGAGTTTGCATTCTGCTAATGAATATTTTCTACTAATGAAGGTGGGATAACAAAAAGAAACGTTGCCAGTGTGCGTTAGCATATGCATTTTCTAACTAAATTATTATGATGTAGTGTTGGTTTGTGATGAAATGTCGTTTCTAGGGTCTCTGCAAGTGTATGAGTTTTATAGCTCCCAAATTTTTAACACAACTTGTCAGCTCGAATTTTGAATTTCGAACTTGCTTTTCATTTGTTCTATGTTTTGGAGATTAACAATCTCAACCATTTAAAAACGTCATTGCTATTACTTTTCAGTCTCTGCAAGGAGATACTTTCGTCTTCCACGCACTGTGTATTGCCACTAGGCATAAGATGTGCGTTGCCACTCGGCAAAGAATAAGATACTCATCTTTCAATCGTAACCAACAAATTCATTGATTTAAAAGCAAGATGTTGCCACTACACAAAATCAAATATTTTCACTTTTTACGCACCAGCATAGTGCTATTCGGTAAAGTGCAAAATGGGTATTTTTCGAATTTAATCTTATATTACCTCTATGTCTATTATTAAAAAATAAAGAATATGTATGTGTGTATACATATATGTATGTTCCTCCAACTGTGGGAAAACGACGAGCCACCAGATATTGAACACACGTCGTCCTTCACCCGAAAATATGCCCCTCGAACATCGAATTTTGTATTCTCAATTTTTTTATTTAATTCATATTTCATACGAACTTAAATTTTGATTAACAAATTTAGCGGCTTAAAAACAACGCGTTACCACGCGAGGAACTTAAAATATTTGTTTCCAAATTCAATCTCAAAGATTTAAAAGAAATGTATAACGATTGTTTGATAAAAAATACTATTATTTTTCATGTGCCACTGTGTCACCATTCGTAAAAAGGTGAAATATTGTTATGTAGTACATACTTATCTTAAAACGTAATGCTTATCTTAATTCAGTTATCAATAATGGAAGTTATTAATGTGATTTTACTAGTTTGATTTTAATTTGCTCCATTGAAAAGTAATTGTTGTTAGTTTGTAAAAAAGGCAGTTTTGGTTAACTCTGAATTTAAGTCGCTTATGTTAATTTTTCCTTTAATGCTATGGTAAAAAATAGGCTTAGACACACTTAAACAACTTTTAAATTGTTGATTATTCTACAAATATTGCATGCAGATTAGCTAAAGGCACAAAAACCTTAACTGGAAGATAAGAGCAACATAATTCAATCATTTTTAAAGAAAAAAATGAACAATTTATCAACATATAAGAATAAAAAAAACTAAGCTCATTGAGCCGAATAACACAGTGGATGCGGCTGACTGGAATTAAATGGGAGGTGTACGAGTACATGTTATAGCAGTCCTATATACAGAAGTTCAACGTTCTAAGGCTACTCGTTTTTGAGTTATACGAGGCACATACGCGCGTAAGTACGTACAGACACCATGAAAAAAAATCTTTTTCTAAATCAGTTTCATAAACCGTTTGTGGAAAAAGAGCCCTTTATTCTGTCCTTACGTACAGATGTCGCGCAAAAACGTCGTTAAATAAATGTATTCGATAGCAGTAAAAATATATATTTTCGTTAAAATATGGTATCTGGAATTTTTCGTGATTACAATACTTCCTTTCCTTCGTACAAGGAAGTAAAAAGAACTAAAATTCGAAAAATAAAATTTCCTCCTGCTTCTAATTCTTTTCTTAAACCCTTAAGTCGAAGAAACATTGATTAAAATTTTAACAATTTTTTACTTTTCATTTTAATATATTTAAATAAGATGGATTTGAAGGCAGTGCTGAAAGCATTTTATTCAAGAATTTCTTGTACTTGCATATCCCTGACAACTAGATTGAGTCAAGAATAAAAAAAAGGAAAACTATACAATTATTTTTACCTCCCGCAAACCTATATACCATATAGGTAAGCGAACTAATGTTTCCGATCCAAAAATTCGACATTGAGGTTTCGATGAAATAAGCATGAATTAAAGTCCTCAAAACACGTTTTTACTAGAACTGTGTTTCCTTTTCTTAATATATGCCTCATATTCTTTCAAGCGAAATTTTAAGGCTCTCTTAGTTTAATCAATGTAAATTAAACCACAATGGCAAGGAATCCTGTAAATGCTCCAGGAATTCCTATCCGAAATTAGGTCCTTAACTGTGGAACTCGGAATTTTATTGATAGGAGAAAAAAACGACCCGAAAGTTAAATTTCTATAAAATACGAGCAACTTTATAGCTAATCGATGGATAGAAAGGAATGATAATTGAATTCTTATAATCTTATAAAACGAGAGCGTGCCTTATGATGTGTTGAGATGAGAATTTTTTAACTGCTTGGTTAATAATGTTGAGTGAAAAGCCCCTGTCAGTAGTAACTGCTTTTAAATAATTTAGTTCTTTATCAATATCCAGTTTGTAGGAGCAAACTTTTATACTTTCCGAGAAGCAATTCTGACCGCACCACAACTTCCACCACCCGCGAAAAAGCAAAGAATCAAAGAAACTACAAGTTCCCAAACCAGCAGAAGAATTCCGGAGAAAAGAATCCCTCAACGTGTGGAAGATCCAACGAAGAAAAATATCAAGGGTGAAAGAAACGTCCCGGCTAGAAACAAGCATCGATGTGTCATGACAAGGTCTCACAGCAGACAGCGCCAAGATACATCAAGGAGGTGGCGGACTGAAAGATTACTACAAACAAGACCACCCGTCGAGAAATGAAGAAGAGGCCTGCCGAAGTTGAAGGCACAGAGCAAAGATCGAAACAACTTAGAGTTTACAGGCAAGCATCTTCGAATACCGATGTACAAAGAACCAGTTTGCCAAAAGAGAAGACATGCCGCCAGTACGTCCTAAAAGACCACTCATCAGGGGTGAAAAAAAGAAAAGCCAATTCCCACCAGCGCACAAGAAGCAGAGACGGAAAGCCTCATTGATGAACCAGCTAGCTTGAAAGAATTCAGCAAGAAACGAATGGCCGAATTCCAAGCTTAAAAACAAAGATAAGCGAATTTTTCTATAAATCTTTTCTACATGAAAATGTTTTAAATACGAAGTTACATGACAAAAGCTATTGCCTCGATTGAGGACTAAACTTATTTCAGCTTTATTTGGCGAAAGCACAAAGTATAGTGTATTATAGAATTGTTATGTAAAGAACTAGTAGTTCGGTTTTCTTTATCGAAAGACTATTTATGTTAACAGATCTGGCCTGTTACAAGCAGCTTCGTATTAACGCTTGTTAATGAAAATTTATTTTAGGTTCGCAGTTTTGGCGAAGAAAAGGATTCATTCAAGTAAAATTTTCATTTTATTCTCTATTATCTTAAAAGTATTTGTTTGGAAAATGTTGAAATATCTGTTGTGCTAAAGTAAATGATACTTTTAATGAAAGTTTGAAGCTCAAAAGAGCAGATATAATATGTATTTAGTGCTGAAACTTCAAGAAAAGTTAATGCATTCAAAGATTAATGTAGTCAATTGAGTTCACACAAAAGAAATTTTAGTTAAATCAAATCATGCGATTTTGAGCGAAAGTATGCATGCGTTTAAGATGAATGTAGAAAATATTTGGTATGCATGTGTTTTTTAGGGCTCTCCACCGACACTCTAGTTAATTTTCATGTTTATTAGCTCGTGGAGAACTTAGAAATGAATTTAGGGTGTGTCTAAGAAAGTTGTTATGTGCTAATAGTCGATGTGCGTTTAGATGGAGATTTTGTCCACTATAACATAGTATATTCGCGGTTTCACACCACTCATTGTGAGAGCTAAAAGGGGGCCAAATTAAAGTTTAAAATTTAAGCATGAATGTGAATTGAATAATTGTGGCATGAAAAACCGTAACGTTCGGAAAAGCTGAGAAAGCTACGCTAAATGTAAAAAGGTTAGAACTTAATAAAAGACTGTATTGTGAATTTAAAATGTTATTTAGAATCATGTATTCATAAGTGTTCCTTCCAGATTACTGGAAGGAGTGGACTGAAGCCCAGTTGAAAGAGGAGAAAGGATGTCCAGCAGAACTATATATATGATGATGACAAAATTTTCTTCTGTGATAATTTAAATTTTAGTATTTTGAATGTAAACGGTGCTTAGATCTTGTTAGTTGTAGAATTAATCAGTTTGTAACAGGTCTTTAAGGACATTTATCCAAGTCTGTTAAATTCTGGCATGGACAAATGTAGGGATTTATATTTATTTTAAATAACCAGTTAAATTTAATTTTAAGTTACTTTCCTATAAACCTTCATTCCCCTAATTGACAGTGCCAGAATATTTAAATTTGGTAGCTCGCGTAAGAAATGCAAATTCTACCAGTGGGAGAATAAGTTTAAACTATCGACGTTCCAGTAGAGAGACAGAGAGTCTGGGAAATTTCCGTGCGTGCTTATACGCAAACTTCCGCTTAGCAGTTACTGCTGGTTAGATGTGGCTTAATCGCTATTATCTTGCTGCCACTAGACTCATCTACGCGCCTTAGGGTACAGGATTATATAAGCCCTGAAGTTTAATTCTACTACTTGTAAATATCTCCTATTTTAAGTTTGATTCTACCGTTTCAGTTACCTTCCAAGTTGAGGCATAGTATGTTAGCGTCAAGTTGAGGCATTGCAAATTATTTAAAGAGTTTAATAAAGGGCAGTTTTAATCCTTTTTCAGTGGAATCACTATTTCTCAAGATTCTACACAACAGAAAGAAGAATAGAGCTTTACAACTGTAATTTTTTGCAGGTATGATTAGAAATACATCTACTTTAAGATGATGGTAAAACTTTGATAGATTATAATTCAAAATGTTTTTCGAAAATTGATAACAAATTATCTAAAAATACAAATTTTAAGAATAAATCATAAATCATGGGCGAATTTTATTTGGAATGAACCGAAATTTCGAAATGTGAAAGGAAGAATCAAGTAAGTTTTGTAAAAAAAGAGATATTAATAAATGTATATCAAATTCAATTAACACTGAGGAGCTAAAATTTTGAGAGAGAATGTTTAAAAAACTACTCTTCCGAGTTTTACAAAGCTTGGCAGTTTGGCATAATTTGAGTCGTAGAATCGAAATATGGGAAAAAATTGGCATGTTATTTCAGAAAAAGTCCGATTTTGTGTCAAAGTAGCTATGTTAGAACAATGCTATATATAAATCTAATATATATCCTAAATAGCGCTTTCGAGAAAGGAAAAACGCAATTTGAATTTCGTCAATCGGCCCAGTAGTACGAGATATATGGAACTGTCCCCCCTCTTTTTTTTTTTTTTGCAGTGTACCTGTAAACTTGTTGCTTTACAAAGTCCATTAGGCATTGCGATAATGAAAAGTTTTAAGTGTAAATCATCGTCGAAAAGTAAGATTCAAAATTTATGCGATGCGAGATATTAAAAGTTCGTTACTATTCCCACATCAGGCTAATTTGTAGAGTATGGCAGCTGTGATTCCTTCTATTCACACAATCCGAAGATATTTGGCGAAATAAAAAATTTAAATTTACTGTTTTAAGTATACGAGTTCTTAATACCCGTAATTAGCGGATGGTAATTGCTAGGTGGACAGGAACTGTTAATTTTTAATTGTAGTAGAAGATGTAGTTGCAATAAACCTTTTAGTTTAATTTTAGTGCAGCTTAGTTAGATCATCTACGTGTATAGTGAAAATAATAATTCATCGGATCAAAGAAAAAGACTAAACAAGAGAAAATTAGATAGCTAATTAGGTTTAAGTTTAAAAACTGTAAATCATTTTCTATTCCTCATTTCTTAAATACGCAGCTTTAATCAGCAATTGACAACTACTTTTGGTGCGTTGAATGCAATTCATTCCCCCCCCCCAATTTTTTTTTTTTTTTTTTTTAGATGATACACTGAGCATTGGTGATATTGCATCGCGACCCAGTCCCGCAAATATGGGTAACGATTTCATTCATCAAATTAAGCAAGACTTTACAGGTGATAAGCCACAATGTTTAACAGTAATATATAAAACTGTATTTAATAATAACATTAAAAATTATCCATAAATATTTGTAAGTAATTTATCCCTAAAAGCTTACCTAGTAAAAGAGCAGACTTTGACAGTATTCTTTGAAACAATTTAACCAAATCTGTGAGTTTTAAGGCAGATAAACCGATAATTTAATTTATCTTTCACGTTTCTTCTACTTTTTTGACTATCTAAGTTCTGCTTCAACATAAAATACGCATTTTTTGAGTGTTTCCTTCTAGAGGCTTTTCTGATTGCCAAATTATAAGTTTTACCATGGTCAGTAGGCAAACAACGTTAGACTGTTTTCAACGCTGACGTCACTTACTTGCGGAAGCGAGAGAAACAAACAGTAGTTGCTTTTGAGCAGATGACACCACATATGGTATATTTACTACTAGTTTTACTCTAATTCATATCATCTGAGAAGAACAAAACATTTTGCAGTCGAAAACTTCCTAGACCTTGTAAAATTAATTTTTTATTTGAATTTAACTCATAAAAATACTCGCATCTCATTACTACATCGCAACACATGTTATAAAATGCACAGTGAATGGCAATAGAAAAAGAAATGTTCGAAACTCTTTCACATGTCTTACAAATTTTGAACGTAGTCGCCCTTTACGATGGGTAAATACCTATCAGCCTTCGTTCAGATTGATTCGCATCCCCCAGTCATTTAGATGGATCAAGCAGAACTATAGAAAGAGAATAAGCAGCAATATGACTGAGGAACAAACTTTTGCCACATCACTCAGAGATGAATATATTAAAAAAGCTTCTATTCTTTCCAGTTCCTTCATCATTAATTATGTTACAATATTTCTTTCCATTATAATACAACGGTACAACAAAATCCTGAAATCTGTTACGATTACGAAATCAAAGTTCAGTTGCAGTTAAAATGTATGCCGTAATAGCTATTTGGTTGAATAATCGTAACATGATGGGAATTTCTGTCGGTACAATTACAACATAATCAAAATGCGTTATTTAATTCAGTGATTAAAAGAAAACAAAATTACGATAATGCAAAATTAATAGCTAATAAAGGCGCAACAGAAAATTTATAAACAATATAAAGATATATTGAAATAACAGGGCGGACGATAGTTCAGTGCAGAGAACAGTTAGCTTTTAAAAGCAGCAATCTGAAGATAAATTCTTGAATACATTCCAAGAAATGAGAAAAAAAGTGCTTAGAGTAATTGTCAGAATACCAAATGTCTTTCTTTCACCTAGTACACTTTCAGGAAACGTGACTTAGTGGCCACAGAATATCTTTCGCACTAAATATTGGTAATAATTACACCAATAAGAATTCAGAGATTACAGATTTGGAATGGATAATTTTGTGAAGGCTATTCAGCAGCATCCAATTTTTTTTCCTATATGAAAAGTTCAAGATGCCAGTGCTAATGTCGTTCAACGTTTAGGGAATCCAGGTTTAACAATAGTTTTTCAATGGCACTTCTCCAACAGCTAACTTCATCTTGACATCATTTAGCAATTTGCTGAACATCATCGCATTTTTATGTCTTGAAAATTTTTAACTTGTCTTTTTCTTTCATGTCTTTCGACACAAACAAATCGAGACCAAGTAATATATTATGCTGAAGAATTTTATTCGCACTATAACGCATTAAGCAGAAGATGTCTTGAATCAGAGATAAATCCTGAAATGGAATATGAAATGTTTCATATGAAATGTGAAATGCACGCATAGATAAACATCTGCATTTCATATTGCATGGGCAGAAAACTAAGATACATATATAAGGATAGCATTTAAACAACCACAAATAAAAAATCCATTATTTCTTAAATGGAAAAAGTGATGCAATTCTGAGTATTTTCCTATTCACCCTCTAGTTCAGGGGTGGGCAAATACTTTTAATCACTTGCCAAAAAATGTCTTTTTTTGCGCATCATGCTGGCACTTCCGCATGTAGCAATAGATGCACGCTGGTGCTTTTGATTTCGGTAGTTCGCGTGCAAAATCGGGTAGGAAGGAAGTGAAAATGTCATTGCAGAGGATTTCATAACGGGCCTGATTAAGCAATTAAAAGGAAAATATTCGGCCCGTAGGGCGGCTTTTGAATACCCCTGCTCTAGCTTTCCTCTGAGTTGCTCCTTACTTTTTCTAGGTAAGAAGTATAAATCCAAATACTTTTTGTATCACTTCAAAAAACATATCAAAAGTTCGGATAACTTTTTTCCAAAGTTGCATTTCTTAATGTTGAAGGCTTCTCGTAATCCTTTTCTGCTTTGCTCATATCGAAGAATGGATCATTTTGAGCTGGAACGTTGTTACAGACAATACATGAAATGTGGCAGTTTTCAGGATTAATTTAAAGTGACTAGTTATTCTCTTAAAATGGGATTGCTCAACATTTTAGCTTATTATCCCAAAATTATGAATTCCCAATACTTCAAACCAAATTTATAGTCAGTCAGATTCTTTTCCCATTTCTCAAACTAGCATATAAAAGTATAAAATTAGATATATCAACTCCCAGTTGGTTTATTTAATTTTATATTACTGGTTTCATTGGGTTTTTTATGGGTTTTAAATTCAAATTATTTAATTCTTAAATAATAATTATTTAATTCAAAATAATATTTGATTCTTAAATATAAATGCAAATGCATTGTGTAAATATTTTCAATATGACTACGATTTCTGTTCTGAAAAGAAGTAGCGACATCTGGTGGGAAAGGTGAATAACCATTCAGAAAAATCGTAGTCACAGTTCATTTCACAATCGTTCTGTTCAATACATATATCTGATAACTGTATAAAAGAATCGCAGTTACATTCTGTAGGCTCTTATTTGATTAGGTATTACGTGAACGGAAATACGCAAATTTAGATTTACCACATGAACTAAATCTACTTCAGGCTAACGTTGATTCTATGCAATTACCAGTTTAAGGTCGAATTTTGATTAATTCGAACTCTGTATACATTCATGTTCAGTATGAGATATTCATCTTGAAATAATCGTTTTTGGTATGTATCCGAGAGCTCATTAAAATCATTTTAAGGCGCCTGATACTTGCTTAATGCCAAGTGTGGGATTGAAAACGTATATTTATAACATTGTACACTTCTGTGAATTTTAAATATACAGCAGCTCATATTCGATTTTGGACACTTATATTTTTTTAAAATTTATTTGCATAGATCTTGTACTAAACACTAAAACACAGAATTCGAAACGTTTTCAAATATATTATTTTTTCTGCTTTTTAAACTTTGTTTTTCATAAAATACATATCCTCAACAAAGATTTCAAAATATTTTCTAATATATTATTTCTTCTGTATTTTACGTATTGTTTGTCCTAAAATAAATATCAGCAACATATTCCTTGTAATAAAATAATTTGTTCAAAATGTTGTTGGGTTTTACTTACTTAACTCCAATGTTCAATCTTAGAACCCCACAAACATTAACAAGCGAATAATCGCTTTAAGTGTGTGAACAAACACGTAAGACGTAAGAAGGGTTAACTACCCTTTATTTCTTAGAATAAATACAATCAACTCTTAACTCGGAGTATACACAAAGCCTCCACTTGGGCTTGAACTTAAATAGCTATGAATTTAAACTAAACTAAAGCTATCTGAAAGATACAGCCGAAGCTATCAGGTTTCTAAGTAGTTAGCCCCTAAATATTAATTAAATCGGCGAAGCTAAGCAAGGGCCTAAAATATGGCCGAGTGTAGTAGCTAAGAGAGAACGTAGCCAAAAGGCAAACGCGCGCTAATCAGAAAATCAGACTCTCTCTCTCGAAGTCGGCGAAACATCGACTTAAATAGTACTCTTACTCATTTGTATTAACTGCGTTTCTGAAATTACATTCTGGTAGGAAATTGTAAGATGAAATTAGAATAGATAGAAAAGGTACATAACTTAAAATAACTGTTTATAAATTAGGATAAACCTTACAAAGTATTACTCACATAATAATTTAGACACTCCAAATTTTTGCTGAAATGTTTTGGTTGACAATGTTTCTTGTTGTAAGTTTTTGTTTTAAATGAAAATGCATCGCAAAAATTATTGTTTGCATTCGAAAAGTTTTACTTGTTTAGCAAAATGTATGATCAGTTTTATACCAGAAGTGAACACGGAAAGATGCTAAAAATTAAAAGCCAGTTCTGTTAGAAGCTGAAAAATTCATTTTTGTAAAAACGGCAAAAGTATTCTGAATATCCAACACATCCTTCATACAAAGCATTGTACTATCTTGTTTGTAATAAAACGATTGAAATTGCGTGGAGCTGTAGAAAATGAAGTCTGGAACACACTCAAAGTTAACATCAAGAAATCGCAGATATATTTTATGGATAATTTATGGATAGTGTATGGATTTTAAGATTTGATATTAATGGGACTAATAGAATATTAACGAATGAATAGCTTGTACTTTTATGCTTTTTAAAAGTTTAAATATAAACTTTCAACGTTGCTCAAATAAAGTTGTTTACATTTGAAAAGCCTAGTGTTTATTTCAAGAACCATTAATTAGTGAAATTGTTTAGCAAAGTTTGAGAAAAAACGCATTTTGTCATGAATTATGGAATAAGAAAAGGAAGTTCACTAATATCATAAAATATTTATGTAATTGCACACAAATATGACCTATATCGGAAGCTTCATGATGTCATCAAAGCTAACATTATTGTAATTCAATCCGCAATGCTTATTATATTTATTATTACTTAGTACTGAGTCTCCACGTAACTTCAATAATAAGAAATAAATCATTACGAGAATTGCAGTAATAAGTCACGTATAATATTTACCCCTTACATCCAAAAAAGTTCTACTTGATGCGAAGTAATAAAACAAAAATTATTGCACAGTAAATTAAGCACCGTGATATACTATGTATATATTTAAATTCATAATTTTGTTTGTAAACTAATTCATGCTGGCAAAACAGAATGTCCCCAAATAATGTGTACGCACTTTACCACTGATAATTTCTTTAACTTTCCCTCTTTTTCACGCTTACTGATTCAAATAAAAAGTGGCATTTGATGAAGTTTGATGAAAAAACTACTGGAAATTACTGGTTTGTTACAGTATTACTGGAAATTACTGGTTTGTTACAGTATTGCTGGAAATTACTGGTTTGTTACAGTATTACTGGAAGTCTGAAAACGTAAGGTTAGAATGAAATATTTAAGAGACAGAAAGAGTTTCAAGCAGATCCACCTGTGCGATTTTCAAACAACCACAGATAAGTTTCATGTTTATGGACCTGCTAAAATGCTCATAGAAATGTTCTGGAATATCATAGAGACCAATCAGACTTACAAAAAGAAGAAAATATATTGGAAAAATGTTGGAAGAATTGAAGGAAGCCGTCGTAAATTAGGAATTTCAAAATAACTTGTTTATCAAATTTTGAATCGCTTTCATTGGAAGTGTTATATTCCAAGAATATTCCTTCCAGTGCTGTAGTGTTCCAAGTGTTATATTCCTTCCAGTGATGTGGATGAAAATAATCTGGATCGAAGAACGAGCTTCTGCAAATGCAGCTCTACAGAAAGTACAGAGGTACCACTATTTCAAAGAAAGAATGTTAGAAACAATCGAGCCACATTTAGAAAAAAACAATGAAAAACATTTATTCATTTCACTATATTATTTTAAATTTTGAAAATAAACTATACAATAATAAAGACTAACCTTTTTCTTAAGGGTTCATTCGGGAAGGTCATTAAAGGATTTTTCAATATGTGTATACATGTTTTTGGGACACTATGTATAATCAGCTGTATTCCATAAGATCAAGGCTTTCATTTAACCCCTTCCGGTATTATGACGAGTCTAGCTCGTCATCGGTGTTTCATGCCATACGCACAATGACGAGCTACACTCGTCATGCGACTAAAGTTACTGTTGAATGTGATAATTAATTTAGTTTAAAATTTCTAGTGTACTGAATTTGGCAACACTTTTGTTACTTGTGGAAATATCACATATCACATATCACTATCACATATTGTTTACCGTTAGAATTTCTTGGTACAAGACGCGGCGAAATTGTTGTTAGTCTGTAAGATTTCATTCTTGTAAACAGTTGGTGTGAATATCGGTCGATATATATTTTTGATAAAAGAAAAAACGTGTTGTATAATAAATACCATAATGGATAAGAGTAGTACAGAGTACGAAGGTCAAGGTCATTTGAGCGATTATGAAGAATCAGAAGAAATAAGTGTACATTTACCTGATACTGATAATGAAAGTAATGATAGTGAAATATTACCAAGGAAGCGAAAACGTGCTAGGCGACTAATAAGTGATGATAGTGAACCTTCTGGAATCGTACAATGACGAGTGTAGTTCGTCATTGTGCGTATGGCATGAAACACCGATGACGAGCTAGACTCGTCATAATACCGGAAGGGGTTAACAATGTGTAAAAATGGATATTAATTAAGAATATGTAAGAATTATAAAATGAAACAAGTTTTTTTAATAAAACTTAAATGGTTATTTCATGCGAAGTTTTTCATTATTAAATCGTACTGGAAGGGGTTAAGTAGGTAGCATTCTGATATATGAATACTGTGCGCTACAATTTGCTTTTATCTTGACATAGTGTACCTGCTGTTCTGTAACGAATCTCAAAGTTTAGTGAAAGATCCTTCATTACCGAGACTATTTAGGGCCATTGCGATATAAAAGAAGTCGGTACTTATGTCGTTTGGATAAATGATCTTTCATATTCAGGAAATTTTAATAAACGTTTAGTGAACCTGGACCTGTATCTTACAAAAACATTAGGTTTCCTACATAGAAATAAGCATGAGAAATTAACTGTGCCTTTACCAGGATGCGAGCCCTGCATCTTCTAGTTATTGGCTCCACATGCTAACCACTCACTTCGGAAATCCACTCAGGAAAAAATGTGATAACTCCTTATAATCTGATCTTAAATCTTGAAAAATGATTACAGATTTAACGTTTAATTTGAATTTTGAAGAGAAAGTATTTTGCATTGTATTTTTGCCGTAAATGCACATAAAAGCAGTAGTAAAATTGAAAGGTATCGGTAACGTTGAAATAGCCAATTGTGATGAACAATCAGATTTTTGTGTTACTGCTTATTTTGAAAAAAACCACACTTTTAACTTTTCAAAATAAGTTTGTTTTCAAGTCAGTGTTAAAAAGAAGATATGAAGACTTTATGAATAAGTAAGCAACAGAAATGTGTACGTAAACACCAGCAGGTGGCCTCTTAAAGAGATGCCAATCAATTAGAAACTAATTGAAAGAGAAAATCTTGAGAATTTATTCAATTCGTAGAAAATGCCAATAATATGCACAGTATGCAGTGTAGAAATTACAGCAAGTTCCAGGGCTGTTCGAATGCAAAATGGCCAATTCCTGATAAGTGCTCTGTAACTCCGACGCCTCATGCAAAATTCAACAAACTGCAGGAAATGCCAAAAAGATGGGAGCCCAAATAAGCCCAGAGGAGGTTAGAACATTTTAATAATTAAATAAGTATACATGAAACTCTTTTATCAAAGTTCATTTCTGAAGTATACGGGAGGACACAAACGGAGGCAAGAGCTTAAAAGGTATTCTATGAAAAGATAGTTTTGTTAAACAGGCTCAAATATTTAAGTTGTATAACGGCTGTACTCGAGAGCTATGTGCCTAAGAAGAGGGATGCCTTCGTGAAGGACTTTCTAATGGAAACTAGCCCGTACGCACGTTACACATGAGAAAAACACGAAAACGACCATGTAACCATCCCGTTCGCTGGGATTCGAACTACCCATGTTTAATGACTTTACCGCTCGGCCGCTGGTAGGCTTCACAGTTGGAAGCAGAACGAATTATCGAGTTCAAGCATCCTTCACTGCCTGAGGCAAAAAATTGCTTGTAATGAGGCTTAACAGAAAAAACAGCTAAATGACGTTATAAGGAAGTTATAACATATAAATGCGGTTATGTTAGTGCACTGTTTTAGTATAAATGGAATAATTTGAAATTAAAATGCGTTTTTCTCAAAACTAATTTTTATGCATAATTTTCTCACTTCAGAAACGATAGCTCAAAATATTGTTACCCCAGTTTTATGAAATTTTTCATATTTTACTTTCGTGTAATGATTTAGTGCGTGTACTAAAAGAAACTCGATTGTGTCAGTATTTTTCTAATAATGGCCTCCTTTGTGAGATATAATACGGTACAAATCTTGTATTTAATCTTGTAGTTATTCTTCAACAATCTCTAGAACTTTTGTTTATTGCAATATCTTTGAAACAATAATGGAAGCATATACTTTATTTTAGGGTCTCAAAGTAGTCTCGACATATTTCATGTAGCATTTTTGAAAACCTTGCCTTATTTCCTTTGCTTAATTAACATTTTTTCAATACAAAAATTTAATAACTTATCTCACATATTGATAGTCTATCTCTAATTTTTATGAAAATATAAAGCTAAAAATATGATTTACTTGAATATCTTAATTAAATTAATTTAACTGTTGTAAAAGGAATTATAATAATTTCAAAATTAATGAATTTATTTCATGCTATAGCTATGTAAAATTTTTTCAATCGAAAATTCAAGTTGCTACAGAGTTACAGTCTACGTATGATTGAAAGTCCCATAATACACCGCTCGACGTTGAAAATGCAACACCAAGGAGTAGTAAGAAATTTATGCAAATTTTAGAGTAGACACAAGTTACTGAGTTATGCGAATGATGTGAAATGCGCAGCTCTCCGACACACGCCAAGTAAGATATAAGGGAAGGAACGTGTTGAATGGGCAATATTCGTGTCGTTATTTATGACAGACGAACTATCGAAGAAAGTTGGTTTTTGTCCTGGGGGATACGTGTAATAGGAGAGAATGCCAGGCCGCCGTCAACGAAGGCACTCCCAGCAGATAGACAATTTTACGAGAGGTATGGTGATCGGACTGACAAGGGCGGGTTGGTCCTTACGTCGAATCGCAGCTGATACCCGCATGGATGAGAGCACAGTGCATCGGCTATGGCGAATATGGTTGGAACAACGGAACGTGGGAAGAAAGAGGGGTGCAGGGGCAGCCAGAGTGACGTCAGCACGCGTGGATCGACGCATCCGCCGACAAGCTGTGGCGGTCCCGCAAGTCACTTGTACCGCTATTCTGCAGCATGTGCAAGATACCCTGGATGTTCCCGTGTCGAACAGAACCATTTCCCGTCGATTGGTTGAACGTGGCATGCACACACGGCGTCCGTTAAGAAGACTGCCATTGACCCCACAGCATAGACGCCAATGTTTAGAATGGTGCCGGACTGGAGCGATGTGGATGACAGAATGGCGAAACGTCGTGTTCTCAGATGAGTCACTCTTCTGTTTATCCCGTGATAGTCGCCGCATACATGTGTGGCGTCGACGTCGAGACAGATCTAATCCGGTAGTAACTGTGGAACGCCCCACCGCGCGACAACGTGGCATAATGGTTTGGGGCGCTATTGCCTACGATTCCAGGTCACCTCTAGTTCGTATTCAGAGCACTATGACGGCCCAACGATACTTGGATAATGTACTGCGGCCGGTGGCATCCCCTACCTTCAGGGGCTGCCTAATGCAATTTGTCAGCAGGATGACGCCCGACCACACAGTGCTCGCTTCTGCCAACATGCTCTGCAAGGTATATAGATGCTTCCCTGGCCACCGTACTCTCCTGGCCTGTCACCAATCGCACATGTGTGGGATGTGACCGTTTGCAAACTCTGCCCCTGTCTAGTTCAGAAGACGAACTGTGGCAAATGATTGAAAGGAAATAGACAGCCATCCCTCAGGACACCATCCGCACTCTTATTGACTCTATGCCTAGACGTATTTCTTCGTGCATCACTGTCCGCGGTGGTTCTACATCCTACTGAGCCGACGCCGTTCTCGCTCTGTATTCTGACTATGATTTTGAAATAAAGATCACTTATTGCTGCTTGCTGTCTCTGTCTTTTTTTCCAAATTTCATCACTTTCTGACCACTCCTTCTTGGTGTTGCATTTTCAATGTCGAGCAGTGTACTTTTATTTAATCTCATTCAGGTTTTAATTCTGAATGAGGATAAAAGTGTCGTGAAACTCTATAAAATGTCCCATTACAACACTTACTTCATGGTTTAATTTATTCATAATTTAATATATTAAATTAACTCAAAGAGTTAAATATATTAAATTAACTCAAAGAGTTAAATATATTAAATTAACTCAATCATTTCTCAGTACAGTGTCACAACAATGATATAATAGACTGATGTGAAATTATCAGTCAGTGATAGCAACGTATTTTCATATTATATACAGATAATTTCATATCAGAGGCTCTATAACAATTATTTAATAACTACTTATCAGTTCATTTTAGCATTTCTTGTAATCTGAAGCATATTGTCATTAATAATAAACAGGAATAAAATATTAGCCCTAGTGACCAAATAGCGCTCGCGATTTTTCAACACCCACAGAGACCACAATATCATAAACCTAAATTAATAGAAAGGCAAAGATTTTCAAGAAAATAGTTTTGTCACTGTTTAGCCCTTCACATACATCTGTTAAAAGTCTATATCTCTTTGGCTAATTCTGAAAACTTCTGGGTGACATTTTGGAAATCGACTGTTAGACTACTGTTTATCCTCCTTCTTTATGTTTTCTGAATTTTTCACAAACAGAAATATATTACTAATCAATAACATTAGTTATGTTCTGGCTATTAAAGTTCTTTGGTGAGAATTCATTTGGAATAGAACCTCTTTTGGATTTAAAATGATTAATTGTAAGCAAAACGAATTAGCGTACTGTGAGTAAATTTGTAGGACTATAATGCAGAAAGTTTATCAGAACCTTCTTCCGCAGTTGCAGGGTAGAAAATGGCGGAATAGACACATGAGCTTACATAAGAACAACAGACAAAAAATCATAAATGTTTTGAATAAATGGAGAAAACAAAGCCCCTTCCGCCATCTGTTGACCGAAAAATGAAGAAAAGAACTAAAAAAGAAGTTTTTGTAAAGCTGAGAATAAAAAGAGAAACAGAAGAAAATTGGTTAGAAAGTTAGAAATATTAACTAGATCTGACAGACCTTTCTGGATATGAAGGGTGTCTAGGAAATCTAATCTGACAATGGTAGACGTTTCTTTCTTTCTCTCTCTCTCTCTTTTTTTATAATTTTGGTTGCAGAGAAAAGGAAAATGCGATTTTTTGATATGCAGTGATTGGCTATACGTAAGTATCGTGCTCTTCTGAGCGAAATTAAAAATAGTCTCCTTGTTTCACCTACGTACATTAAACTCCATTAGCAAGGATTACTAAAAGTACCTTTTAGCAGTGAACAGTGAACTTTTATTACATAATTTAGGAAGAAAAAAAGACACGAAATTAAAAATATGTCTAAAAATCTTGTAGTTAATTAAATAGGTTACGTGCAGTTTTACAATTAATTGACTATAGCAGTTACACGTCAATAACCTTTTGAACTCACACTCAATTTTATGTAATAAAACGTTCGCTTTAGCTGTTGCATCTGGCAGAAGATTACATATATTGCTAAATACAGCTACTCATGCTAAATTTTAAATTCAAGTATTTAAACGATATTTTGTGTGTTAGAAAAACATTATTTTAGAAACATTTATTGTAAATTACCATGCCTAGAAATGCTAAAATTAGAAATTCTGTATTAAGTTTAATTTTATACGACCTCCAAACTTATATTCTTTCATTCGTACGAAAACGTGTTTACGCGAACCATTTGAAAAAAATGCTTTCAGGCTGAAGTTAGCATATTACAGATAAATTCAACCTCATTGGTAGAAATAGGAAATAGTTTTTGGTCGAACATTATTAAGTACGGACCTCTATAGAAATCTAAATTTCGTATAGTTTTATTAAGAGGTGTCATGTGTCCAAAATTATCATTTTTTATTTATACGTATACATATTTATACTTTTTATTACCACTCATCTTTGAAAATTTTCGAATAGCAGAATTTTGACTGCCAATGCTGCGCACTTCCTTTTACCTGCATAATATTGCAAAGAAACATCATGTCTTGTATGAACGTGCGAATGTTTGATATTGCCATGTGTTTACAGAATATGAGCATTTAAAAATAAACTAGTCTCAAGGTCTATCGCTTTGACTTTCCTATAACCTTATTTTTCTTTTATAAAGTTGAGAAAAATGAAACACGGGGAAAAGTGATTTCAGAAAATGTTCTGTGTCTAGGACCCTCGATTGGTTTTACCACGCCTTTCTCAGTACCAAAATCTTTTCGAAAGACTGATGGAAGGGAAAGACTTATGCTAGACTAAGATTCCATGCATGAGACATTCTTCTTCGAAATTCAGATGAAGCTTGGCAATGTTATACTACCACCAGTGATGCATTACGTCTATAACCATGTACATATGTACCTATTTTCACATCCATCACTATTCATAAACCATTTTGGTTTGGTTTCGCTTATTTAATTATAGCAAAGCACTCGAGGGCTATCTGTCTAAGGGGACGGATGCCTATAACTTCATGGAAAAAACTAGTTCGTGCACACGTTACACAGGGGGAAAACCATGAAAACTCCCATGCAGAGTCCACAGGTGAAACATTAGGGGATTTCGCAGAAATACATTGAAAAGGTATGTATAGGTATATAGTGTATTAGGCTTCAGTTGTTCAAGGAAGGCAGTGGTACTTTTAGAAAGATGGCTTTTTGCTTCATTCTTTTAAAATCATTGGGATAAAGAAAAGACATTTTTTCTGCATATATCGGAAGTAAAACTTTCTCTAGATGGTACATTGAGTTAATTTTAGCACTTTTCCACACTCTTCTTATTTTAATTTCCGACTGTAGGAGATTTCTGCTACAATCATAAACCCCTTACTACTCTTTTATCATAAGCCCTTACTACCCTACAACCCCTTTCTTAGCATTGATGGAACGAAGTTCGTGTACATTTTTCTCTTCTTTCTGGATAATAAATAGACCTTTTTTTGGTTACAATCATTCAGGTAAATCCATACTTAATCAAGATTCACAATGTACTTCCATTTATCTCCTACTTAATAGTTTCCAAATTGGACTTTATAAATTGTTCTGCGTTGGGTTACATGGCGCGGCAAAAGCTGGTGAAAAGTATGTTTTTTAACTTTTTTAAGTTGTAAATCTTGATTTATTAGTCCAAAAGGGCTTTGGCCCTGAAGGACTATTGTTTTCGTTTTGCGATTTTGCGTCGGAAACAATAAATGTCGGTTCCCTTTTCAAACTGTTGTCAGCAAATAGTGCAGCCCTGTATTATGTTTAAAGAAATTAAATAATGAAGAATGTGCCTAAATGTATGTATGTTTCTCGCATTGTGATAAAACGACGGTACCTAGAGCCATCGAATTTTGAATGACGTAATCCTGCTGCGAATATGGGCATCTTTAATCCCAAATTTGAAATTTGGAATTTGTTTTATTATCGATTTCATATTTTGCAAAACTTTAACGAATTTTTGATTAACAAACTCACGGATTTCAAAGCGAGCAATGGTAATGTTGTACAGAAAAAAACATTTTTATCTCCAGCGCGTGAGACTGTATATAGGAAATTCTTAAGTTATGTTGAGTTTAAAATTATTTTACGATATTGTTCTTTAACTGAATTTTATGATTTAAGTGCGAAGAATATGATATTTAATAAATAAAGGTAACACACAAAATGTTGAAAAAACGCCCCTTTGGACGTAATTTAAAATCTGAAACATTTCAGATTTTCTTTTTATTTTATTTAGTGTTGCTACGGATGCATTTAAAGACTTTGCAATTGATTTCTGCGTCAGCAAATCTCTTTTTGACAATGATTTAACTTTAGAAGCACTAGAAACAGTACATGTCATTTTCGGGTATTTGTTTGAAGTCTTCTTTCCATGTAGAAATAATTACTGACGGCTTTTCCCTTTCTGATTAATAATGTTACTTATTTTGCACTTTATTAATACCATGCATTTCACAACGCTTTTAAACATAAAATAGGAATTTTTCTCTTCGGAAGACCCAAAAACATATCCTTCAATCCACAGTTTGCTTATATGCGACATTTTTAAAGAAGAACAATTTCAAATGTTCTTAAAATTTACTGCATTGCGGAAATATATTCTTTTCCGAAATGGTGAATTCATAAGCTGTAAATACACTTAAAAATTTTCCGTCGATAATTTCATTGCAGGAAAACACACGAACGTTATCTTTTGATTAAGAGTCACTTTTTTTCCTTTAGAGTTTTTAAAATTTTTTTTATTTAGAGAGCTTAATTAAAGTGAAGTAATTAAAAACGAAAGAATACCTAGTTGAAGTTACATACAGAAATACCGCCATAGTATAATTCTCTTCAATTTAAGAATTCCCGACCTATAAAATAAGATAAAACTTTACGGCAGCGGAATCCAATCTACCAATCGGAATAGAAAAGACGAGTTAAAGAAACATTGCCCCCCCTCCCGTCCTTGGTAGATTTGCCAACTTTTCTTCCGGCGTTCTTCTTAGTTTTTGTTCGAAGTATTTTTAAACGTTTCCGCGGTATGAAATGCACCTGCGAGTAGGAAAAGCAGACACTGCACATGGCTCGCTTAAAAACACCAGTCCAGACAAAAGAAGAGCACACAGCAGCATTTATTTATCAGCTAGAAATTCGATATGTCACGTAGGTTGTACTTCATCTACGCTCGGATAAAGACTGCTTGGAAAACACAAAGAAATAAAAATACAAGCTACATTCTCCAAATAATAATTCATACTGTAGAGGTACTTTAGATGGAAAGCTTTTATCGACAGATATCGTTTCAAGAACAATAAATAGATGAAATCAAAGAGTAGCTTGACAATTAAAATTCATAGTTACTCAGGTTTAAGCTATTTTATAACTGACTCACATTCTCAGATAGGAATGAAGTCTGTTCAATAAACTTATTTTACTTTAATTGAATCACTAGTAGTCTAACTTTGCGGCAAATCTAAACAAAGCTTATCTTTTATTACTTCCTTATCTGAAGTACGATCGCGAAAAATTTCGGTTATGAGATTTCAAATATATATTTTGACTGTTCCCGAACTTGGCCTTTAGTTTCGATATCGTTGGTCGTAGTCATATACTTTCAATACCAGAAGTGATTTAAATGACGAAAATATTTATGTTTTGGCAATGTAAAATTTAAAAAATAATTAATTTTGGAAAAAAAAAACGAAATCCAATTTTTAATGCAGTCTTCCGGTTCCTAATCCTACATTTGAGAAAATTTTATATTCGTTATGAAAAAATAAAAATTAAGGCGTTTGACTCCCGTACGCCAAAAAAAAAAAAAAAAAAGATCGGTATATTTAATTTCAAAACTTGTAGTTTTTGATGCCATTTTCTACTTGTTTTGAGGGATAGGCTAATCAAGCTAGAATAATTCGAGGAAATAAGTTTAAATGAAGTGCAGCAAAGAATGTGCATAATTTAATAGGTAGTAAAGGAAGTCATGTGGTGTCTAGATCAAATTTTTTAGAAGCAAATTCGAATCATAATCTTTGGAATTTAATATTGATGAACTCTTCGTTAATTATCGTCTAAGTTTAATTTTTAACACTGAATCGCAATGAAAAACGTGCAAAGTGGAATGATATGTGGATTACATGCATTGTTTCAGGCACATAATTCTCGCATACTTTAGTTTACTCAACAATACACACATACATATGGTCTGACCTAGCGCGGGCAGACGGATCACTTGCCTTGAGTTGTTATTTTCACAGAAGTTCAAATCCTCCATTAGTATTTAAAATACGTCAAGCTTCATACAGTTTTACAGTTTCTAGTTAGATAAGATTAGAAGCAAATAAAATGTTAAAAACTCTTAAGGTTCTCTTTTAGAAAGCTTACTTAAAATAAAACAAGCAGATAGCCATTATGTGTTTTTTCTTAGATAAAAAAAGTCCTCGTTTAAAATATATATGCTTTTATTTTAAACAACACATAATAAACTGAAAGCATGATAAAAAAAACCTATTAAAAAGAGGAAACGTTTTTTAGTTTAAATTTAAAAAAAAATTATTAAGTAATTTCCAGCCATGTTTCACTAATTTACATCAAAGATATCTGTTATGCTGGGGAAAAGTCAGGGGGGCCCAATAAAAGTTTTGCCACGTGTCTCCTATTTCGTTAATCAGTCTCGGTTCATAAATGATTATTATTTGAGATGTTTTCGAATGACTTACAGAACAGTATCTATCTCAGCAATAACAAAATGAGACTGAGATACTTGTACGGTTAAACCAAAGAAGGGAGACCCGAGTCGAGCGAAATTTTTATACTGCAATATAGTACTATAAAGGTACTTCAGCTACCAAAAGAATGCTCAGCGTGAAGAAGTATATGGAATGTAACAGTAATGTGATCACTCCGTCTTTTCTGGTATTATGCCGTTTGTTTTTCTCAGCAGTCAGCTAGATTAGTATTTACTCATTAACATAAACTAGTCTTGTCATTTTCGCGAGGCTTGTAAGTATTTTGCCAATAAATATCTGTTCTACAGTTGTAACCAAATATAAACTTAAAAGAGACTAACAGTAAATAAATTTTACAACAGTGACAAATATGACCCGTTTCTTTTAAACTAATTTCCTTCTTTTATTACCTTCCACCAACCTATATACATAGTTAAGGGGAGCAATATTTTTAGTTTAAAAATTCGGTATTAGGTTTTCAGTGAATAAGCATGAATTACGGTCTCCATAACACGTTTATACTATTTTTACAATGAGTCTGTCTGTGTGCCTGTATATATTTGTGTGACGATTTTTTCATCCACGATAACTGTTATATCAAGCTTCCAAAGATTTCTTTTTTCTGTATTTAAGTTAAATGAATTCACAAAGAGTCAATGGGAATGACATACTAGATTTTGACTAAATTAATAAACTGGAAGTGACACTTTATTTGAAGTTCGGAACAGACTTTCCCCTTTTATTTATTTATTTTTTTTTTTTTACGGCGGACACTTGCCATTTATGATGTAATCTAAAACTTATATTTGGTATTTAAAACTCGCAAATGATTGGTTTGGTTTGGTTTTGGTTTATTTGATTACGAAAAAGTATTCGAGCACTGTCTGCATACGTAAATGATTGAGAACAACGCATTAAATTTTTGACAATATAGGATAGAACTGAAAGAGGTGCTTTACTTGGAACTCATAACAGATTTTCGTGAAAAAATACATAGTTAACACTAACTATTAATAATAGGAACACCTCTATATCAGTTAACAGCACCTACAGATCTGTCACACATAGATCTCTTTAGTTTTATCTGCATTGTATCCATCTGATCGAAATTTTTTAGTATAATTTGAAGAATTTTTAGACACATTTATTACGCTTCCTTTTTACCTTAATTGTGCATTTGAGTTAAGTAATTCTAAATGAAAAATCTGCATGAGATTCATAAAAGGCGAAACCAATCTTAATTATCGCCTGAACACAGGCTTCTCTTTCATCATTTGCACTGCCGCGGCAGAAAAAGAAGTTTCTGTATTTAAACCTTCGAATCTAGTCCTGTTAATATAACAATATTACACTGACTTTTATTGTCTCATTATCTCAAATAATAATTATTCGGCATGTTATTTTAACCCAAATAAAATAATCTATCAATAAATGCCTTTCATGTCGCCCAGACGGGAAAGTGGCTAGTGACTCTGACTGCGTACTGAAGGACCCGGGTTCGAATCCCGAAGAAGGTGTGGATTCAGTTTGTCCGACCTTTCATAAGAGGCAATTGTGGCCTACTTATTAGGTGCCTCCATAATAAAGGGACACAGCTTCTGGCCTTAGTAGTGGCCAAAGGCTATAAACGTCTACAGCCCGAAAAAAATGCATTTAAAAAACAATGATAGGCATGAGAATGCGATTTTAAAACAATTAGTTCTTCCTTACTTTTTTAAACATGAATAGATAATTTAAGCTGCAATATTAAAATCAAAATTTTATTCAGATATAACATTAATAAATAATGTTTTATTGATGTTCCTTTTTTATCAATAGATGACGCCAGCAGCTTTACTTCCTTCCTCTCATAATTATCGCCTGAACACAGTCTTCCCTTTCGTCATTTGCACTCCCGCGGTTGAAGAAGAGGGTATATATTGAAGCCTTCGAATCTAGTCCTGAAATTTTGTGAATTTTACACTGATTTTTAGTGTTTCATTGCCTCAAATAACCGTTATTCGGCGTGTTATTTTAACCTAAATAAAATAACCTATCTATAAATGCCTTTAAAAAACAATGATAGGCAATTGATGCAATTTTAAAACAATTAGTTCTTCCGTACTAAAGACGACAGAATAATTTAAGCGATAGTATTAAAATCGAAATTCTATTCAGATATAATATTAATAAATAATGTTTTAACAATAAAAATTACGGTTAACGTAATTTTAATAAACGTACGAGTTTTTTTAAAGTCTCTAAATGGAAATCCAGAAATTAAAATTGAAGAACATAATAGATTGCTTTCCAGATAAAAATAATAAAACTTCTAAAAGTAGTTTCAATATTTAATTAAAAAACACCCTAATAAATTATTTCATAAAACATGATGAACAATATTGATTCATAACAGAACTATGGATTTTATCAGAATTCAAATATTAAATTTCCTGAACACAGTTGAAATTGCACAGTCTCTCTCCCCCCTATATTTATATACTTGTCTCAAAATAACTCATCCATATTATCACAAAAATTGATAAGAGTTATAAGTACACTAAGCAAAGAATATAAAACGTATTTTTACATGAGAAAGCAGAATATATACTTTTCGTAAGTCAATTTTAAAGACGAGATAAATCACTATCAAAAAATGCAAATAACATCTTTCATTACCTTTTTCGTGATGCACATTAAAATGTATAACATGATTCTAAGGGAATAATGCGAAAAGCAAACTTATAGTTTACCGTAATTTAAGAAATTAGTTATATTTCATTGACTTTATTAATATTACAATATTTTTGCATACTGTTCTTAAGATAAAGTTTACTGATATCTTTTCAAACCCAGTTTGATTAAAAATTGATAACAACACTAAATTAGAAATTATTATTAACATAAGCATAGACTTAATATTAAAAAGTTATATTTTTGATTTCATCCTATCTACGTTATAATAATTTAAAAAAGGGGTAATGTGTGGTACTCCTCACAAAAATTGGTGACTTAAAATTAATTTCAATAATATGGACTTCCTTAGAGAAACGTATTGTTACATAAAATTTAAAAGCTTCCTTAGAATGAGACATATGAAACTGAAATTAAAAAAAAGCTCTTATACATCATTTAAAAAATTATTAACATAAATTTTTTAAAAATAACATTTTCAAAATTTGTTCTAGCTCGAGAAAGAAGAACTAAAAGAGGCTGATTTTAGACCCTCAAAAGATATATTCCATTAATTTTTATGATGTTCGTCAACTAGTAATTAAAATATAATATAAAAATTACTTGATTTTACTTTTAAAATTTTGCTCGTTAAATAAGAGAATTTGATCAAAAATTAATAAATTCAAATACATAATTTTAATGTCTGGAATTATACATAATGTAAAAGCGCTTTCTCACAATGGTATATTTCGTCAATAATGACAATTTTTATTGCCTAAAAATATTAATTTTAATTCATTCAACACAAAACTGTACTGAAGTTGTAGAGTTGCTAGTTTTTTTTTTTAAAAAAGCCACGTGGACATGTGGAAAAATGAGCAACCCCCTCGCCGGAGCCTCTCGAATACGCGCCGAGTGTCCTACTGTTACACTACGAAGGCATGCTACAAGCAGGGAAAAATACCTTATATAGTAATTTAAAATTATGCAATTAAAAGCACTTCCAATAATCATTACTCAACTTTCTTAGAAGATATTATTTTACATATATTACCCATTAAAAAATTAAGAAATAACATTTAAATCACACTACATTCGTTTTATCCGTCATTATCTAATCCCCAACTTAACTTTAGACAAATACTTTTAACACAAAAACAACTACGCCTAGCAAATTGTAATACAAAAGAAAACGGAAGCAGTGCGAATGACTAGGAAAATATAAATTATTCTACGTATAAAAAAAGGAACATATCGAAGATTAAAACCTTATTCTTTTATTACCAGCTCTTTCTAAACGTCCAGGTGGTAAAAACCATTGTGTCACTTTAAATCAAAACAATATCGATATTATTGTAAAAACTGACTTATTTCCAACCTCAGATTGAAGACATGGTATCTGCTCATCTATCTACTCTTAACTCTATGGTCTCATATATTCAGACACTCATGGGCGTCTATAGAACACAAGTTCACCTTCCCCAAAACAAGAAGGTATTAACTAAAAATTTCGGAACTGATTTTAAAATATATTTTTTCAATGTAAATTTATGAAAATTACATATGTAACTAATTAAATATCATATGCACAAATGTATATAACGTGATTTTAATTTATACAAACATAATACGTTTATGTTTTTTAATGTTTGTATAATGCACTTTCTCGTGACTTGTTTTATTTTATTCAGTGAACTTTACTTGCATAGTTTTTGACTGAAATGTGTAAAAATAATTCTCTAGTCAAAGATATTGATACATACTAATACATACTTTTTATAGTATGTAAATATTTAAATCTTTCATTTGCAAACGAGCTTAATTATCCCCCTGCACATTATAACGAGGAATAGTTATATTTAAAAAGTATAAAATCTAAAAAAATTCATCCATTCAATTTAATTCACAGTGTTAATAAAAACCTGCTATTAATTACTCCTTATAATGAAAATTTAATATAAGATAAAGAAGATGAGGTTTTCTCTTGAAATTTTTCTTCCAAAAATCAATTTTGTTTAACTGAAAAATTATACAAAAAGTAAAGGACTCTGAAATAACTCATCCTAACTATATTATGCTAATCGGTATAAAATACAAATAAAAATGATAGTGAAAAGTGTGCATTAGACAACGATTAATTATTACTCAAGAAGTGCTGCCAATTCAGAAATGAAAAAAAACCACTTGGTTTGAAAAATTATTCTACAAAAAGGATGGAAAACAAAATATTCACGCTTCTAAAACTAAATGGAGAATAAAATAATTTCGAGTAATTGCAAATTCCAGTTAATGAGATTTTCACTCTCTTTCTATGCAAGCTTTACTAAAAAAGGTCTGAGTTTCTACATCGATATGCATATTATAAATTAATAACAGCACGACAGAGATGGTCATATATTTTAATGGTCTAATTGGAAAGGAGAATAATGGAAGTCAATAGAATGTTTGTTTTGTCTTTAATAATCTTTCTTTTACATTCAACAAAAGAAATATTAAATAAAACAGCGGTACCCAGGCCCATCAAAGTTTGATTAACGTAATCCTCCCGCGCATGTGGGCATCTGGAAGCCCATATTTGAAATTTGTAATTAGTTTTATTATCGATTTCATATTTTGTAAAGCTTTAAAGAATTTTAAAAAAAATCTGAAAGATTTCAGATTTTAAATTACGTCCAAAGGCGCGTTTTTTTAACGTTTCGTGTGCTACCTTTTTTTATTAAATATCATGTACTACGTACTCAAACCATAAAATTCAGTTCAAAATCAATATCGCAAAATCATTTTAAAATGAACATATCTTTAGAATTTCCGTAAGTCTCGTGCGCTGGAGATAAAAATGTTTTTTTTCCGTCGT
>KK115465.1:325341-482668 GCA_000611955.2 Stegodyphus mimosarum
TCAAAATTAGGGCTTCCAGATGCCCATATTCGCAGTAGGATTACGTCATTCAAAATTCGATGGCTCTAGGTTTTATCACAATGCGAGAAACATGCATACATTTATGCAGATTTTTCATTTTTTAAAATTTAATGCAGAGCGATAACATTTAGTGGCAACAATTTGAAAAGTGAAACGGGCATTCAGAGTGAATCGACGCAAAATCGCAAAACAAAAGTAATAGTCCTTCGGGATTAAATCCCTTTGGACTAATAAAAAAATTTATTCAAAAATGCAATAAAAATATTATAAATCTTCAGTCTTAAAATTAAAAAAAATACATTAAACAACTTAAACTGGAGTGAAATGCAGAATACCAAAAAAGCTCAATATGAAAACTAGCCGCATTCCAGATCGGCATTGATTTTTGAATAAAACTCTGCCGATTTCGAAAACATTCAGATATAAAAGTCCTTTTTCAGGAACAAACGTATTTTGGCAAGATAGGGAAAGTAACAATCGATCCAAGCAATTAAAAAATGAACGTAGGGCCATCTTTCGAGGAAAAAAAAAGAAATGTAAAAAGCTAGGATGTTAGAATTTTGAAAGCATTGGGAAGACATGTATTGGAATTAATCCTATTAAATAAGCAAGGTAAATTTTCTTGAAAGTAAATGACTTAAAGCAAACCCATTTCACGAAGAGAAGAAATACTACGGGTTACTTTTCGTGGAAGTAAAGTTCAAGTAAATTCTGCTCAAGTGGCCAATTATGATAAATTTGGTAAGTGTTTTCCTTTCTGAACATAGATTTATATTCTTTAATCTGAAAATTTAACGCTTTTTAATCTTGATAATGTATGTCAAATCAAAGTAATAAGATATGCTATGAATTCTTCCAAGAATTACAATGGCAGATGAGATTTTTACTCTTCAAACAGAAAATTTCACAGATCAAAGTTGAAATTGGGGAGAACCGAGGAAATTTCGTAACTGGCGGAAAGATAAAATGGGATGAAATATTTTTTTATCTCACTTTTACTTTATAAGAAATAAAAATATAAAATTTCTTTGACGTACATTTTAAATATTCTTAAGAGCAAGGATTCTATTTGAGGATAGTTAAATAATGCAAAATAGCCATAGAAGTATGCAAATTACTTTACATTAAGGATTCTAACAAAAAGTCGCTTGAGCATTTATTCTATGATTTAAAGAATTAAAGCTGATCTCGGTTTATCAAATTTGACATACATTATCAAAAAAGAATAATACAGAAAAAATATCATAAAAGTTATATAAAGTTATTAAAAGTTATATAAATATATAAAGTTCATAAAAGTTATATAAGTATATAAAGTTCATAAAAGTTATATAAATATATAAAGTTCATAAAAGTTACATAAAATTCGACTTATATTTTAAGAAATTCGCCTTCAGTTTAGTCTTAATGAAGTTAATTTGAAACATTTAATTCGATTTATCGAAATTTCGAATACAGATCATTCCTCGACTTAAACGGCCCGACTTAACAATGACTCGCTTTTACGACAGCCACAAACTGAGACTAAATATCCTCTAATTTAATTTTCCACCAGTATATACATGCAAGCACTGTTTTCCCTTATACCCAGCCCATTAAAAGGACGCAGCGTATACTAAATGCGCTATGTAAGCTTTGCCGATGTCGTTTAGTATTTTTTATTTGCTTGTTCTGAAGTAAGTAACTAAATACTCTGAACAGATAAAATGCCCGTAAAAGCTTGAAGCAAATTATAAGATTTTGGGGAAAAAAATATGATATTAACCAGTGTACTCAGATTATTGAAACTTAGCAAGAAAAAAATCATAACCAATCAAGTTTGGAAAGCGTTTTACTTCAGGAAACGTTGGAAGAGCAATATAAACCTAATATCTTAGAGCAAACTGGGGAAAATATGGTTGAAATAGCAAGTGCGCTAGATGTAGACACCATTATAACAATGTAGAAGAATTAGTAGATTATGAAGAAGATGAAGCGACTGATGACAATTTTATTAATAATGTTACGAAATTTGAATATATATGTGAATACTTTTAGAGAAATTATATGTAAATTGTACTTTCTCTTGTATAACCTTAACGTGAAAGACTTTAAGAAAGCGAAGCTCCGCTGAAAAAATAAGGTTACAAGAGGCAGGTCCATTTAACACTAAGGTAATTGGTTAGATAGAGCCAAGCTGGCAATAGTTTTGGCGACTAACTTTTGTCACCAAATTTGGAGAGAAATTGCAAAAGTTGCTAGACTTGGCGACCATTTGCCTACATTTGAGTCGGATCTCTTTATAACTATAACTGGTTCGATAACTGTGTAACTGTAAACTGTATTCGGCCCTATGTAACTGTACCTGCATGGAAATTTCTCGACGGACGGGGTAAAACTATATAAGACCGGAGATTCAGATTTGAGTTGAGAATTTAGCTCAGACTATTGAGAGAGAAAGAGGTCACTCTGCGAGCCTACGTACTCATGATTTAGATATTGTTTTGTGGTTGACGGTCTTAGTGGTTTGAAGTGTTTTGTTTGCGCTGTGTCATAGGTAGACGAGTTACTTTTGTGAAAAGTTCCAAAACTGTAAAGGTATTTCTTTTGTGAAAATAAATTTTATCAAGCTATCACGGGTTTTGTGTATTCAATCCATAATGAACCCGTACGAATGTAATAATAATTTCCTAAATTAAACAGTTGTAAAAAAATTACAAGAAAGATGACAACGAGAAGCCAAACAGTTTACCACAAAACAATTGCCCGAAGTATTTTCATAAGTAAATTAAGGACTCCAGCTACTAGAGAATACATATCAAAACCCGGAGCGTTTTACCAAGGCAAAAAAAAAAGCAAATTCGAAAAGTAATCGAATGTTATCACGAAATTTATAAAAAGAAAATTGTTAACAAATATGACAGTTGTTAAGACAAACAATTAAATTTGTTAAGACATTGTTAACAAATTTTCTGACTGAAGAAAGTTACAGAAAGTTGAAGAAATACTTCCTGTTGCAATGAATCAACCAAATAAGCAAGAATTACTGACTTGGTTACTTTCCGTCAAAGACATCATTTGTATGCTTTTATGACTTTGTTAAATAATTTACCGGAAGAGTAAGTTAATTTTAATGTAGTGCCTACGTGTATGCATGCAAATAATATTTTCAGAAATGTTACACAAGTTTATACATTCTTAAATCTATTTTATGTTAAATAAAAACCTAATCAGAATATGTCATATTTAAAAATGATACTGTCATAAATCTAACATATTTAAAAAAAAACAAGTTCCCGACTTGTGCCCAGAATCGTTTTACGACGGAATCATTGGAATGGCATTACATCGATTACATTCAGCAAAAACCTATGAGGCCTTTTTAATTCTTAGCTATTTAATTAAACGCTTGCATGACAGCAGTTCACCATGTTTTCAGTCTGGTGAGTCAGGCAAATCATACCATAGGTTGGCCACGCAAGCGGCTAGTTGAAATTTAAAAAAAAAATACAGTGGCTTTTAAAATTAAAGGATAGATAACAAGCATTTTGTTCATTAAGAAATTGCATAACAAATTTCTCTTAAAACCAGTTTTTTGGCGCTTAAAAGTTTTTTGGCGCTTATGCAATTTCAAAATTTTAATCTCTCGTTTGAGGTCATAGAAGATGCGTGCATCATTATAGCAATGTGTGTACGGAAGTAGCATTACACTGATTTCATGAATCTTGTTAAACAAAAAATAATCGATAATTTCGAGGAAAAATAAAGAAAAAATAAAATTCGAAATTTAACTGCATTTTAAGATACATATGTTCCGATGAAGGGTCGTATGTTAAAAAATTGATGATTCCAGGTACCACCGTCTCTCCAAAGTGCAACGAACTCACATACAGCTTTTTTTATTTTAAATAATAAAAGAGGAATTGTTTTGACTATTCATGCTGATTAATCGTTTGTCAGAAGATTAAATTAAAGAAGATGACTTAAATAATGAAAGCAAAAATTAGAACATGCACTATACTTATAAGGTATTTTATCCCTGCTTCCAGCATGCCTTCATGGTGTAACGGTTAGCACACTTGGCGCGTATTCGAGAGGTGCAGGTTCGCGTCCTGACCGAGGGCATTGTTAATTTTTCACGTCTCCTGTTTCAAAATAACCTAATGATTCTACATACTGCGTGCGAGGGACTATGTACAATTAAATTAGAACAACCAAGTATTCTTTGCAAAAAAGCTTAGTTCGCTCCGTACTCGTTTTAACAGTTAACAAAACTAATTTACATGTTGCTTCATACGTGGTTTATCCTTAAGTCAAAACATATGTTCTAGTTCAGCTACATGGCAAGCCTTATGGTAATTTCAAAGTCGCAATCAAAACTTATGTAATGGCTATGTACCATCAGCTAACTTCTATGTTGACTATTGTTGTGTCATTTTAAATATTAATTGCCTTTAGATACTTCTAAAGTGAGTTCATACGGAAATAAAGGCTAAACAAATTAAATGTTTAACTATTATTGAAAACTTTGTAAGGATTTTAAGTTCACTAACGTTTATTTCATTTTAAAACTTTACTATCATCTCTTATTTTCCACTTCCGGCCAGAATTAAGGCGTGAATATGTTTATGAAAATTGAACTTGCTAATGTTTAAGTATTTAAGTTGTGGCTTCTTGCCAAGAGGAAGGAGAAAGACAGCCCTCTTGCTACGAGGCTTCACGGGAGCTTGCCATCAGTTACTGTCCACCTTTAAGGCCAGAGGTTTTAATCCTATTGAAAGTTAAAGACGTATTGTAGTTTTCCGCAGTTTGCGTACTACAGACGTAGTAATTTAAAAGGCCAGTCTTAGTGCTAGTCATCTGCGTAAAATATTAAAAGTTAGCTCTTATTTAAATTTTAGTTAGTTAGTAGTCTTATATTCTTTTACGTTCAGACCACAAGCGGTTGGTCTTTGTATCCCGAAATGCGGGAACGTCTGTAAAATCGATAAGCGAATAAAGGGTGCTTTTAACCCTTCTTATCTTTGTTGCATTTTCTACACACGCACGAACATAGCTTTTAGTAAGCTCCCTGTTCCTACTCAGGACACCAGTTATGTTTGCAAAATCAACTAGAAGAAACAGTAGTCCTGATAACTTTAAATGTATATTAAAAATTATAAAATATTTTTCCATGATTGTTTAACTGGAAAATAAATGCTGAAATAAGAAATACAGCAAAACCTTTTATTCAATATTATGAGAGAATTCTATTTTTAAGCAACGTTCAGAAATATTCTACCACATAATCAAAGATAAAATGTTTCACATTTTTAATCATTTTGGAAGCAATTCCATAATTAAATATAAAATAAATATAATTAAAACTTCAGAAACCAAATTTAATAGGAAATTATACCCCTGCTCAAAAAGTAAGCAACAAAGAGAAAACACGAAATAAAACAGAAACTATTTAATGGATATGCGTGAAATTGATCCAAGAGGATGGTGTGGCATTACTAGAAAACAGAGCAAACAATAAAGCGAAGATATAAAAAAGCATACGCATTACGACCATCACATCGCGAAAGACCAAATGGGTTGGAAGAATGTATAATGGAAACATAACGCTAATCACGGTGTTAAAGCCGAAGATAAGTGATGCCAAGATCTAATGTCTGAGTATTGCTCAACTTGAGGGATCCGGCAACTGAGAGTGGAAGAGAAAAAGGCGAAAAGCTAGCCGCCGTTGATTGTGTTCTAGTTATGCCGATTATGTGATATTATTTTAAGGTGCGGATGGCAAGAGTGTCCATCCGAGTAGAATATGTAAAGCTCTCATATGTGCATAATTTCTGTTAACAGAAGTAACATTAAAGATATTTTAGTCCTTTACTTGTGTGTGAATTTCATGAATATTTGCTGTGGTTAAATTTACAGATCGAACATTTCAATTTACAGGCTTTCTGATTACAAAGAAAATTACTGCTTTCAGCTTTATGGAAATTTTGCCATATAAATTTTAATAATAGTCCTTCAAATTATTTGAGTTTGTAAATTATTTGATTTGAGTGCTTTGTATTTCCCGCTTCAGATAGAGATTAAATTTAAACGTGATTTACATGATATATAAATAGCAGCAGTTATTTCTAATGAAATGAATGAAAATGAAACTTAAAAACTGATCCGCTAGTTTTGCTAATATGAGCATTAGCTATACCAGAGTCGATTTGTATTATCACTAAGACGAATCAAGGGTTAATTAATTTATTATACATAACGCTATAGGAGTAAACAAAAAAAAACTAAATCATCACAGTCGAATATAAATTGTTCAAATCCAGACTAAAAACTTGCAAATTTCAATTTGCATTATACATATTTCATAATTTTATATACTCGGTAGTATTTAACAATATTAATATCCAACTTTCAAATACATCTAACGCTAACTTCTGTTCATTAATGTAATTTAAAAAAAATAATGTGAAGTAGTAGGCCCTTTATGAAAATTCAGGATACCCCACTGAATGTGGTGCAGTTCGACACAGGATCAACATATGAACACACACACTATGAAAGCGGCAGCTTAAAAACCGATTTCGATAATAAAATTTTTTCTCTTTTGATCACGCACTGTGGTAAATTATAAGCAGACACTACGCCAATGTCGATTTATGCCGCAATGTCACACTGATCTTACGCAGTTAAGAGTCCATGCCGGTGTCGAACTTAACCCTATATCGATCCTATGCTGATGTCAGTTCTACTCAGTTTTGGTCTTATGCCAATGCCGATCCTACACCTTGTCGATCCTATGTTAATATTATATTCTCATAATAAATCTTAGGAAGTGAAAAACAGGCAATAATTTTTACTGATTATTATATAGTCATTCAAAATTTCTTCTTTAACGTGTCGTTCATACGATTGCATTTTTGTATTCATATGGTTTCAATTATTCGTGTTGGCGCTATCCGTTCTATATTCGTGTTAGTAGTGTTGAAAGTATGGGATGTTGATTCTGTTCAGTGAACATCTTATGAATGTAAATCTTCCAGCTATCTGTTCAAAGTTAATTGATCACGTTTGTATAGTTTTTAATATCATATGCAAATAATTCATACTTTGATTTTGTTTAGATAGCTTGAATTCATGTTTCCTCAAAAGCAATTTATACAGGTAATTTTCTATTTTTAAAGCAGTTTGTCATAGATATGGACTCACGGTCACAGAAATGTTTTAAATGATTTGTAAATTTAAACAATTAATTTTATAAAAATACGGAGTCTAAATTTTCACATGCTCTCACTACTTATACATGATAACAAAAATTTATACTCATTCTAACAAATAAAACAGAAACTCAGATACTTAATTTTAAATTTTCAGATCATGCTCAAAAGCCGTTCAGGATAAAGAAGGAAATTTGCAACTTCACATCACTTAAACACGGATTAAGAAAAAGGTTAAGCGACGAACATTGGTATATAGATTTTCTTGTAAAGTATTGATTAACAGAGGTTTTTTTCAGAATATCTTATTCATAGAAACTTACAGCATTCACATTTTAGAAAACAGTGGTACACTTCAGTATTGCCATTTAGTCAAGTGCATAAATTAAAAAAATATTTCTATTTTAATGATCTTTCTATATGATTATTAGATTACAACTGCAATAAAATTTCATGTCTATATTAATAACACGGGTTTACCGTTTAAAAACGTATTAATTACTTGTACAAAAATACCTTCTGAGCAATAAATATAACAAAATTATAATATAAAGTGGATTAATCATAAAATAATTTCATTTGATGGTATTCATAGGATAAAAAATCAGCTTCGAATTATTCTGATTTATTTTTTTAACGAAACCCTAAAACAAGGTGAAAATAATGTCAAAAGTTTCAAAATTTGAAATTAAATATCTCGGCCAATGCTTGTTGCAGAGGAATCAAACCTTTCATATTTTGTTTTTAGAACGATACCTAGTTATATTTAATAACAGCTTAAAAACGAGCTATCATTAAATATAACTACCAGGACCAAAAAAAAAACAGATAAAATGCTAAATTTGGAAATTTTTAAAAGCTTAGTTTTTAATTTAAAAAGGCCGTAACATGATTATTTTTCATATTTAACGCACCTTTGTGTCTAGAAGTACGCGTATAAGACAAACAGTTGCGAAAATAAAGGTCCTATAAGGAGATTTGTAGACTAAGTGCTGTAATGACTAAGTGCGCTTTTACAACAGATCAAGAGTTATAAAAATACATTTTGGAGCAACGCAACACTTTTAAATATTATTCCATATAACTAACACTTTTTGTAGCATAATCACTACACCAAGCACAAACGCATTAAACCCCAGCTTAAGTAAGTCGTGAAATTCTTTAATGCAAGTTCTTTTTTCATACGTTTACTTCTTTGTCTTTCGCATTCATTTTCTAATTTAGGATTCTCAGCATTAGCACGACAGGCTTTTAAGTATTAGAATACAAATTATCAGAGGTTTCATTTTAAAATTTCTGTTAATTATTCCGAACCAAATGGCACTGAGAAACTCATGAGTGGGGGATTCATATTTTCAAAATCGATTTTGAGGGTCTAGATTAGTGCTCCGCAACCTTTTCTCACGTGCGACGCACAAAAAATCTTTCTGGAATTTCGCGGCACACCAAAAGCTAATGTATATATGTATTGATTTATACACAAAATTTACAATAAATTTTTGTTTTTAATTTGAAAAATATACAATTATAAAACCATAACATATTTATTTATATGCAATCATAAAAATTATCATAATAATCGAAATTTTTTTTTAAAAATTAAAAAACAAAAATTCTTCAATTTGATTGGTTTATTTCAAATTTTTAAACAAACAGTTTTAGAGCTATTATTTTTAATTAAAATGGTCTGAAACCAATATATTTCGTTTAAATTTATGTTTAAAAAAAGTTATACATTTTTCAGTTCCGAGTTATCAAGGAAGTGCCGAAAAAATTCAAATGCTGACACACTTACAATCACACACACAACCACACAACAGTGAAATATATAAAAACATTTAAAATAGACATTATTAAGGAAAAAAATTGTCATTGTCTATTAAATACATGATAAAAAATTGCAAAATGTCAAATACATGTATTTGATTGCGGCACAGCTATATCCTACTCATGGCACACCAGTGTGCCGCGGCAAACCGGTTGCGGAGAGCTGGTCTAGATCATGAAAGCACAAACATGGAGGATCTGGAGATAACAAAACAAAACAGAAAAGCTGTTAGAAGCACATTTAGGAAACTAGTTATATGTGAGAAAAGCTGATTTGTTCAGATTTTCCAGACTTAGATGATTTAGAAATTTGTTTAGATCAAACTTCCGAGAAGTATAAAACTTTACAAAATACTGATGATTCTTTTAAGGGACTTTTATAGAAATAGGGATCAACTCAAGCAGAACATGAAAGAGAATTTACTACAGCTCAAGAATATTTCGACAAATTATTTAGTTTGAAAGTAAAAGCTAACAACAAAAAAGATAAGTCGTCACAGCCTTCTACGGGTGCAACCAATAGCAGTACTTCTTCATTAATAGTTACGACCGCAGAACAGAAACTTCCAGAAATCGCACTGGTGAAATTTGATACCTAACGTTTTGGACGACATTCAGTAAAATATGCAAAGATCGCGCATCGACAAGAGAGGGACAAATCTGATTTTCTGCTCCAGTTAACAAAACCTGAGACAGTACCAAGAGCAATAGTGGAAGTTTTCCTCCTACGGAAGAAAATTATGGAAAAACTGTTGAACATCTCAAAGAAAGATTTCGAAAAGAAATTCAATTCAGATTTATATCAAAGAACTATTAAAACTGGTAATCAATGACAAACAGAAAACAGACTTATTAATTCCTTATGATAAGCTGCAAAATCAACTACGCGCATAGGAATCCCTCGGTTTAACTAAGGATCAATTTGCATGTGCTTTATTTCCTTTAGTGGAATCAGCACTTCCTGATTCAATACAAATTCAGGAATGACAACGAGGTATGTCTGCTGGAATAACAGACAAAAGTGATTTATATTCATTAATTAATTTTCTAAAAAAGGAAGTAGAAACTGAATTTAGAGTTAAACATACCCATGATATTTCAAATAAGTAATAAGAAAGTAATAAAGTAATAAGAAGTAATAAGAATAAGTCAAAAGTAATAAGAAAAATAAGTATTTTCAGATAAACTCTGTTATTCTAACTGCATGCAAGCTAATTAATACAAATAAAAGTAGTAGAAAGTCTAATGAAAAATCACGTGTTGGAAAGTTATAATGATGCATCTTCAATGAGTTTAGAATGTGAAAAAATGAAGAAAAAGAATGTTTGTTTTGTGTGTCTTAAGAAAAGTCATGCAGCAAATCAATGTAAGTCTAAACGGAGGTGTCCACATATGTAAAAACTGGCATTTTGTGATTATTTTAATTTGCCTTCTAACAAAATAAATAATGTCACAAATTCAGAGAATGATGGAAACAATAATGATTATGTTAAAATATCAGGTGTATATCTTCAGACTTTAACTGTAAAAATGCAGAGTGGTTATAAAGAAATGTTTGTATAAACAATTTATGATAGTGTTCTATGAAATCACATTTGTGTAATCATGTTACTCAGAAGTTAAATTGTAAGCCTATTTCTGAATAAAAAATTAAGCAATCTCTATTTGGTGGAGTTAGACTTCAGGAAATTTATATGAAAACTTTGTTATTCAAGTAAGCAATATAGATAGTAAATATAGGAGTGAATTAAGAGGTAATTGCTCAAAACAAAATTTGTTCTGAAATTAAACAACTCTCATCTGGTTCATGGTTACGCGAACTTAAGTCACATGGTATCAAAATAACTGATTTAGAAAATGGTCTATATAATGTCGATAAAGAGATAAAATTGTCAATTAGTGCTGATTTTTCAGGTAAGTTGCTAATTGGAAAACTGTTGCTCTTAGGTGTGGCATCAGCGTTGTGCGTACCCACTTAGGTGGACCATTATGGGCAAACTTAATTGCAATTCGGCCATTGAGGCAAATACCGTAAATATGGCTTCTTTCGTAATTTCTTCTCTGCTAGTGAAAGATCAGTGTATTAGTGATCTCTGGAAGTTAGATCTTGGGTATTAGTGAACCTTCCATACGTAAAACAAAATCTAAGTTACAGGAGGATATACAAAAGTATTTTAAAGAGATTCTTAAGGTAAATTCAAATGGAAGGTATGGAGTTGCATTACCTGGGTGTCGGAGTGCAACGAAGTTGCATTATCTGGGTGTTTTTAGCCGAAAAAAAAAGTGACAGCAGAAAAATGTCTTGTAATTACTAAAAGAAAATTAATGTATACGAGAAATTTTGAAGTTTATGGACACGTTTTAAAGGAATGGTTAGCTCTTGGGATGATTGAAAAAGTACCGGATAAGAATAAACTTAACGGTGTTCATTATTTGCCTCATAGAGCGGTTATAAAAGAAAATAGTAGCAAGACCAGTATTTAACGCAAGTTCTCATTCACCTGGTTCCTCATCGTTCAACGATTGTTTATCTACTGGACTAAATTTGATTGTAATAATGCCCTCGGTTCTTAATGGGTTTCGCAAGAATTCAGTTGGTGTCACTTCAGGTATATAAAAGCGTTCTTGAAAATATCTATAAGGGAGAAAGACCGAGATTTTTTAAGATTCATGTGGTTCAGTAGGGATAATCAGAAACAATTTGAACTGTATCGGCATAGAAATGTAGTTCCTGGTATTACGTGTAGTCCATGCTCATTGACCGCCACAATACATCATTTGAGTGTGGTTACTAAAAACTTAAGTCATACAGTAACGATTTTGAAAACATCCGTTTACGTAGATAACTGTATGGGCTACTATGAATTCGGAAATAGAAATGAGGAAGTTTATAAATGAATTACACGTGATTATGGTGTAATATCTTCTTATCACGTTTTCTGTGTGACAGTTGAAGTAAGTGCAGGATTCAGACAAGAGAAGGGTTACAAGAACCCGTTATTAAGCTATTTAAAAATTCACATTGCGTCGACTTGACGTTCACAGACTACGCCTCGCTCGGGAGGTAACTCAACTAACAAGAATTAAAATTCAAAGATAACAACACAAGAAGGCTCCCAAGGCTCAGATAATCCTGTTATCTAAAACCGCGTTGAAGTTTTGTGGCAGCAAAGTAATAGCAGTTACGCCATTTTAACCAGCAATAAATGCAGAAACAGAAGCTCACGCTACAAAGGTACAACGCTTGCCCACTCGTTTCTAACTTTTCCTTCTAGAGCTCAGTATTTAAACCCTTTCTCGTAGAATTTGTATTCTTTCCCAAGCGGTACCAAGTTTAAATATTCTGGCATTGACAGTTAAGGAAATGAAGGCTTATAGGAAAGAAAGTATAAACTTAAACTGGTTAGTGAAAATAAATACAAATCCCTACAATGGCTTTAGGCCATTTTAATTTAAGATTCTGGAAATCCAATATAAGAAATGTTGTGCCAAAGTATGATTCCCCCACAGGAGAAGAAGTGTGTTTTTCGGGCCTTGCATGGCATGCAGACGCAGATTTGCAAAATAGATCAAGATATAAATTTGGATGAAGAAGTTACTGAAGTTACTTTCAGCTGTACCTCACCAGTGTTTAACGTTATAGAATATATAGCTCCTATAATGTTAATTCCCAAGCTGATTTTACTGGAAACTTGGAATTTAAGGATTAAATGGGACAGCGTTCTTCCCAATGATTTAGCTAAAAAAATTAAGTTTCGACATAAAACGTTTTACTTGCTTTCCAGTGTCCAAATAACTAGACAGGTAGGTTTCAAATCTATTATTAACGAAATTGTAAATAAACATTTTTTTTGTGACAGTAGTAAAAGTGCGTATGGTGCATGACTCTTTTTAAGAATCGAGAGTGGCAAGAAGATTAAATTTAATTTGGTACACGAAAGATCTAGAGTGGTACCTTTAAAAGCCACTACGATTTCTTTCTTAGAACTTCTTGCTTACAATATAGGTGCCATGTTATTCTCTTCAATTATTAATGATACTGGGCTGCATGAAGTTCGTATTCACTGTTGAATTTACTCCTCGAAGGCTCGGTGTTGAATACGATGAGATCAACATTGGGGAGCATTCATTTTTTAATCGTGTACAGAAAATCAGGTCTTTGACTTCCCCCATCTGTATGTCGTCATATCCGAGGTAGTCTAAATCCTCCTGACATACTTTCTAGAGGTTGTTATACAGATCGATTAATAGAATGAAAATGGTAGGAGGAACCTATTTGGTTACTGGCAAATGAGGTAAATAGACCTACATCTAATGACGAACCAGATGAAGATTTGGTTAATTCAGAAATATATAAGACAATTATTATTACTTTGGTAACGAATAATAATTCTGGTATTATAAGCATGGTATTATAAGCATTTTTCATCATTCAAGAAAATTGTAAGGATGTTAGCATATATATTCAGATTTTATAATAAGATACGTGAGGATAATAATAACAATCATTCTAAGCATTTGACTGTACCTAAAACAGGAAAGGGAGGAGTAGCTTTAATATTATTAGTACGAAAACAGTCGTTTAATGGTGAAACAAATATTAAGCTAGAACAACTGAGAGCATCTGTAGATAGTCAAGGTCTCATAAGAATTAAGTCTAATGTTGCTTATCGTGACGATTCTAGCAGCTTTAAGTTCCCCATCATATTACTTACTGAGAAATCAGTAGTCATATTATTAATATTAAGAGTTGTTACATACAGGTACTGTCAAGACATTAGGTTATTTCGAAGCCGAAGACGTGAAAAATGAGCAATGTCCTCTCCTGGATTCGACTCACGGACCTCTCGCATACGAGCCGAGCGTGCTGACCACTACACTACGAAAGCATGCCAAGAAAGCGCGAGAAATGCCTTATAGTACTACATTGTTAATGTAACATTTAAGGGAAAGGAATTGGATCTTAAAATCACGTAAAACTATAAGAAACTGTATAATGAAATGTGTAAAATATCACAGATTCAAGGCTAAAAGAGGTGAGACAATACAGGCATTTTACAGATAACAGGGTTCATGGTTCAGCCATTTTTGACATCGTGGAATGTGATCTTGCAGGACTCTTGCATTTAAAGAATGGACGAAAATCATATATTATGCTTTAAGCTGTCCGGCGTATCGCGTCATCCTTGTGAAACTTTAACAGTTGAATCATTTTTCCAGTCTTTAAGACGTTTTATCGCACGTCTTGGACGCCGCTCCACCATAATATTCTGATAATGGGACAAATTCTGTGGGTGCAGAGAGAGAGTTCTACAAACTATAGACTCTCTCTGTTCTAAAGCCGCTGAAACGAAAATAAGTGGAAGTTTAATCCTGCAATCCGCAGCTTGGTGGGACGGATATTGGCAGAGTTTAATTAAAATTGTAAAACAGATATCAAGAAAAATTATAGGCCGTGCTTCTTTTGATTATGAAAAATTACTCCCCATTTTGTGCGACTGTGTAATAGTTTTCAATTCAAGACCACATGCTTACGTGTCTAATGATATTGAAGAACCCTTGCCTTTGACTTCTGGAAAAGGTTTGCATGAAACTCCACTGTTTGGTGTGCCTGCCACTGACAGTGTATAAGGAAAACCTAAGCAGAAGAGCTAAATATTCTCTAGATAATGAGAGAGGGAGATTGTTAAGAGTGAGATTTCTCTCAGAGTATCTAGGGCTATTAAGCCAATAGTCCATCAAAAATTACAAAAATAAGCTTCTCTCCGTAGCAAAAACTTTCCCACTGGAGGATCAGAATAAGAAACGTGCACACTGGGACTTAGCACGCGTGATTCGGGTGATCCCTGGTTGAGATGACAATATAAGAGTTGTTTTTGTAAATCCAGTAATTCTGATTCTTGAGACCACTACAGAGATTGATTAGACTGGAATTGGATAAGGTAACAGATATTAACTGGAGATGAAAAATTCCTTTCGCCATCAGTAGTGGCAGACTTATGAAACCACGAATAATGTAATTAATGAATTTGAGTTATTGATTTATTTTGTTCCACAGTACTATTTGTATTATTATTCAGCAGTACTAATTTTGTTTTCCAGTAATGTGATTCAAGGATTAAGTATTTTCTTTGTTCTGTGAATCTGATTTGTATCGTTCTATGAGGTTTGTACTGTCTGATTTGTTTTATGTTTTGAATGTTTAGCCACACATTCAAAATGTGGGAGATATGTGGCTAACAGAATGCATTCACCTTTTACAAGTAGAGCGTGCGCAAGTAAAAAACGTATACGCTTTCTTTTCTATTTTAAAAACAATTTAATTTTAATAATTTTTAGCAAAATGAGAGGTGTGAAAAATAAATATTGATGTTTTAAAAGTGTTGTCTCAGTTCTACGGACCTGGTCCTTTAACTGATAATCAATTGATTATCAGTTAAATGTGCTTCGAACGCCTGAAGTTCAATATATCGAAATCTGGTAGCGACACGATGAAAACGCTTTCAATTTTTCATTTTGTGTGTTACATAAATCTTGGGTTAATTTTCATACCTTTTTTCGGTTAAAAGTTCAAACATGTCACGGATTTTTTTACTTTTACATACTTACGTTGTTACCAGTAGGACGAATGGTTATCTTAAAGACGCTGCGTTGCCAAACTTAGAGATAGGAAAGCGTTTTAAAGATAACTATTAAAGTATGCTTTCGTCAAGCATACACTTCTGCTAATGCTCATACAGCCACTCAGCATCCATTTACTATCTTTTGCGGCCAGTTTGTCCTATAGCATTCGCAGAAATTTCCGGTAAAATTCCCGTACAAATTCTGCCTTTTCGCAGCTCCGTATCTATGTATAGTATGTGAGGTTTAAGACTTCTGAGCATTTCTTTTTTAATTTTCTGCAGAAATGAAACTTTTCTTTGTTATTTTCTATTCCTTGGCTAATTTTATTTATGAAGATGTTTCTAAAATAATAAAGAAATTTATTTTAATGTTATATAAAGTTAATTCCCCTTGCTTTTTCTAAACGGAAATTTAAAGATAAATCATTAATTTCTTTTTACATATAGCACACAAATGAACCTATGCATTTATTTAAATATAAAAGTTATTAGTTATTTATTTGCACTTATAGAACAATCAAAATGTAAGTAATAAAAATTGTCGTTTGATTACTTTAATATTGTGTTTTATCAATTATTAATTTAAAAAGGCTAATTTATTTATATACATTTGTAAAATTTATTTAAATTAATTAATTTATTTCCCACATTATTTCTTACGTTAACCTTTCATTCGCTTATACGTTTTCAGTAAACTTCACCAGAAACGCAAATCCAGCAGAAACTGCAAGTCTAGTGAGATTACTGGCAGCTTAGTCAACTGCGCTTCATCTCCTATTTCTTCGGATTGAATAGGCCTACTGGTTTTCGACGAGCGTCTCGCTTTTGTTAATACTAGCTACTTTTAGCATTGGTTTAAAATTTCTTATGACAAATAAAACTTGGGTATTTTCTACACTAAATTAATAATAGAAAATTTTATTTTCTGAGGCTGTTTATTTGATTTAAAAACTCTTTTTATATATAAACATATATACAATAACTATTTTATGTTTTTTGATAGTGGGTAACACAACCAACAGCAATAGAAAAACGGTACTCATTTTGCATGGAAATGGATTTGATTACAGATGATGTGACCTTCAAGTTATTCAAATCTATCATTTCGGAAATGACATATTCTTAAACTCTGTAACAAGAAGAGTTGGATAAAATGTAACGACAACTCTTCGATAAGATATTTTTACCATCTGGGCAAATACTTACAATCCTTCAATGTAATCGCCTGCCATGCCTACTGTCTTCCGCTGAGTAACTGGAAGGTATCATACACGATCAGCTTGTCCACATCTGTTCCCCCCGGGGGTTGACTCAGGAGAATTCCTGGGAAGTACTGGCTAGGATCTGTACTTAGACAGTCTCAACCACGGGGGTAAAATATCAGGTACTATTGTACCTTATTCTTCACAGGACTAGAACCCGGGTATTGTACCTAGGATGGGATCAGGCTCGACAGGGACCGTACTGGTACTGGCTTGTCCGCTCCCTTGGCTGTGGTGGAGCTGATATGAAAAACCAGGAGGAAGGCGTGGGACCATGCCCGTATAACCACAAAGGTAAAGTTAGGGCGTCCCCGTCTCTCCGTAACGAGTGTCCACATCTGTTTATAGCCTCGAGCCCTGATAACCTACTGTTTGCTACTGTAATAGATTCCTCGGAGTGGTTCTTTCATTTTGGTGAAAGGATATAGTCATATAGACTCATATCGGGTGAGTATGCGGGTGTTATTGTATTTTCTATCGCCACCCTCTCAGAAGATCCGTTATAGTGCTCTCTTCGCCAAAATGGAACCGTCGCGAGGGATTCATACAACAATAGTAAAGAGCACATGTATAGATGATCGCTGCGGGAATCAATAGAAGGGGAGGTGCCGATAGGAAAGATGATTTTTAGTTACCAAAAAGGAGATGGGGCACACAGCAAGTGATTATATTGAAGGAATGTAAATGTTTACACCTACGCCAATAAAAGTTTTTTAGAATAATTGATGCCGCTCCTTTTTTTCCAAATGTTGTATCAGACCTGTATTATTATCCTTGGCGTATAAGGTAGTCTATGTAAATTAAACAGTTTTTAAGATTTGGATCTTTACTATAACTTCTCCTTTCCGTTACCCCTTACCACGATTAAATGAGTTAAAGATTATTTACGGCTAGGGTTCTGAATGTTTTAGAGAATTTGGCAACGATGCTTTCAGCTTTACCTTCTACCGCCTAGTTCTGCCAGTTAATATTCTGCCATTAGCCGTTTGCTAGCTGAAGTCAAAACACGTTATTAAAGTTTTGAACAGCCAAATTAATCTTAGTAAAGCCAAATTTATATAGCCTCCGGCTACGGTACTTTTTAATTTGCACCTTTATGCTATTTTACTCCCCGCAAGTAGCGGAGGTTTGATTGTACGCACAAGTGGTGATTTCTGTTCAAATAAAAGTTTAATAAAAAGGTTTGTTCAAAACTTTTAAGGGATTTTGTCTAGTATGCATAAACGGATAACTCCCTTGCCAGTCTAACAGGATCTGGAAGACATTCTAATTGATATTACAGAGTTAATAATCTATAAACTTACTGTTATAGTGTTTACAGATAAATTTAATTTATCTTGAACAAACAAGTTTTCTATTACATTAGATAGCATCAGGAGAACATCTTTAGACAGCATAATTCTGAACATATACATATATTACTGAGAAAAAAACGGATCATACGTTTATCTGCCCAAAAATATACTATCTTCGTCATTGCTAGAATAGCAATTAGTTTATCTGCTTTTAAAAAATACTATTTAACATTAAGCATTTAGCTTCTAATATTGTGAAATTCTTTTTCTAGAAGAAGAGTAAAATATTTTTTTCATTGTTGGTCAGAAATTTGCAGAAATTTATAAAATTACATCAATACGGCTTCTTCTTTCGTTTATTTCAGTAAGAACCTTTTTACTATTAATTAATTACTTATTAATTTTTTATGTCCTTAAACAACCACTTCAGAACTTCTCCGTAACCGAATATTGTATATTTTCTGATTAAAAATTTTTAACAATCTTTAGGCTATATGCGGTTAATAACATTTAAAGAATTTTTACAAAATCGTCCTCATGTCCTTGTTATGTGTTCGGAACTTGTTGAATGGGCTACATCCATGGATATTGACTGCTTCATAACGTGCCCCACTGTAAAGATGCTGGAACCTTTTATGTTGATTTTTTAATTTTATTAAAATGTTATTTTGGAAGAAAAAGAGATATTATTTTTCAGTCTTTAAAAGCATATATCCGAAAGCAAATGATAATTATTCAGCGCGGTAAGAATAGTTTTCATTAGCTTGTTTTCGTTAATTTTCAGGTATTTCACAATTAGTTTTAAGTTTGGTCTAAACGAAATACGGAATAAGAAAATAAAGCTAAATAAAAAATGATCTCGAGAGGTATGAAAACGTTAAAGTGTTTTTATCTGCAAAATCGAAACTACGAGGATCACAAAAACATTTAAATTTCGAAAAGTTGTATCATCAAACTAATTAAACTGCTTTGTGACAGAACAACATTAAGGAAACAATAATATCATTATTGTCCATTATTCATTTGGTTGGCCATATATGGCTTTGTTGTTTCCAGATATTGAAAAATCAAAACTTAATACTCAAAGTAAGTTAGCCAAATGTTTACCTACTTTTTGAACACGAAAGTTTGCATATCTCGTCTCTGCATTAACGTATACGATTTTGTTTCCATTCAGTAAAGAATTATTTAGTAAGTTATGTATAAAAATACTGTCTTCGGATGTGTTACCCTTTTTGAAATATAGCTGTTCGCGTTTTATTTGATGAAGTCCTAGCCAATCTACTATAAATTAAAAAACATAAAATAGCATTATAAAAGCAAAAACAAAATACCATATCGTATTGAATATGTCGCGGCCCGCAGTGTATTAATGCTATTATTCAGTTTTCAATTCTATATATTCTGATGTCACAATTTAATCTCGGATAATTTATTAGAATGATGCAGATAGATGCTAAAAAAGATATTCTTTTATTCCATGACCATGCTGTAAGCCTATGTGTAGGCGTAGGCTCCACTTACGCCCACCTTGAGTTGAATAATATATGAAGTGATTATTTAATCGATTACAACAAAGTGTCTTCAGAGCTTTACTTTTGGCAAATTTCCTTGGACTAGCATGATGCAACCTTCCCATTCCAATTTTTTTTAAGCAAATGTGATGAAGGAGGAATGGAAAAAAAACTGGCAACGTTAACAGTCTGTCTTAAAGCATAGTTCTTTGTAATCAGATAACAGCTCAAAAATTATATAATAAATTAATATTGTTACGGATTTTGTATTTATTTAGAATTATAATTAAAATGGTTTTATTTTCCAGGGCAACGCAGCGCGTAAAGAATTTGAAGAAAAGCTACGCCGGAAAAGTAAACATACAAGAGCGCGTGCATTGAATATTTAATAAATGGATATCTCGTAATTGTTTTTGATATCCAGAAAAATCGAGAAAATACCGGAATGATCTCGTGAATGATTAAAAAGCTTATAAAAGCTGTAAGAAAACATCTCAGCACAATTGTAGCTGTTTTAAGGGGACTGTTGTTTACTTAGCGTTGTTATTTGATTGTAGTGAATTCGCTGTGAGATCGAATTATTTTTCTATGTATTTTGAATCTGAGTTCTTTTTATATTCTAGTAGTTTAAAAATATAACTGCTGTGAGATATTATAATTATACGAATATCTCTGAGGAAATATTTCAGCATTTTGTTTTATTTCTTGTGAAAAAAAATATTAACTTTTTAACGACTTGTGCCATTCCGAACCCGTACGCACGCAAAATATAACTAATAGTATGCATTCCAACTCATTTCTTTAACGTTGTCTTTACGATAGCATCAGCATCAGTTCCTTGACAATAATTAATTGATTATTAATTTTTTCTTCAATATAAACTACACAATTTCACAAAATTCTGTTTTCTTCGGAAAAAAATTAAGTATTATGAAAGGCATTCTTTATGAGTCATGTTTCTGTTTCTTTGTCTAAAACGTTTCATATTTTTGTCATTTTGCAGAAATAAGTTAATTTCAATTAAATAATTTCCCTCATTTTTGTCTGTTTTATCTTCAAATTATCTTCTTTCACCTTATTACATTAATTTGTATTCACTTAGTAATTTCTTTGAAAAGGATTATTATAGTAAGTCTCCAATTATACTAATATTAGTTGTCCGAATGACGCATTACCTGAACATGATTTATTCGAAAGATTTGTAAGGTATCTTATGCTAATTAGCCAGTTAATATGATTTTGATCTTTACTGTAGCTTCTTCGTTCCTTATTTCTAACCAGAATGCAAATTAGATTTGAGAGTGTTTAAGCTGAAGGTTCTGAATCTTAGTGGGAAAGTTTCTAAAAATCGCGTCTCGCTGTTAATATATTTTTGCGAGCTCTGCTAAAAATTGTTATTTCCGGCTTTCGCTAGTCGATGCTTTTAACTCGCGCCATTAAAATGCTCTGAAACAGTTTAATTCGTATTCTATTGAATATGTAGTCTTAGACTACGTTATTAACGCTTGAATTAGCTCATTTTAAATAGCCATAAGCGGTGGTTTTTGTCTGTAGCACAAGCCGTGGTTTTATGTTCAATTTAGATTAAAATAATAAAACATTATATTAACCTTTCTTCAGTACTTTGTGAATATACAAAACTATCTGTCCAGTAGGGTCGGCAGTATTGTAACATAACTCCAATTTATTATAATAAAAAAATGATAAAATATGAATACAAGCCAGTTTACCTTAGAAAGGTCCTCGATGAAGGTAACTCTCGTTTTAGGCAGACGGCTATCGTGTTCTTTCAAACAACCTAACTTAACTTTATAAGGTATTTCTCCCGCCTTCTTCGCATGCCTTCGTGGTGTAGTGGTTAGCACACTCGACGCGTAACTGAGAAGTCTGTGGTTCAATTTCCGGCGAAGGCGTTGCTTATTTTTCAATACTCCTGCTTCAAAAATACCTAATAACTCTACACTGGTGCCCGAACTAAAAAGGTGGTGGATGATGATTATCCACCACCGGAATTTGGTGATTTGGTCCCCCAAACCCCAGCCGCCCTTTAAAAGGGAGAGCGTATAACGTATTTCTCCCGCCTTCTTCGCATGCCTTCGTGGTGTAGTGGTCAGCACGCTCGACGTGTAACCAAGAGATCCGTGGTTCGATTCCCGACGAAGACCTTGCTTATTTTTCAATACTGCTGCTTCAAAAATACCTAATGACTCTACAACCTAACCTATTATATATTATATAAGTGAACTCAGAAAATATGCGGTTATTATTAAATAACTCCATAGCCCTCATCCTATCGACTTACGCTATCCCAAATCTTAACTATCTTCACATCTACAGCATAATCTGAATAATCTTATCAGGAAATCAGTTAGTATATTTAAGTCACTTTTAAATTATAATAATCACTTATCAAATAAATTTCTTAATTCGAGCAACATATTCCCTATTAATTAAATAATTTTAATAGGATATAAGAATTCACTACCAAACCCACCATATTAATTTTGAAAAATTAATTAACACGAATTCCTAATTAGCTAAGAGTTTGCCCATTTCTATAATGAAACTGGCACATTTGCGATGAAACAACCTTTCTTAGAAACTTCCTAATTAAAATTATCCTATTTTTTTGGAGGGGGGAGGATTAGAAAAATAGGAATAGTCTTTTTCTATGTTAAGTTTTGGTTTTGCAGCTCAATAGCTATGGTATCTGCACGAAATCACTCAAAAACACTAAGATCAACTGAAGTTATAGAGGTATTTATAAGAAAGATTCACTAGGTTTTTTGCCGCCTGGAGTCAAACACAATATCTCCGAATGATCAATACGGTATGCTAACACCTTCACCATCAGAAAACGCATAGGAGCGTATTTTTAATGAAAAGAAACGAAAACATGAAAGATTCCAATAAATTACTCATCATTTTACAGCGTACCTTAAATTAGTTTAAACCATTCTATGAGAAAATTTGACTTTGCTCAGGAATGAATTCTAAAATTGGAAAATGGGAATTTGTAGAATATTATAACATTTTTCAATATCATGCTTTAATAAAACGCATTTTTCCATGTATTCCTGAAATTAAATTACCATATTGTTAAATTTTGTTAAGTAATTTTCCATTTTCACTTTGGGGACATATGCTCAGCAATTAAAAAAATAGTAATTGCAGTCAAAATGGAATTTCTTATTATTTTCTTTATGTTTTTTGAATAAAGAAAAAAATATTGAAAAAGAAAATCTGGAATTTATACACAGTTTCCTAATGTTACGTATGTTTATTTATACATTTAATTGCTAAATATACTTAAATCTATTTCGCTCGAATTAGGTCTAGCTGTAAATGCAGTTGCTTTTAAAGATTTCTTACCTTGTATCCTAAAACACGTACACGCCGAAACAATATATTATGTGTATATTAAATTAAATGTATTTTAAATGGATTCGATTAAACCGGCGAAATAATTATACGAATAATGTTGTAAATTGAAAAATAATTATCTGAATAAAATTATTGTATCCGTTTCTGACCGAATGACAATAATTGGATCTGACTACATTCATTCATTCACATTCGTTCTCTAGTATTCCTTTGTAGCGCGCGCAGGTGCCTGAAAACAGCGAAAGAAATCACTAGAATAGTGCTTAGATGGAGAAAAGAATGTTTTGTCTCTTCACAAACAATGTTTGTCTCTTCCCAGCCCCCAATCACTTAATTATAATCATGGGTTTTGTTTAAATATATTTTCGTGCTGAGAATCCATTTTATAGATTGAAGGTTTAAGAATTTTTCAAAATTCGTATTTTTCTCTTTGCGATTAAATCAGAAAGACGAACTATTTTGAAGTGGATGATTTTTTAATCGAGGATGTGTTGCAATTAAGTCTTCGGTATAAAGAATAATATATTTATTTGTATTTGCTGGGGTAAAATAAAATTTAATAAACGAAAAAATTAAATTCCCTCAATTTTAAATCATTTAATATGTATTTGGCTTATAAAAATAAGGACCATTCAATTTTCTAAATTTTTCAAACATTCCGATGCGCTGTGCTGTAACTTGGGTCTGTTTGGAGTTCTACAGTTTATATAAATAATTTTATTTACAAGGAAGTAATACACAAAATTTAATTCTTGATATGGTCTGTTGTCTATATATTGACAATAATACAATCTTTCTAGTGTGAGGGACGAAAATTAAGTCCCACTGGTTGAAAGAGCTAAATAAGATGGCAGAATCATGAAAATCAGAAAGTACAGGGGTTCTTGTTGGAATTATTCTAGGGCATTCCAAGGATTACGACTATAAAATAATGGACTTGGCCCACTTTTGTATACTAGACCTGTTAAGATAAAAATTACTACAGAATGATAATAAATAATACAGAAAGATGAACGTAACTGACCTCCATCTGCATAGGTTTCGGATCCATATCCATCCTGCAGTCCGTTGGCCCAGGTGCCCTCGTACTTAGCTCCTGAGCTAACACTCTGCCGAATGCCGTAGCGTCCTTTGAATCCCTGCGTCCACTCGCCGCGATACGTCCACCGACCCCTCGTTTCCACCCCCAAACCATGCCGCTTGCCATTCTGCCACTGGCCCTCATACGTGCTGCCACTCGGCCATGTGTAGACACCAGACACCTGGATAAAAGAACAGTTTATAGATGAATATACACGAAAGATTACAGCTGAATTTTATTGGATGATTTCTCTTCCATGCACATTTGCTGAAAATTTTCTAAATTTAATTTCTAGCTACGCATTTCCTAAACCGTCTTTTTAAGCTATCGGTGGCCGGGCGGTAAATTAATGGATATTAGTAGTTCGATCTGAATTTAGATAAAAAGCAAGTAGAGTTGGCTTAGTTGAGAATTCTATAATTTTCCCCGTGTGTAATGTGAATACAAGCCAGTTTAACTTAAAATGTCTTTACGCGCTTTACTGTAATCCAGTCCAATCCTCTTCTTAAGCTAAACCTACTCGTTTTCCTGTTTCTTCAGAACAATGTTCTCGCCAGTAAAAGGGAAATATAAATCATATACATAGTGTCTGGTGGAAAGAAAGAATTCCATGTTTTTAGGAAGAGGCTTGTGTCATTTCAGATTAGTAGGGCTGTGCTGAGTTTGATTTTTCTAAATACAGGTTGAGTCAGAAATATTGTATTTGAAATACATATACTGTTGTCCATTGTAGACAAAAATGGCGAACGTTGTATTAAACCTGAAATTACACCTTTTTATTTCAAATAAGAATTACATACTCCAAATAGTAATATCATCAGCCAGACGACGCCGATTATACAACATCGAGCAACAGTTGTAGCATGCGCGATGCATACCAGAAGGATTATGAATAAGGTTGTGAGAAGGGCAAGATGTGATTTTTAAAACAACATTGTTGCCAATGACTGTAGAAAAGCGAAGAAAATGACTGTTTATGATAGAAACATCCAGAAAAGAAAAATCTGCTGGAGCGGCACACTTCGATGCAGTAACGACGATAATGATTTAAAACATGCTTTAATAATTTACGGAATAAAGGAATAAAATGAATCTAGTTGTTATTGTTGTGTACTATTGTTTAATCTGAAGAACCGATTTTCCTGTAGCATTATCTCAGACTCGTAGCCATAATACTGCCATCACATAACGCGATCAAACATACAGTCATACACTTGATTTAATCCTGTGACTCAGGTTCGGAGCTGCGATCCCGCTCACCGCAATAACTAAATTGTTGTAACATAAGCGATTTTATTTCCCACAACATATAAATTTCCCATTATATACAAATTTGCGCCTAAATTAGGATTTCTAAATTAAACTTAATCCACCTTTAATTCGTAACACCGAATAACCTTTTTGACAATGATGACTGCATCCCATAAGCGTAAGATAGATGCATTTAAATTTTTGAAACTTTCATCTCATCGGTTTTAATTAACATACTTTTAAGTTCTTAATCTCACAGTCACTGTACGGCAGATGGCTATTAAAGACTTCACATATTTAAAATCGAAATGTGAGATTTTTGTTTCCTTCAGCATGCAATAATGTTTGAACAATCCACCAAGATAAAGAGCTACTCTTGGCACAATGTTTAACCATGTATTTAAGAAGCGCTAAGAACAGCGCGAAATGAATCATGAAGAGAGATTTTGGCCATTATCCAGAAACACCATTGCTCAAAATTTTAGTATAGGAAAAAAAATTTTAAGTTTTTAGATTTTATATTGCGTCCAAACGGGCGTTTTTTAACGTTTTATGTGTTACCTTTATTTATTAAATATCATGTTCTTCGCAATTAAACTACATAAAATTCAATTCAACGGCAATATCACAAAATATTTAAAAACAGCATATCTTTAGAATTTCCAATAGACAATCTCGCGAGCTGGAGATAAAAATGTTTTGTTTTCGTACAGTGTTGCCACTGTTGGCTTTGAAATCGGTGGGTTTGTTAATCAAAATTTCGTTAAAGTTTTACAAAATGCGAAACAGATAATAAAACAAATTCTAAATTCAAAATTCAGCCTTCCAAGTGCCCACGTTCGGTTGGAGGATTACGTTATTCAAAATTAAATGGCTCTAGGTACCGTAGTTTTTTCACATGCGTGAAACATTCATGCATTCATGCAGATTCTTCATTATTTTGTTTCTTTAAATATAATACATGGAGACAATTTTTGGTGGCAACAGTTTGAAAAGTGAATCAAGGCAGAAAGGGAAACGACGCAAAATGCCATTTTCAGACTAATAGCCCATTGGATCTAACGACCCTTTGGACTAAAAGTTAATAAGAATATTTTTACTTTATTTGATTTCGTAATGAGTAAGTAATAGCCAAAATGATATACAAAGTGTAAATTCATGCCTGAAAATTACAATCCTGTTTTTTTCTATTATTAAATATTTGCACCTACATTATCATTTTATAACAGACAGACTGGAATTTGCTGGACGCAAAAGTTTCATGCTTAATTTTATTTAGTTGCAATTTAATCGCAAACAAAAATTATGTATAGTAAATAGGAAAAATGTAAGAGTTTTAGACAAAGGCAGTTAAGTAGACAGAACGTTAGGTAAAAATTTAATTTATTTCCTAAATATTAAGCTGCATTTACGATGGCATTTTGAAAGTAACTCACCGGAAACAGAATGTGAATTAGCTGCCAAATAAAAATTTTGATTTCAAGTCCACTACTATTAATAAAAGAAACGCAGTAAATCAAAAATTAAATAAACTCACATCACATAAAGTGCTACTGATTTAGATCAACGTCAACACTCTCACACAACCAGTAAAAGCAAATGGGATCTACGTCAAACACATATTTCAGATGTAAAATTCCGTATGGTTTTTCTAAGTGCGGTGATGTTTCTACATTTTTAATAGAAATAACCATCTCAATATCCTCATAACAGAGCTAAGAAAGTTCAAGCAATTGTTTATTTAGTTGACTATGGGAAAGTTACGTGAAAAAAAAGTCTTCATGGAAGACTTTCTAAGGAGACACTCTTGTTCACACTGAACATGAGGAAATGTTGCCAACCCATTTCCGTAATCTGAATGTAGTATTTAGCATTCGAAAATCAAGGCGTAATCTTTTTAATTGTTTTGTTTTAAGTAAGAGTAAAGAAACAATATTCTCTTAGCAAGCGCATCGCGAACTGACACTATTATGTGTGTTAGTTAAAATACATTTCATGATTAGACTAAATCGCTAAATTCTACATAACATTGCAGATTCTAGCGTGAGCTTAGTTTGTGTCTTTAACTTCTGAATTCGCAAGAAAACTACGTATAAAAAAAGACTTTTCACTTGAATCATGAACGCAGACAATCACATTTGTCGCTAAATGGAGAAAATAAGCTGAGATGAGCTGTTGTTTCTCACCAATAATAATTTAATATGGTTTCTTGATTAATATTCCCAAAAGAGAATCTAGTACATTTCAGTCTACCAAATGGAAACTACAATTCTAATGAAGAATTTAAAATTTCATGAAGGAAGTGCTTAAATTATTTCGTTATATATCACGCAAACGTAAAACTATTAACAGTCAGACAAACTTTCCTTAACAACCATACGCTTTTATATGCATGAATATTTTATTAGAACTGCAAGTATGTTTGGAACCGCGAAAGTGCTTTAGAGGAACCGCGAAAGTGTTTTAAATTTCGATTTTCATGATGCAATGCATTCTTTTCAGCAGGTGTTCTAATTAGGATGTCCACTTACAAAATGTATGTATTAGTAATAATTAAACTCGAAGACTTGAATGTATTTAATTTTGACGAGATGAGTAGCATAAGAAATGTTTTCATGAACATTGGGAATTTTATAAACATTAGCTAGATCTGTGTTAATAATGTCTACGGAAATTCTTCAGTATTCATAACGTTTAGTCTGTCTAGTCATATAACATCCTACATTATAAAAAAATAACTACAGATTAAATTCTTGATCTTTTTCGGTGTTTTCTGAGAAATATTTGTCAGCTTTCATTTCAAACGTACAGCGAAAAAATTATTTTTCCTACAGAATATATACGATTATTGTAGTAAAGAGATAATAACATTATCGTGATCCTTCCCATCGAATTTTTCAATGAAACCAAGAGCCCAAAAAATGAAATAGTCTATATTTGAGCTAATATCAGTATTAGCAGTATGAATTGAAAGCAGAATAATATACTAAAATAATATAAATGTAGTTGAGAAGTCTTAAGGAAAGAAATATGCTGGCCCATGTTTCATTTTCCATATTAATAAATAATTAATAAATTCATTCACATTTCACAATTTAAAAATAAGACGCTTTTATACACTGAAAAATTAAATAACGCATCTAAAATAATGCTAGAAAATTATCGCAAGTAAACAAAAATGTTTAAAAAAAAAGCTTTATTTTATTTGCTAAAATCTACATAACATTTAAAATCAGTTTTTGAGGGTATTTCATAATTCCATTTTATGCAATTTTCCAGTTTTTATCTCTCGGTTTAGAGGTTTTAAAAGTTTTACGCCTCTTTGCCACAGTATGCATGAGGAAATAATATAAGTTTTAGAAATTTTGTTTAACTGTGAAAACACCACATTTGAACAAAATGATCAATTATTGTACTTCTGACGTAAGAAATTTGAAATCATATGAAAATACCGACTCGTCACTTTTCAATCATTGTCTTAATTAAAATTACGATGGTTACGTATGCAATACTGTTTAAATATACTGGTGGACAAAAGTAAGAGATGGAACACTTTTTCCCTATATTTCGATAAATACTGGATAGAAATAAATGATATTGGGTATGGTTATAGTTTATTGTATGACAATAATACGTCCAAAACAACAATGAAAATGCAATTCACTAGCATGAGTTATGGCCAAGAGTCCAAAGTAGTCCAAATTTCAGATTGAAAGATAGCAGTGAAAATGTGGCTAGTATGGTGTGTGGTTAACTCTGACAAACAGAAAATAAGCAAAATGAGAAGCCATGCTGTTAATTAGAGAGTTCAGGCGTGCCTGTAGAAGTCGCACCCACTCCTCCACCAGAGAAGCTTTTTAACTGCTGAATGGATCTGAATGGGAGTTGATGTATTGCAATAACCTCCCAGTAGCATCCCAAACATGCTCAGTGGGTTTAAGATCAGGGGATTTGGCTGGCCAATCCAATCGATGAGTATCCTCGCTTTCCAGATAGTCATCAATAAGGTGGGCCTTATGTGGTTATGCATTGCTGTCCATAAAAATGAACTCAGGGCCAACAGTCTAATAAGTCCAACTAAAAAGTCGCATATAGGGTTCTAAGATCCCCTGCCTATATCTCTGGGCATTCACGGAACCAGTGTCAAACACAAGGAGCGCTGTGCGGGCATTTTGCATGATCCCTAGCCAGACCATCACTCCTCCACTAACATATTGGTCCGTTTCCATGACGTTGCTGGGATGATATTGGGTCCCAGGTTCCCTTCATATCAATAACCCCCGAGAATCAGGTTGTAGACTGAATCTGGACTTATCCATAATGAAAGCGTTAGCTCAATAAAGATGTACTCAGTGTTGTATGCACCACTGTAAAAGCTCTCCTTTGTAGGATGGAGTGAGCGGGATGCAAATACCGGGCTTTCTGGCATACAGTCCTGTCTCAGGTGCCTTCTGGCAACTGTTTTCCTTGAAACTGATGTTTCTATGGCAGTAGAGAGGTCACGAGACAGTTGTGTAGCTGTAGACATCATCTGGTTCTTGCCTGAAAGTACCAAATACTGGTCGCCATTGGTCATATTGGCTCTTCAGCAACCTTGTCCAACCTTTCTGGACACTATTGCGTTGTTTTTAAACTGCTTCTACAAATTACAGATAACACTTGGTGTTACATTCAGTTCTCATGCAACCTGAGCTCAGGACCGCCCTGCTTTAAGCATACCCACGATTCTCCCTCTCCTGCCTTCCTCTAAGCAATGATGTGTACTCATTTCACGTAACAAACAACAGAAAACAGCAGGATTATTGAAGAATGATGATAAAAATCACTTCTGTGTTGCAGAGCTGGATTAACGGAGCAGCTGGACGCGGATTTTTATACATTCTGCTGGCGTAGCTACGTCCACAAGAATACGTAAAGTCTCAGTGATACCAGCAGCACACTGACATTTTGGTGGCAACCAACTGTCGAGATTTTGTGTGGTATTTTAAGAGAAATGTGGGAAAATGTTTTCTACCTCTTAATTTTGTTCACCAGTGTATATAACCACGTATTCGTACAAATATATTTTATATATTCTTATTAATATTAAGAAAATCGTGTGAATTTACAAGATCGGAAAGTAATTACATTTTAATATTTCGCAAAAGTATAATTTTCTTTCTTCTTCAGTGGCTCGACAGTCTATGATGGGCCTTGGTCTCCTTCAGAATTTTATTCCAGGCTGTTCTACTACTGGCTTTAGTCTTCCAACTAACGACATTTAGGTTATGTCTCTCTCTAGATAGTGTAGCCATCTGAGTTTCATAGATCTATAGCGGAAGTAAAAGCAACGTTTGACGGTAGTAGAAATTCTGATAACCGGAAGAACTTTTCACTTGCTAATGGTGATTGCCAAAAGAAATCGCAAAAGAGGTGCGGGGGAAGATACTAAAACTTTAAACTGCCCACGGGTACCGAAATACAAAGGGTACAATCAGCCCGGAGATAAACAAATCTCTTACAGATTCGATTAAATACAGTGTTGATAAACACTTTCCCCTCCCGGTGATTCAAATTCCGTTTAATAATGTACACTGCGAAAAAAAAAGAGAGAGGGAGAAGTTCTATATCTTCCGTTCTACTGGGACGATTGACGAAATTCAAATTGCGTTTCACGTCTCGGAAGTGCGACTTAGGATATATATTAGGTTTATACATAGCTTTGTTCTAATATAGGTATTAAAATGGGACTGTTTCTGAAAACACATACCAATATTTTTCCATATTTCGATTCTACGACTCAAATTATGCCTAAATATTAAATTTTGTAAAATTTGGTGCGAAATTTACGGAGAAATTCAAAAACTTAACTTGGCTAATTGTTTTCTGTTTGAGCCAAGAATAATTTACTTAGCGATCTTATTAATATGCGGCAGCCTATTTTCCTTCCCTTCCATTGTGCAGGGGAGGAAAAAAAGTCACATCGTTCCTGCCTTTTTACACTGCGGATGAGAGGAAAAAAGTCACATCGTTTCTAATTTCAAATAATTTTAACAAAATGCGTAAACCACATTTTCGTTATTATCGCTTTCAACAAATATGCCAAGATATAAATTCACGTATATCTTCGGAAATTTTGAATAAAAAGCTCTAACTTTTTGCAGGTATGCTTAAAAATACATCTACTTTAAAATGATGGTAAAACGTTTATAGGTTATAATTCAAAATCTTTTTGCGAAAAATTTATAAAAATTATTAAAAAATACAAATTTTAAAAATAAATCATAAAAGATCGGTGAATTTTATTTGGAATGAAAATAAATTTCGAACTGTATAGGCAGGAATCAAATAAGTTTCACACAAAAAAGAGATATTAATAAATACATACCAAATTGATTTAATATTGAGGAGCTAAAATTTTGAGAGCTCATTTTTTAAAAACTACTTGTGCGATTTTTACGAATCTTAGGTGTTTGGCATAATTTAGTCGTAGAATCGAAATATGGAAAAAAATTAGCATGTGATTTCACAAAAACGTACGATTTTGTGTCAAAATACCAATACTTGAATAATGCTATATATAAATCTAATACATATCCTAAGTCGCACTTTCGAGACATGAAAAGCGCAATTTGAATTTCGTCAATCAGCCCAGTAGAACGGGAGATATAGAACTGTTCATTTTTTTTCGCAGTGTACCAGCAGGTGCATAATTGGACACAAAGACGCAAAGTAGTTTTGAGTAAAAGAATTGTTTTAGGAAACCTTTTGAACGATATAGAATGTTTGATGTCGCAGGAAATCGCCGCCCAAAGCAAACAGTGTGAATGTGTAAGGAAAGTAACGTTAAACGGCAAGTCAAAACTGAACACCAGAAGGTGGTTTACTTTATAAGAAACATCTACGGCTAATGTAACATTAGGGATGGATTTGCTAAAGGTTGCGAGGACGAAACTTAATTTTCGGAAAGCTGCTGTGCAATTGGAAATGAATGACAGTAGAAAAACACATCCAGAAGCCAGCTTTGGATTTGAAGGAAATGAACATGAACAAGAGAACAAAGCTAGAGCAGTGACTAAGAAAATTTTCATATTTATTTGATGAGTCCCAAGGTTGAATCAAGTAGTAAATCATACAACAGAAACTAAAAACCCTCCTCTCTGCCGAGCAATATTCAATCGCTATAAGGTCAAAGAAAAATTAATTGAACAACATATTGCAGAAATACTAAAAATGAATTGGTAATCCCCATAATTAGCCCTATAGTATTGCACCAAAAGAAAAATAATCTTCCACTTACAGATTTTAAAGCATGGCGTTTTGTTGCTGACTATAGAAAACTAAAGAGCATAACAAAATATCCGGATTACTCCTTACCAATAAATAAGAAAATCTTTCAAAAAGCCAATCCTTAAAATAGACTTATGTCCATAAATTAAGGATAATGCAAAATCAGGCAAAGGAAGAGTCAGAAGCAAAACAAATTTGACTTATTTGTAAAGCTTATTTATTAAACAAAAGGTAAAGAGCAAAAAAAGATGCTATATGTTTGATATTAATAAAAAAATTAGCGATTTTTTCTCCCTGGAGCAAATTATAAAAAAAAATCTATTTACAAAAAAACAATATTACATGGTTGGTATGATTGTTAATACATTGCATGTCTCCCAGACGATGCAATACAGAAGTCCCTACAACGCCTAGGCATGCTGAGTATCAAATTATCGAACTGATCTTGGGGGATATTACACCACTCAAAAAGCAATGCTCTCCGAAGTTCCGGTAGACATGTAGGAGGAGGTTTGTAGAGACATTAGGTTATTTCGGAGCAGGAGACATGAAAAATGAGCAACGCCTTCGCCGGGAATCGAACCACGGACCTCTCGGTTATGCGTCGAGCATGCAGACCACTACACCACGAAGGTATGCGAAGAAGGCGGGAGAAATACCTTACAGGTTGACGGGCTGTTCATGTCAAAGCGTTCAAGCATGTCTCACACGTGCTCTACTGGACACGTGCCTCGGAAAGAAATTGGTATCATTTTTGGACTCGGACCGTAATCTTCATCATAACTGAATATGTCAAGGCCTGTAACATTTTCAGTTAGTTAAGGATATTAATTATTGCCTGGCTGGGTACCTAAACAGCGTAAAGCTACTTTCCGCAGTAAGTTAATAAGAATTAACTTATTAAGCCGCTACTAAATAGTGAAAGGAAACAAAAATAGACATTTGCTCGTAATCGCTGATCATTTTTCAAATTGGGTGAAAATAATTCCCCTCAGAAGAGCTTCGACTATAATATTTTTCTGATTAATTTTTAAATAAAATTATATTAAAATATGGAGCTCTACTTAAAATAATAACAGAGAGTGGAAAGCAATTCTTTAGTCAAATATTTGAGTATACATGTACAGGTCTTGGCACACAACATTTTAAGAATGTTCCTTATCGACCACAGTTGAATATTGCAGAGCTGGTGAAGAGAAACATAATTAAAAATCACCCGCAGCTATGTACAAAATTATTACAAACGTTGGTGTGACTGCATCAACCAATTCTCATTGAGCTGCTAAACATGATACTACCGGAAAGATATTGCCTGAATTATTTCTTGGCAGAAAATTTATTATTCCCGTAGATAAACCTTTTTTGTTCAAAAGAGGTCTGCGGAATTTAAGGTATCAGACATTGAGAAATTAGTGGAAGAGGCAATTAAAAATTCGAATATTGCCATGGAGAAACAAAAGTATTTATCCTGAAGGATTTTTAGTTTTAGTATAAGCATGATACTGTGATCTTAGTCGAAGAGATTGTATTGAGAAAACTTTTCCGGAATTTCAGAATAAATGTTATTAACAATGTATGTATACTGTGATGTAAAGTGCAAACCGAGTAATTGTAAATGGAATAAAAATGATTTTTCACGAAGTATGTTTTTTTAACTGTTTTGTAAAAGTAAAATGTTCTGTCAACTGTTTCGTAAACGTTAAGTGTCGAGATACATTGTAAGATAAATTTAAAGTACAAGTGAGTAAATAATAATGATTCAAAGTCAAGTAAAAGCTAGTGTAGGAAATTTAAGTAATTAAAAGTTATTCTCTCCAGCCAACACGTGAGATTTAATAAAAATAAATTTAGAACATTAGGTATAGTCTTGAAAAATAGGTCTCAAGGTTATTCTTGAGGTCTAGTGTGTCTAAGTTATTAACATGTGAGATTTGGGTTAGGAGGGTATTGAAAACTCTGCATACTTTCGCAAGCACTTGCATACATTACAACGCCAGAGAGCAGGGGTGAGAAATTGAGTTTAAAGGTAACAAAAGTTAAAAAAAATTTTTTTTGTAAAGCGCAAGTTGAAATGTATGAATATTATGCATTTGCTTGTTAAGCGTTTTTTTCCTTCCACAGACCTGAAGGAGATGAGATTGAACTAAACTGAAATGACATGAAAATCTGTCCAGCGAAACTGAAACTTCTGCAAAATTTGATTTTAGACGTTTAATTTCATAACTCTAAAAGTTGGCTCATGTTGTAAGTTTAGAATTTTAAATCTTATCCAGATTGTTCTCAGACAGAAATAATTCGCCTCGCGTCTGTTAGGGTTATTAGATTAAAACAGCATTATCAGATCAACTCTGTACAATGTGTGTAACTCTGTACAATTTATATATATATAATAGCTGAGTAAAAACTCAGAAATACTTGAAGAAAGCAGTGACGTTACTCTTTAGTTCACCACGTTTCGTTTTTATTATGCTATAGCTTTTGTATGGCTGTAATCAAATTCAAATTGTAAATCTGTTATATTTTCCTTAGTATAGCTTTAGAAATTGTTGTAAAGTTGGCCTTAATCAGGAAACGTTTTAATGATGAAAGTCATTCAAGAAACAATTTCTAGAAGTTTAAAATTTTGATATTAAGGACTTGTGGTTTAGAATTTAAACTGTTAAACAAGATCGTTTAAGACCTTATTTTGCGAGTAGTTAAATCCTGGTGGGGAAAGATGTAAGGTTTATCTTATGTTAATTAATAGTTATTTTAAGTTTTGTATCTTTCCTATCTTATTCTAATTTCAGCTTACAGTTTCCTGCCAGAATGTAAATTCAGAAACGCAAGTAATGCAAATGAGAAAAGAGTACTATTTAAGTTGTGACTGAACCGACTTCAGTAGAGAGAGTCTGATTCCCTGACTAGCGCGCGTTTGCCTTCTGGCTACGTCTCTCTTAGCTGTTATTACGCTCGGCCATACATTAGGCCTTTGCTTGGCTTCACCGATTTAATTAATACTTAGGGGCCAACTAGTTAGATTCTGATAGCTTCGGCTATATCGTTCAAAGAGCTTAGTTAAAATAGTTTTAGTTTAAATTATTATTTTAAGTTCAAGGCCGAGTGGCGGCTTTATGTTAAGTTCCAAGTCGGAACTGATTGTAAATATACTGAGAAATAAAGCGTTATTAAACCCTCTTTTAGTTTTACGTGTCCTGTTCACACACTTAAGCGATGATTTGCTTATTAGTGTTCGTGGGGTTCTAAGTTAGAACTTTAGATTTAAAAAAGGAAACCCCACAGACTGACGCTTGGTCTCGCCATTTAAAAAATTAATTATTATTTACATACCATTATTTATACGGTAGGCTACGGAGGACGGGAATGCCTGGTGTCAAACAGAGGTAAAAGGCCATGTGTCCTACGCCCTCCTCTAACTAGAGCAACAGTTCCCTGGAGCCCCACAAGGCTGCACCGGGTGTTTATTGAGGTTGTCAAAGGGAAGCGCATGGCCTTACAAGGGCGTTATTAAGGTGGTATTACAGATTAAGAGATAAACTGTGGTGTTACAGATGGTAAGTAGTAATGGTAAGTAAAAATGCAAAAAGACGTACACATAAAAACACATAAACAAATAATACACAAGACACAAAGCGGAAAATACATAAACACACAACACATAAAACAGGTACATACACATAGTCACTTAAAGCACAAAAAGACGTACCTACATATTACTATGCATGAACACAGACGGGAATGCATTGGTACATCGAGGCGCAAAAGGCATAGTACTTGCGAATTATTAGTATTCCATACTTTAAATTGGTGGGCATGGGAGCTTAAACACACTAAATTTTTGCAACGAGCAGATATTGTAAATACTAGTCCATTGGACTAGTGGTGGAGCTTATCGTCAATACACCAGAGCGTGGAGTCCGAAGTCTGCTGACCGCGTCATTTTAACACGGTTGGCAAAGATCTGTGCCCAGTGCCGCAATGGTATTAATGATGCTGGAGATTGAATTAACTGCTTCTTTATGCGTTATAAGGAACCGCTGATAGGCGTCCCTATTATTTGTAGGTAGCGGGAGATGGTGGGCAGCCGTTTAGTTGATCGCATGGCCGGATGGATGATTCATCGTTTGGGACATGGGGCCAAGGAACGTGCATTGTTTCGTGCCTAGAAGTTCTTTGGAGCAACGACGCCTGCAGAGAACACGGCTTGCGTTAAAGCAGGCGATCTAATTCTAATCCACAGCACAGATAAAACTGCGGAAAAGAAATATAGTGAAAGTGATATAAGGCGAGTACGTAAACACAAATGTGACGTGTCATTGTAACATTTTTATGGTTGTTTTTTACATTAGGATTAGCGAAGTCTTTGTCTCACGGAGATACTGCGATTGCGGCTGCTGGTCACTTAAAGATAGGATTGCGGTCTAGCATGCCTCCGGTTGGTCGCCACTTTTCTAATGCATCTTTTTTTCCCCTTGTTTTCCTCTTTCTCCAGAGTTCGTATATTTACTTGAATCAGTCACTAAACTAGATGAAGCTATATAATTCATATTGCTAAATAAATGGAGACAAACTAGACTACGCCTTTGTAAAACCTGTTATTTGTGACTGTTGTTTGAGCTATGTTATGTAAATACCAATCATTTGAAACTTTGCAAAACGTTTGAGTTTTCCCTTCACATAAATATTACTCGTCTTGAATTAAAGTTGTAAAGAAAATTATAATTCTGATTTTAATTAATAGATTAAACTGCAAGCCATATCTTTAACAAAGAGTAAAAAACAGAGAGAAAAGGAGGATGTGGTTTTCAAGATAAATGGGAAATTACGTACTTTTGTGGTGGTGTGCACAATAAAATTGCATGTTTTATTTGTAAAATGGAAATATCAGTTACAAAAGAATACATCTTACGTAGTCATTATGAAACGAATCATTAAGAAAAATTTGAAATGTTGGAAGGTAAACTGAGGGAAGAAAATTTTTTGCTAAAGACTGTTTGATTAAACTAAACTTCTTTGTCTTGACAAACAACAATTATTCAAATATATTAGCTTGTCAGCCAATACAGTAGCGGAACATATTAACGATATCGCTAATGATTTATGACGTCAGTTAAATGAAAAAATTACAGATGTTTCAGCATCCTCAAGAGTAGTTCATGAAAATACCGGCATGGTAGATATATCACAGTTTGTTGTCTTCGTACGAAGTGTTACTAAAGAATTTGAAGTAACTGAGAAATTATCGGAAATAATTCCTATGAAAGGAAAACCTGTTGCACAGAATATTTTATCTGAAATAAAAGCTACAATATATAATTATAAAATAAACTGGGATAAAATGATGTGATGTACAACAAAGGCTGCAGTTTCTATGGTTGGTAAAAAAAGTCGAGTAGCGGTATAATTAAGAAATATAGTGACAGAAGAAAATTTTCATAATACATTTTGTCCTGTACATTGTCTTATTCATCAAAAAGCATTCTGTGCCCAAACTTCACAGATGGATGATATTATGGAAACGGTAATTAAAACGGTAAGCTTTATTCGTGGAGGAGCTCTGAATAATTGAGAATTTGTTATATTGCTTAAAAAATCGAAAGTGAGTATTAAAGAAATGATATATTACAACGAGATCAGGTGTTTAAGTAAAGGAGCTGTATTAAAATGATTTTTGATTTAATAAATGAAGTCAAAATTTTAATGACACAAAGAAATAAAGTCTACGACGAGATACATAATGGTACATGAACAACAGATTTAGCCTTTCCTGTTTATTTAACCGGTGATATAGATATTCTCAATAAACAGCTGCAAGGAAAAGATAAACTTGTCACTGACATATATGCTTCTATTAAAGTTTTTAAACTCTAAGAAACACAACTGAAATCAAATATTTACTCACATTTCCTGTGCCTTAAATCTCGCCCTGTTATTCAGAAGAATAATCGCAAGAATATGCAAGTACAACAGCATTATTACGACAAGAATTTGAAGACAGATTTAAGGAATTTAATGATTTGGAATTCAATTTTTAATTCCTTATTAAAAAACTGACGTGAATAATGTACCAAAAAATCTATATAAGGAACTAATTAATTTACAGGCTGATATAAATTTTATTTTAAAGATTTCAAGGTACAGATCTGATTAAATTTTATTTGTTCTTGCCAAAAGATGCATATCCTCAGCTGCGAATTTTTGCAGTGAAACAATCGCTCTGTTTAGGAATATATTTAAATATGAACAGTGTTTTTTCGCAGTTGAAAATTAACAAGTCTAATAAAGGTGACCGATGATCATCTACAATCCGTGATGAAGACAGTAGTTTCCAGTAACTTTCCTCCAAAACTACAAACGTTAAGAAACTCAAAACACCATCAAGTCTCAAGCTGTAGTAAAAAATACAGAAATATATAATTATTTACATGCCGCCCGGAGGGGGAAATGGTTAGTGACTCTGACTGCTGTGGCGAAAGGCCCGCTTTTGAATACCGGAGAAGGCATGGATTTATTTGTCCGTTCTAACGGTGGCCCACCTAGTAGGTGCTTTTATAATAAAGTGACCAACACTTTCGGCCTTAGTAGTACCCAACTTCTGTCGACAGCTTGGTCTCGCCATTTAAAAAATAAATTATTATTTACATGCAATTATTAATATTTTTCTGTATGTGTCGATAAAAATTTTAAAGTAAATTTAAAGGAAAAATAGGTCTTCATTATTTATTCTCCTTTCCAATGAGGAAGTTTGCTCTGAAAATTTTGTAAGTTTTCATAATATGTTTGTTTTATGTTAAAATTAAGTTATTTAGTGGTTAATTCAACATATTACAATTATTTAAAATAAACGTCAGTCCAAAAATTTAATATCTAACTGCTAGTAAATTTCAGTTACGAAAAGTAACCAACAGAATTTTATTACATTAGAAAAGCAGCAAGATAAATTTGAGTTTTCTCCTTTGCGTTATTATTATCATTACAGTTGTTATAGCTTATATATGAATTGATAAATATTTAGTAATTAAAATTTGAAATTAAATTAAATTTTAGTTAGTTATTTGAAATGTTATTAAAAAAAATCTACCGCCCCCATCTGCTTTCAGGTCGTATATGCGGCCGGCATGAGATCACTGATTTAAAGAGTTTGAGACCATTGATCTAGAGAATACGCTAATTTGGTTTCCTACAATAAATCAATATTCAAATAAAAATGAGCGCATTGTAAATAAAATAAAATTAAAAAGAAAGGTTTTATACAGTAAGCTTTTACTTAAAAGAAATCTTACAATTAATGCACTAATAGGTGAAAAATAATTAATTATGTAGTTTAATGGGAATATTAAATTAAATAATTCTATTTGCAGAATTCATCTACAGCTTTAAAGCGTTAAGCTTCCGTGATAAATTTAAAAACATAATGGCTTATATAATTGGCAAGGCAATTAAATTAATAAATTTCGTTGTTTAGGGGCCCCGCGTGTTTATTCGCGATATCAAATTCTAGATGAATTTTTCAAAAAGAATTATTTAATCTATTAATTCTCCTAAATGATAAATTATTTTTCTCCTTTTAATTATTATATCCATTAATTATCATTAATTATCATATCCATTTTAAATAAAAGCTTATTATATAAAAACCTTCTTTTTAATTGAATTGAATTTTCTACTTTTAATCTAAATTACAAATTATCAGTGATGAAATTTTTTTAGTCATTATTAAAACACAAGCAATAACTAAAGAAAATTATGAAATAAAGAAAAATAATTGAGCATCATTCAGAGAATGAAAAAATCACTTTGAATATTCAGCTCCGCGGCCCACCAGCTATCGAGCGGTAAGGTCGCTGAATGCTGCTAGTTCGGCCCGGAGTTCGAATCCCGGTGAACGGGGGAGCTGTATGGGCGTTTTCGTGATTTCCTCATAGGTAACATGTATACGAGCTAGTTTTCTTCGAACGTCATCCACGAAGGCATCGCTTCCCTTAGGCGGATAGCCTTCGAGACTTTGCCGTAATCACGTAAGCCAACCATACCAACATTCAGTTCCAGAAATAGGATCTAGTAACAGTTTACAAACAAGTGCATTAAAATAAATCAATAAATGTAAAATAAAAACATGAATATCACCAATTCGTTATTAAGTGTGCCAAGCTGGTAAACTCACAAAGCTGCTTAATTTCGTCTGCTTCAAACTGTAACACATTTTTTAAAAGCCTGTAGTCGCTCAATTAATACTTTTCATAATACTTCGGGTTTAAAGAAGGTGAGAAGGGTGAGAAGTTAGTCGTATCGTCTGTGAAAATTTTAAAACTTTACATCCGTTTCTAGATGTTGAAATTTTAAAATGATCTAAAAAATCAAGTGATATTCAAAATTTGGCCGAAAATTCAGAAATTATGTCAACAGGTTTCATTCAAGTTTCGTTGAAATGATTTAATCCCGCTGTATTCGACGGTGTAAACAGTAGAATTCTGATATACTGAGTTTGTTCGTTAAAAAGATATGTGCAAAAATCGTTTAATAATTAAATAAAAACATATTATAAACAGAATTTAAAAAACTCGCTGCATCGCATTGCATTGTCAGAGACAAACAGTGTGTGTACAAAATGTAAACTCGATAGCTTACTGGGAAGTAGGTTAAAAATCGGTGAAAACTTCAACCCCCCTGCCCAACAATGTGAGCAAACTAAACAAGCTTATAATAACAGAATAATAAACAGTCACTAGAAATGAAGATATTTTTTTCTACCGATAACTGAGCAGTAATGCTAAAGAAACAAAAATTAACTGCTGCTCACTTGATTTATTTTTATCATAGGCTTGCGCGGCCAGGCATCTAAAATTAGCATTGTAAAAAAACGTATAAAGGTGAACCTTATATTATCCAACTAGTGTAATGTCGCGGGTGTAGCTGGTACATAATAATAATACAGCATGCGTTTATTGAGTTAAAGAAATAACTTAGTCTGGAAACAATAACACTCATATTAAATTTGAAAAAAATTAAATGTCTTATGCTTTGCGAAGGGGCAACTCACGAGCGCGTGAGAGCTAAAAATATTTTATTTCGTGCAGTAGTATCACTTTTTTCTTAAATCACTGAGTTTATTGATTAAATTCGTAAGACAAATATCTCACGCTTTGACGAGTTCCAACATATTGCTTCTAATCATTGAATTTGTTTATCAAAATGTCATCAAGTTCTCACAAAATACTGAATGCTGTACCTATTTATGTTAATTAAACACAAAATTGCATTTCCGCGTCTACGTTAGCACCAGAAATATGCAAATTCGGTGACTGATAATCTGGTGCGCAACTGAGGCATGCTATAATTTCGGTCTGTAGTGTTGTTTAGAGTGAATGTGGTTTCCGAGAATGATCAGTATTCAGGAGTTACGGTTGAAAGGCGATTAATTGGTAGAATCGAGGGAAGTCAAACACAAATGGAAGTCGCCTAAGATTTAAATATCCCTCAAAGTGTCATACCAAGAGCTTGGAGCCGCTTTTTAAGCTGTGGATCAGGGCGACGTAAGAGCAAAACTGTATCCGAAGACCGTTTTCTGTCATTGTCGGCTCAAAATATCGTAGCGACTACAAGAGATATAATTTTAGGTGAACAAGAACTCAAATTGGCTATTCTACTGCTGCTCGAAGGCTCAACGAATTGGACTGTATCCGAGAAAATCAATGGTTTGTGTCCCACTCACTCCGCTTTCCGGAGGGGTCCGTTTAAACTGGTGCCATCGTCATGTTCAATGGAACGAAAGACAACTGGGTCTGAGTATTGTTTACTGACGAGTCTAGATATATTCTGAACAGTGATGATCTGGAGAAAGGAAAGAAATTGCAGCTTGCCTTCCCTTGTCCGTGAAATATTCCCTTTCCGCGATTTCAGGTTAATGGTTTAGGGAACAATCATGACAAATGGCCGCACCAAGCCGCATATCTTTCAAGGAGCCTCTATAACCGCTCGAAGATACTGGGACAAAGTATTGGAACCCCGTTGGCCCACAGTTTTTGCTAATGGATAACAATGCTCGGCCTCATCGAGCAAATGTGGTGTCATAATACTAGCAAACAGAAGATATCACTTGAATGGACTGGCCACCTTAGTCACCCGACATAAACCCGATTTAGCATGTGTGGGATGCCTTAGGATGTTGAATTTCAGCGCCTTAAATTCCTTCCCGTACACTCCAGGAGCTGAAATGCCCACTTTTAGAAGAGTGGCGTGCACTTCCACAAGACTAGATCAACGCTTTGGTAAAGTCTATGAAATCATGATCTGAGTTACGCATATCTGTCCGATACACCATATTAAGGAAATATATTTCTCACAAGAGGTGACTTCATTCTTTCATCATGTTCCAATTTCCGTAAATTTGATTTTACTTTCAATATTTTGCGATCTGAATTAATACTTTTGTACAAATTTCTATTAATGATTTTTTCATTAAATATCAGTTACGTTTTATTCTGTCATTATCCTGTAAGGTTTATCCTAATTTTATACCTGTTATTTTAAGTTTATGCATCTTTCCTATCCCTTCTAGCTTCAGCTTACAATTTCCTACCAGAATATAGTTTCAGAAACGCGGTGAATGCAGATGTATTTAAGTCGATGTTTCACTGACTTCGTTAGATAGCCCGAGTTCCTGACTACCGCGCGTTTGCCTTTGGCTACATCTCTCTCTAAGCTACTGCTACTCTCGGCCGTACTTTAGGCCCTTCATTGGTTTCGCCGACTTAATTGAGATTTAGGGGCCAACTACTTAAACTCTTGATAACTTCGGCTATATCTTTGAGTTAGCTTTAGTTAAACTTAATTAAGTTTAATTTGATATTAATTTGAGTTCAAGCCCAAGTGGAGGCTTCGCTGTAAGCTCCAAATTAGGAGCTGATTGTGTCATATTTATTGTAAGAAATAAAGGGTAGTTAACCCTTTTAGAGTTTTACGTTTCTGCTCACACATTTAAGCGATTATTTGCTTATTAGTGTTAGGGATTTCGACGGTTGAACTGTGAAATAAGAATATGAATCTCCACAATCCTTTAATTTTGATGACCAGTATGTATATATATACATACACACCTACATATATGTACATATATGCACACATTTAAGTTAAGCATATAATTTAACAAATTTAACAATGTTTATTTATTCCATATTCCACACAATTAAATTACGTATTGTTGTTGATTGAAACACCTTTCTTGATCAACAGAACTCTTTTAAAAAAATAACACCGGTTCCTAATGCGTAAAATTAATTATTAAACTTTTAAAGCAGCGTTTTGAGAAAATAAAAACATTTTAAATATTTAATTTTTCAATATTAATTTTAAAATTAGGAAAAAACGAATGGCACTCGAAGACCACAGTGATTGCAAATGTCTTAAGATTTTTGCAGCAAATCATATTTTTCAGCCCGAACACAGAAAAGATCTGAGTGCTGAATCGTGAAGAGTGAAATATCAGTTTTCTGATTCAGTTTCAGATCGAGATATGCTTAATGTTTATAGAGCAGTCTCTGGTGAGTATATTTCATTCGCTGCACCTTCGTCTGACTCGCAGATTCCAAGCAGAGAAAGAGCTCTTCTTTCCTTTTCATTTATTTGATTCCTGTTTGAACGAATGGTGCCAGCTTCCTTTTTGAGATCCAAACTCCATTCTTTCCCAGTGCACTACTACCTTTTAGCTATTTTTAAACTATTATTTTTAGTTAAATATTTTCTTTCACGGAGGAAAGGAATCAGCAATTTTGTATTTCATCGAATCGTTTACACTGCAATGATGTTTCAGGATTGCCAGAACCCATGATAATCATTTAAGGCGTGACAATAACCAATTAAATATTTCTTTTATCGCAATAGGTACATATGTGTAATACCCAGTCACATTCTTCCTGAAAAAAAAAGCGTTTACAGTGTGTAAGGAAGGACAGGCAATTGATTCCAAATTAAAAATATCAAAATTGTTATCTTATTTACTTTTAAAAACTTTTGTTTTTAAACAAGTAAGATCAATATCTTTAACTAAATTTTAATTTTCTCCTTAAAAATTTGAATATATATATATAGATATATATATTTATAAATTTAGAAAGTTGTATGATCGTAGGTAAAGTTAATAAAGTAAATCACAAGATACTAATTCAGAAATACAAAAAGTGTGTAAAAAATATATTTTTTGCATGCTCATTAATCATATTTTTAATTCGCTGCTGTTTTCTAACAGCATTCCGTTATTTCATTTCTAATAATAAGTATTTTTGCACGATATTTTCATTGATACATAATCAATTAGTAAAACAATTTCTATCACCTATTCGTTTCATTAAAAGTTAAATTTAGTTTTATATAAGCATTTAAACCAACAGATTAGAGGAAATTTTTTATAAAGAACCAAAAAAAAATTGGGACTTTGTAAAAAGTAATTTCCCTAGCGTAATGTTTATTTTGTGATTTCACTATTCAAAGTAAATATTTTCAAAGTCAAAAATATTTTTAAAATATCAATTAAATTTTTTGTAAATGCATGTTTTAAAACTGCTTTTTTATGCAGGAATATTTTTAAGAGTTAAATTCAGGTACACGTTTATAAAAATGGACCGAAGCATTTGAGTGATGGCCAATAAAAAAAAGGTCAAATTGAAACAGATTTTCCACCTAACCCGACTAAATTAAAAATCATGCGAAAAAATAAAATCCGAGTATAAAAACAAAAGCGAGAATATTTTGTATTATTCTTTGGATAATTTACTGTACTGTCCTCTACTGGTGACCTATCACACAAATTATTCATTATTTTAGAGGAAAATGTACTTCTAATTATGTAAAAATTTCAAAACGATCTAATTTTTACTTTGAAAAAATCTAATTTTTACTTTTAAAATCATGAAAAATGAATTTTATAGAAAGCCGTTTTGTTTTCTGCATTGCTTTAAAACATTAAACCATCATTAAAAAAAGGAAAATTTTCAAACACGAGTAGATTTATAAATTGTTAAAATTAATCTTTATACTAACGAATATGAATGAATAATAAATATTGCCAAAATGTATTGTTAACTTTTGGTTGTGCACCTACCACGCTTTTTGGCGCCTGTGAAAGAGAAAGCAAATACGTGTAGTTATAAGAATAGTTAATATATGGGAATATATTTATTTCTAGTTATGATTATTCTGTCTCGGCGTGAGTTTGGCTTCCCTTTCGCAGGCGCTGGAAAGCGTGACAGGTGTATAGAGGAAAAGTACCAATTCGTAAGTATTATCAAAATGAAACAGAATACTTGTTCGAAATATTTTTATTTTCTGCTTAAAAATTTTAAGCTACCATCTAGATTCTTTACGAGGAGATAGTACTACCGAATGCGAAACAGTTACTGGTACTGAAACATAGTTACAGAAAGAATAATTAACTCGTTTATTTTGTCTTTTTTAAACAGTAGCACGCATAGCTCCTTATTTCTGTAACATTCACAGAGGACTAACGTATTAAAAAATAATTAACTAAATAGAAAATGAAAGTAAAAGGACACACCGTTCATTGACGTAGATTTTATTTTAGCACGTGAGCTTTCAGCGATTCAAAGCTATCGCTTTCTTGAATTCCAATAGCTGCAAATAAAATCTATTTCAATCAACATCGTGCCTTTTTACTTGCAGTTCTACTTTGCGTATCCTTCTTTCCCAAGAGAAAATATTTATTGTAAGGAAAGTAATAGTTCATGTTTCTGCGTACCAGAACTTTTCAGTTTCATTTTAATCCGAATCCCCTTAGTGTTTAACTACAAAACTGCGGAATTTTAATTAGAAATGTTTTATTTGAAAGTTGAAGCTAGATTTCAAAATGGCTCCACGCTTGAAAAATTGATCAAAACCGAATTTTAGGGGAATGCAACTGCAAATGCATTACTGCATAATATTTTCTATTTTGATATTATAAATGCATTTACTTGAAGTGCTTTCAGATTTTGTCCCCTTACTTTTTATTTCTCTGTAAGGTATTTTCTCTTTCCTTTCTGCATGCCTTCGTGGTGTAACGGTAGCACACTCTGCGCGTATTCGAGAGGTCCAGGTTCGAGTCCCGGCGAGGGCATTGCTCATTTTTCCCGTCTTCAAAATAACCTAATGACTCTACAACTCTCACATATTACATTACCCTGTTATTCATTTTGTATGCAAGTTAGCAGGTGTTACCACGAGACATAAACTTCTTTATCTTCTAGGGGCCTGATAACCATTTTCTAGATATTTGAAACTCATCATCAGAAAATATTTAGTTTACTTTTTAAATCATTATTATATGCTCAACAATGGGACGAGAGATTTAAACGCAATAAGTGAACTTTCGAACAATTTAATTCTTTATTTAGATTTCAACCGGCACTATTATATAAATAAGAAAAGAGTTCTTACGAGCAGCTCAATTTATAATAAACCCAATCTGTATTTCTTCCTTAGATATGATTTAAGATACAAATCAAAGATTAGTAAACCATCTAATGCATCTTCGAACTTCAAGGGAATGTCAATACCCATTCTTTTCCATTTTCTACGTAAAGAAGAAAAATACTCCTCGAAAAACGCTTTATTCCAGGATAAACATAAGGAAGTGATGCTAAACGGCTAAATGTGTTAACATTAGGTATTCAGACACCTTGAAATAAGTGTGGGAATAAAAATTCAAGTACTTGGATCAGTAGGTATCAATTCACTCGTTGCAAATGTACCTGTTTTATAGAGGCCTATTTTTATCTGGCCTGTCTTACTTCATAGGATATCTTTTTATGCAAAGCCATGAAGGTATTAGTGATCTCCAGGATTTAGGACAAAGGACAATGACAGCAGTCATGTAATTCCAACTACACAATATAGTGAATTGCAATACATTAAAACATTTTGAACGATATTTACGAAACAAATTTGAGAACTGTATAAAAAATGCTATGCTGAGTTTTAAACACTAATTGCGCATCTGTCATGGAGTAGCGCTCACGGGAATCACAAGCTGAAGCATTTCTAAACAGCATTACGGGTTAATCTTAAAGTTTGTGATAGCAAACTATTAATTTCCTTGTAAAGAGAGTTCGAAAATAATATGGCCTGTCTGACATCTGAAATACTGAAACAGCAAAACTATACCTTAAGGTAAAATTACTGATGATTTGCAACTGCAAACGTTAGCCAGAATTAAAAAGATATTTATTTTGTTTCTGATTTACAATAATCTAGCGCTAAGAATTACTGTTATCATTACAAAACTGCATAATTATTCTTATCCATTATTAAAATCAGTCACTTTCGCAAATCATTACTAATATAGTAACTACAGTCATATACCACCTGTCAAGCATAATGGTCATTTCACCTAATTAATGGCAATTCGTGATATAGAAACGGACAGCATTTAATTGTCTTGTATTATATATATGGCAACACTAGTAGCAATGACAGCACATATTTCGTAACAAAATAAACAGCTTAGCACAGCACAAATAAATGGCGGTCAGCTGACTTTCAAATTAAGCAGTCAATATTTGCTGAGAAGTTTCCATAGCAGCAGCGCTTAGAAGTTCAAATCAGTTTTGCAAATATGTCTCTAAACCCTACTGCGGCTAATTTCTGCAGGCATACAGTAAAATGTAGCAAATAATAATGCAAATTATTCAATAATTTAATAATGCAAATTACTCAGTTACTATACAAGGCCTAATTATCAGTTCTCACGAAATAAGCAAAGTGAAAGATAACCGTTAATTTTCGACAGCAAAAATCAAGTACTAGAAGTGTTTGTTTTGATGATATACTTGATTTATTAACTGATACGCGTTTATATATTGATACCGATAGAAATCATTCATGTAGAAAAAGACGATTTGTTAAATTAAAAAAAAGAATGAAGAAATTTCAAACATCTAATAACAAGTTTCTCTTGACAAATTACTTTATAATTCGTAAACTTGTAAGTATTGACTTGAAGCTGAATTAAGTAAGTTCATTTGTAAATTACTGTCATCACACTTGGCATATCGTTAACGATGCTTGGGTTTGACACGCCCGTAAGGCTTGTTTTTTTTTGCGCAGCTTTTATGATCCCTTGCGAATTCACTATCATCTACCCGCCTGCAGTGCACCTTCAACGAGGCTATCGATCAAGAGAGAAGAGAAACATGCCAAAGTAAACACATTGTCTTCGTCAGAATTTTTTACTCTTGATGAAGAGGGACCTGTACGTGTTCGTTCACGAAATCGATAGAATTTCAATTTAAATCTATATCACAGACAAGGTTATTGTTTTGCCTAATTTTACAGCTGTAGATGATAAAACAGTGAATGAAATCGGTGAGGCATGGAAGTTTGCCACTATGCATAGTAAACGTTCTTGAAATCTACCGGTCTGAAATAAAGGCTGCGCGATATCGTACTGTCAAAACTGGTGTACAATGACCGGCATAATTCGCAGATGCATTGTATAGTTCGTTGTTTGATTTTCCATGGAACTGCCTAATTAAAGGAATGGAAATAAGCTACAGTTCCAGCAGTATGTAATTCGAGTACATAAATGAAACAAACTCATCTTCCTCAATTTTGTACATGTAGTAGATCTTGCCTAACGGACAATATTGTACTGTCAAAACTGGTATACAATGACTGGCATAATTCGTAAATGCATTGTGTAGTTCGTTGTTTGATTTCCCATGGAACTGCCTAATTAAAGGAATGGAAATAAGCAACAGTTTCAGTAGTATGTAATTCGAGTACATACATGAAACGAACTCATCCCCTTAATTTTGCACATGTAGTAGATTTTGCCTAACGGACAGCTTGTTTGCCAGTTCTATGTCAACTGTGCCACGTGAGCCACCCAGAGGATTTCTGACCTTCGACCTATGACCGACCGACGACAATTACGAAATGAAGTGTTAAGTTATTTACTCGGACTCTCTTGCCGAGAATTGCTACAAAATTGTATTTCGGATATTGTTATTGAGAAATTTCAGTGTATATTAGTGTTAAAAAGTAAAAAAAAAATAATATTTTTTTCGATTAATTTCAGTAATTCATATTTTGTGAGTTATTCATTTTTGTAATCGAATTATCCATAAATTATTTCAAACTCATACATAAGACGACTATAAAAGTTCAGCTGAAAAAAGTGTGAAAAATTATTCGCGTATGAATGAAAATATATAGCAGACATCCCCACCATTCTTCCAGATTATAATTCCAGATCAGAGGTGTTATGATACCATTATCAGTAGCAGATTTGTAAAGTTATTTCATTATGGCAAACAGCAATCTACCTACGTGAAGGACGTTTTGAGAGAAAATGGCTTGAATTTACGTTGCACATCGTAAAAACCATGCAAATCCTACGCAGCTAGCTCGATCGCTGAGAAGCAAACTCGGGACAAATAAATGGGTGTGTTTAACTCGCTCGATCAGTGGTGAGTATATCATTCCTAATAGATATAAATTTCTAATACACATGCTAACTGAAATAAACTTTGCAACAACTAAAAATAAAGTTACGTACATATATTACAGAAATGCAAATAATTTTTAAAAGGAAACTTTATAATCCCTCCAAGAATTTTCGCGCATTATGCCACTGAAAATTGATCAGTAATCAGTAAATGAGTACAGAAATCAATTTAGAACCAATTTTTCACAAAGACAAAAAATTAAAATTTATCAGCAATAAATTTTAAAAATATCATATAAATGTATAAAAGAATTTAACAAATGTTAAAGCTAAATTTTTTCAAACAAGTAAAACCCAAATTCAAAAAATTAATAAGCAAAAAGGAAAATGAAAGAAGAGGATTTCAATCAATTTCTGGGCCACGTAATCAGAAGGAGGACACATTAAAACCAATTAAAATCTCTTCTTCATAAAAAAATCATTGTTTTTCTAGAATTAGCTAATAATCCATTATAATGCCTTTTAACTACAATAGTTCACCCGAAAAATCTGGTCTCTCCCCAAAGCAAGGGAAAATGGCAAAAATACAAAGCAAAAACATAAAAATGTCTTCCAGTTTAAAATGATTTTCCTAATTTGGAATGAGTCTTAAATAAAAATGAAAACTTACCCTTAAAGTGTAGAAAAAATTAAGATTGTACAGCGAAATAATCTAAGAAATTTCAAAATAATCTTAACATAAAACTTTGCTAGAATCTCTAAACAGACACCAGTGCAAGCGAAGGAAAATGGCAAAAATACGAAGTAAAACACTAAAAAGATCTTCCAATTTATTTTATTAATCTAAAAAGAATCTTTAATAAAATTGAAAACTTACCCTTAAAATGTAGAAAAGATTTGTTAACCGTAGGATTTTAATTTTTTTGAATTAAAACTGAAATTGATTGAATTCCTCGTCTTTCATTTTCTTTTTTGTTCATTAATTTTTTGAATTTCGGTTTTACTTGTTTGTTAACATTTGTTATATTCTTCTATAATTTTACATTTATAGGATTTTTTTCTACTTTATTGCTTACGAATTTAAATTCTTGGCCTTTGTGAAAAACTGGGACTACATTTCTTTATATATATATATATATGTTTCTATGCATATGGTTAATAAGAATTAAGTAACTCGTATAAATGGCTTCTCATTTACATCCATTGTCCAAGAGCATGATAACGTTTAGAGAACCCATAATTAATATTTTATCATTTCGTTTATCAAAGAAATGTGAAATTATATTTTTCGAACCACTTTCAGTTGTTTCACAGCTGGATTTGTACCAAATCGAAACAAAGCTTCTTAAAGAATGACGACAAAAATCTTCTTTTAAATCACTATGAATATTTTAAGTAATTTATTTCGGTCATATAATTAAAATAAAATTTCGACACTATATGTACAGTACCCATAGCTTATTAAAATCATTTCCGTTCCAAACATAGAAAATATTGCTCATTGCATAATACAAAACAAATTTTAAAATGATTAATTTCATTTTACTGTAGGATATTTTCCACTGCATAAATTTATATGTAAAATAAAATACATTGTAAATTTACAAGATATAGCAAGACTGGTTTTTCCTGTTCTTGACATTCTTGGTTTCTTCTTGATATTCTACAGTAAAAATCTTATTTTTTAAACAGCTTTTGGTGATGACGTATAATTCCGCCCCCCTTCTTCTTATCCACCAGCGGCCGCGCGGTAATCCTAATAGTTCAAATTTCGACAAACGGACTGGCTGTAAATATTTCTGTCATTTTTCTCGTATGTAACAAGAATATGAGCCAATTTTCTTTAGAACGTCCTCTATGAAGGCAATCCTGCCCTTCGGCAAATATCCCTAGTGTGTTTTACCTCTTAATAAATTCAATACATTTTTCGCTCTCTTTTTTTTTTTCTGTAGTATACTTTTACGCCTCAGTTACGTGAAATAGCATGTATAACTGTTTCATAATCTTTTGTCCCATGTTATAGGAAACACACTAGCCACTTGAAAATATCCATGCCTTCTCCGGAATTCGAGACCGAACCCAAGACTGGTATCTCTTTCATCATACTAACAGGGCGGCAGTTTTACATCTAAAACAAGGAGCTTAAAAATTTGCAACATTTTAGTCATTGAATTTTTTATGGTAAATAGAGAGAGAAAATAAGAATTTTACTACGTTTTATTGCGATGTTCTGTAAAGTTAAGCTTGTCTGAATGTGATTGGCAGTCACACAAAACAACTAAAAATACACTTTCAGTTGCAATTTATCTTTACTCTTCTAATAAACTTAATTAATAATAGCATAAAGAATATTCTCACTCGTTATCCCCAGGTAAAGCAAAAGTAGAAAGCAGAATCGAACTCATCAAGTTTCAGTAGACGACCATGCCAAACTAATGCAATAACGTCTTCCCTAAATCTTCACACAGGAGGGAAAATATTTATTCATGTACTAAATAGAAACTTGATTCAGATCAGAGAAGATGTCTATGATTACCTGAAATTTGGCCGTTTAATAGTATTATCTTATTTAATGAAATGTAAGTAATAGAAAATTAAAGAAATTTAAATGCACGTTTCATGTAGACATCGTAATAAAAGGTCAGTGTCTATGTCATCATATTAATCTCGCTTAAATGAGTAGAATCTGATTCATACTAGAACTCGAATACTGGAAGATTCAATTCAAAAAATAAAATCGGTCTTTTAATCTGGAATTCATAATTAATAATTGGCAAATTAATTTGGTAACAGAATTTAAATATGTCAAAATATGTCAACCATATTTGCAACAGCTTGGTTTAGGAAATGAGTAACCACTATAAATCATAAAAACATAAAAATATTTTCACATGTAAATAAATTATGAAAATTTTCCCTTTTAAAAAAATTTAATTTTCACATAAGTAGCTTTACTATGTAAAATAAAAAACCAAAAGATAAAAATATATTTTCAAATGCAAATTTTTTAAGACGCAAGTTTTCGGTAAGCTAGCGTTAAAAAGCCTTATTTGTCAACGCTACTATTGCGCACAGAATGCTTAAACATTCCCTGTAAAACTGGTTTTTAGATTTGCTTTCGTGTCAGCAGAGAAAAACATTTTCAGAAAAGATATCAAATCGTGCATACTTCGCATTAAAAGTCATTTATATAATTATGAAATATATATATATGTGTGTGTGTGCGCGTGTAAGACAAAATTATGTAAATCAAAATTATAATTTAAATTAGCAATAACCCCTTTTTACCTTATTTTTAATTTGGGTATTTCCCCTCTCTCTTCTAAAAATAGTAACTATGTTTGGACTGCGTCGTTTCTAGATCAGTCCATATCATATGGCTTGCATAATGCTGACGATGTAGCTAATTCGGAACTTTCTCTTAATCGAAAACTTTCTTTTAATAAGTTGGCATACTGAATAATTGCGCGCTTTGCTTCTACCCCTGTTTTCGCTAACACTCTGCTCTCTTTATGTCGCAACGCTATCAAAAATGTAAATGTTCTTGTATAGGCACGATAAGAGTGCCAAATGAATTGTGGTCGCAATTATCAGACGAAATGAATGATGACGAATATTTTATCTTCTTAGGCTGCCAAGTTTGCTTTTCAACATGGGTCAACATTAGAACAGGTATTTTGTGTGTGTATTTATAGAAATTAATATATCGGTCTTTTTCACGTAATATTAAAAAACACCTAAAACACTTTTTGTTTCCTCACTAACTATTACATTCTTTTTTGAAAGGTGTCAAAATCTCATATTTAAACTTCATAAAATGTTAGTATTTAATTTCAGGTTTACTGAACGTCCTTTTTGGTTTATGCAAGTTCATGTGTAACAGATTATACTTTTTATTTCGAAAACTGGAGTTATAATTTGGAGATCAGTTTACGTAAATTAAATCAAACAGTTCTAAGAACTAATTCTGACAGCGCATTTAATCGCTAAAACACGAAATGTTGTTTCCAAACTGGTTCATCATATAACTTGGTCTCCATACACCATTTTTACCGCAAACTATTTCTTATACGTTTAAGCGATAAATGAGAAGTTTATGACACATATTTGCATTACTTTTATTCGGAATTAAAATAAAATAAAAAAATTTAAACCTTTCAGGTTTTATTTTAGGTTTTTTATTGGTCAAACATTTTTTAATTGACGTTTTTATTGGCAAACGTTTTTTAACGTTTTGTGTATTACCTTTATTGATTAAATACCATGTTCTTTCTTCACACTTAAATCACATAAAATTCAATTCAATATCAATATCACAAAATATTTAAAAACAGTAAAACAGCATCTTTAGAATTTCCGATACACAGTCTCGCACGCTGGGCATAAAAATGTTTTTTTTTTTATATATACAGCGTTGGCATTGCTTGCTTCGAAATCGGTTGAGCTTGTTAATCAGAAATTCGTCAAACTTTTACAGAACTTTAAATAGAAAATAAAATAAGCACCAAATTCGAAATTCGGGCTTCCAAGTGCCCAAGTTCGGTTGGAGGACTACCCTATTCAAAACTGGGCGGCTTTATGTACCGTTGTTTCTTCACATCTAAGTGCGAGAAACATTCATGCATTCATGCAGATTCATTATTATTAATTTTCTTAAATGTAATACGTGGCAATAATATTTGGTGGCAGCAGTTTGAAAAGTGAATCGACACAAAATGCCGTTTTAAATTAATAGCCCTTCTGAACTAATGCCCTTTGGGATAACAATTACTAGTAACAAGATCATATCGCTCGCATTTCTTGACTACAGCATCTCTCTTTTATCAAGTACATTCCCTGAATTTTCCGAATTTGAGCTAGTAAATAACTAACTATTTAATTTATACATCCAAGTACTTTTCTGCCAGAATGATTTTTTATTTTAGTACATTTCTTTTTAAAATAGCATCTCTTTTTAAACTAATTTACGATTTTACTCTATTTTTAGCACTAAGACTGTAAATCACATACACATTAATTCATCGTAATTGATACTGTCTCCGACCTGAGGCAAAGTGGATCCTACTCAGAGCAATTTTATTGTTAATACATTCAAGATATCTTGATTTTATCGGAAAACGTTAGCCACAGTATTCTTTTCATATAGAGATATAACAGATTGAGACCTTTACTTACCTCAAAGCCAAAGTGCCAGGATCCACTGTATTCTCCTTGGCTTTTTGGGCCTGTACAGACACCATGGCCGTGTGCTTTCCCATCCTCCCAACCACCGCAATACGTGCCACCATCATCAAAATCAAACCTCCCACCCGGCACAGTTTCACTTCGACCCCCTGCCATCGTTAGATGGCACCCAACTTCAGATTCTGGGGACCATCGCTTTTAACCTGTGAAGGAAAAAAACAGAAGTGTTTTGTTAATACAGCTAAAGGATAAAAATTAACACGTTGAGAATTTTGAATAAAAGCAAATGACAAATAAGAGTTGAAAAAACAGAGATATCATTAGAACGGAAAAGAAATATTATTTTGATTAGTCATATTGTAAGGTATATTTTAGTTTTATAAGAGTTATTTTTATTTAGTTAACCTTTCCTATCTTGCTTCGTTTCGATTTATAACTCCCTATCAGAATGAGTTTTAAAAATCGCGTTGAATCAGATGAGGAAGATAGAGTATTAAAGGAAAGTTCAACCTACTTCGTGTGAGAAAGCTAAAAATCCTGAGTAGCACGCATTTGCCTTTGGGCTAAGACTCTCTAACTGCTGTGACGTTCGGCCATATATTACGTGCCTTTTGATAGTTCGCAGGCTAGTTTAAAACTAAAGTCCAGCTACGTTTTATTTGTGTTAGCTTCGGCTGAATCTCTTAGTTAGTTATAGTTAGTTTCTTATTTCTTACTTTTGAGTTCAAGCTCGGGTGGAGGCTTTGTTGTAAGCCCGAAGAAAGAGGCCGACTGTTCATCTGATTTTGACTGAAATAAAATGTAATTAACCCTTCCAGAGTTTACGATTTTTGTTATTTTGAACTAAGCGATAATTCGCTTAACAGTTCACTAGGTTCCTCGACATTTAATTTAGCGGAATAAGAGCGAGGAACTCTACAATATAACATCAATACATTGAAGATTTCTGTACGTTACTGACAGTACCAAACAGGTCCAGCTGGTTTTTCGAAATTCCACTTTTTTTCACTTTGCACTCTTTTCTTTTGCAGTGTTTCTACTCTACTTTAACAGTAGTAATATCTTGCAGCAAAATCGGTTTCGGGGTTTCATGAACTTCTATATCTCGGGCAAAAATACATAAGTCTGTTTTCTCTTAAAGCTGAAATAAATTACCAGTCGTAATTTTTTAAAATTATTGTGCTGATAACACAGTTTCCAAAGAAAAAAGCATTCATCCCAAATTCAGGTCAGTTTGATATGCATCAGCAATGTCCCATATCTAATACTGTTTTTCAGTGTATCATATATAATTCCATAAATAATGTCGTTTTAGAGATAGAATTTGTTGAAACATATTTTTCATATTCTAATATTCACTCTAAGCATGTATTTCATATTCTAAGACTTTAAACAAGTAATTTTCACAAATGTATAAATACCACTCAGCAAAGGCAACATCATTCAGATACATTTGGGGCTGCAATTACACGAATGTTAATTTGTTTCTTTATTAGCCACAAATGAAAATGATAATCACAGAAGACCACACCAAACATGTTATGGTTTATGAGTATAAAAAAGCAAGTAATGCAGCGAATCCTGTAAATAATGTAGAGGAAATGCATGCTAGGATATTTTAATTTTTGTAAGTACCAATGATGTTTCTGTAAATTTCGACAAGGCGACCAAAGATGACAGCTTTGGCATCGCTCTGTCGTTTATGATAATGATACGTTGGAAGGAATTGAAATAAATCCATACATAACTGTTGAAGAGTTGAAGGGATAATTCATCATCATCATCAAATGCCTATCGTCATTTGCATGAAGTAACAAAACTTGATAGTGACACGAACTTACTGTCACTAATTGTAAAGAAGGTACAGATATCTACACTGCTCTTAATTCTCGTGATATAAAATTTCCTTTTTTGAATCTTCTAATGACTGTAATGAAAAGAGACTAACACTTGGAAACTTGCAATATTTCATTAATGGAAACGAATACTATTCCAATAAGCAGTTGAATAGACCTTCAAAGACTTTTTCTCCAACAAAGCGACTGATCTCTAGGAATGAAAAGAAACACCTGTTACAGAATCAAAATCGCTGAAACAACCTTGCATTTGGCGTACATTTACCAAAAAAATGTAATGTTTTGATAAATGTACGCCAAATACAAGGTTGTTTCAACGATTTTGATTCTCACATTGACGTGTTTCTCTTCTATTCTAACCTGTTACAGAGTTGAAAGAATGTTACAGCTTCAGATAGGTTTCCATAGATGGTTAAATTAGTATCTTACAATTTTTATTTCTGTAAAACCTATTTTATAAAAAGCATTATTTATTAGATAACCTGATATATTGATTACAAATGACTCAATACATTTTGAGATATTTTTAAATAGAGAATACCTTTTTGTTGATCTGAGAGACATCATTGCGCAGTCCAAAACGTTTAGTTCTGTCCATGCAATCGACGAGTTAACATAAATATTAATACATAAAAACATTATTCGAGACATATAATTAGGGACTAAAAACAAAGGGTTGAAACAATGGAACAGTACAGATATATTAGTTACTCATTTTAATTTTAAAATCGTGGATTTACTATTCGATTAAAAAATGTTAAATGGTGTAGTAATGAATACATTCATGATTATAATACTTATCTGTTACGTTTTATATAATTTCTTTAGTAATTTGTTTTTTGACGTCAGAATGAATTCCAGCAATAAATTAGTTTTACTACAACTACGTAAACTGATTCATAATTCATTGTAGCAGTATGTATATTTATCTTAATAGCTGGAGCTTTAACAGCAGAGTACCGTTGACAATCTTCCGTATAATTCTAATTTTGAATCCTTTCGCTATTCAAGCAGACGCATGAAAAGCATTACGTAGAAATGGCCGATACACTGCGTATGTTTGCCTTTCCAAATATACTGACATGAAACTCTTTTTAAGATTAATTAAATTTAATTAAGTTTCATTTAAGATTTAAATTAGATATATATTATTGTTTTGACCATTTTGTTGAAATGATACAAGAGCATACTCCGAAAACATGTATAAAAATAAATTTAAAAAAGAGAGACAGACGGACGGAACTGTGATTGCAAAACATAAAAAAAAGATCTGCGCCTAGCGGAATGGTGTGCTGAAGTGTATTAAATAACAATAAATATCCAAATAATGTTTTTTTAAATAATGCTCGGCAAATAATACATAGAAAGTAGAAGTAGATAAATCGTTCCAAATTTTGCAGCATATTCAAGTCAACTTTATCTCGAGTTTTAGAAACCTGTAACAATGTCAAAGCGTATCTCACATCTATGCCAGGCATATGAAATGAATTTGCAATGCAGATGAGAAGGTAACACTTCTCATCATGTATTTTTTGGAGGGAAAGTGAGCTACACTTCGCAAAAAAAAAATGGGACAGTTCTATATGTTCCGTTATACTCGGCTGACTGACGAAATTCAAATTGTGTTTTCCATGTCTCGAAAGCGCGACTTAACGATATATTTTAGATTTATATATAGCATTGTTCTAACATAGGTGTTTTGACATAAAATCGGACTTTTTCTGAAATAACATACCAATTGTTTTCCATATTTCGATTCTTAGTTGTAGTTGTTGCAGTTGTTAATTCAGTGTGAGTTCGGAGTACTGAGATATCCGTCAAATCTTCGCCTTTTAGATGCTCTTTGCTTTGCATTGAGCTTAACGCTCTTAGTAGTTTAAAATGTGACTACTGATTGTACTCTTTCATACTGTGAACACCTGTACCAGTGGAAACTTCCAGAACTCTGAAATGTTTCTTTTGATAAAATAAATTTTATCAAATTATAATTGGATCTTTGTGCATTCAATCTATTAAGAACCAGTGCGAACGCAACAATAAATAATTTCGACCATTGCATTTCTAATTTTATAACGCGCATTTTAACATGGTGATCGATAAAACAAACTATAAATTATAAACGCTATTATGTTTTTGCCAAGTAAAAATTGTCAATTAAAAGTTAATTAAAGCAAATAATTATTTTTTATCTATTATAATTTATTTAAACAAAGAATGTAAGTGTAATTACCTGAAAGCTTTGAGCAAACTAAATGCATAGTATTCCGAAAACGGCATAAAATTATCATTCACTTAATTTTGGGTGAAAATATAGTAGAACTTGCAAGTTTGAAATATAGTCTCCCACATTTTTTTTAAATTAAAATTTTTCATTGTCTCTTTAATTAGAGCTGAATATCTGTATTATAAATTAAACCATGCGAAAATAGTGTAAACAAGAAAAAGAATGTGAATTGTTAACTTTCTGTTAAAGGGATAATTTTCAAATATATGCGTTCAGTAACTAATTATGTGAATCGAAATTTGCATAGGGCTAAAAAAATTCTTTGAAAGTGAAGACTGCTTAAGAAATGAAAGAACACCACGCACATCGCCTTGAAAATAATTGGCACATAAAATTTCATCTGTTGAAATTATAAAGTGTTACTCTCTTTGGTAACATAAACTATGACAGAGACTGGGAAAGGGTGTAAAAGATCATTTTATTTAACTCAAATAAAAGTTAACAGGAAGCATTGCTCATGCTTACAGAACTAGCCAGAATTTATGGCAGAATTTCGCACACCGATGTTGACCCAATTTCCTTGAAGCACACTCACTATATCGTTGATGCTCAATGCGCATGAAAGCTGTTGCTTCCTGATGGATCTACGAATCATTCTTTCCTTTTGAAACCTTCTGATGACCACTGAAGACAAAACTTTCAGGACATACTTCTTTCCTCGTTCACTAGCATAGCAAGTCAATAAAGTCTATATGATGTTAATATTTAATATATCAATTTATTAAACTTTAAGAGCTAATGAAATTTTACAACGTTTTATTTCTGTATTTTGTGTCATCTAAACGTAATTTAAATGCCTCATTAATCATTCACACGGACTACCAAACTGCAGTTTTGATAGCTACTGTCAATTCTTGCAACATACGGTCTTTAATTTATGAGATAATAATTCAAAGAAATGTTTGTTTATTTAAAATAGTGTTATTTTATATCGCGAAACAGATTCAAAAAAACAACAGAATGAGCTCTTTTTAGTGCGCTTTGCGACAGCCATACGCTTCATTCTGTTTAGTTTCCCAAACTGCATTCATATTTTTAGAATTAAATTGAGAAGTTTTGAAATAACATTGGGAATAATTCATGGCGTTGAAAATTCACTAAAATAAGGAATTAATTTTTTAAGCCTAGCTCCAGTTTCTTGCTTTGCGACACGTTATAACCCCAGAATGCTGTATACTCAATCAAAATCGCTGAAACAACCTTGTATTTGGCGTACATTTATTAAAACACTCAATAGATTTCGAGGGCAGCCACAGGTCCCTCCTCATCAGGAGAACGAAATTTCTAGAAAATATATAGCTATTATATATTAATAAATAGCAACATAGCTATTTAATGGTTTTCCTAGAAATTTCGTTCTCCTGATGAGGAGGGACCTGTGGCTGCCCTCGAAATCTATTGAGTGTTTTAATAAATGTACGCCAAATACAAGGTTGTTTCAGCGATTTTGATTGCCACATTGACGTGTTTCTCTTCTATTCTAATGCTGTGTACTCATTTAAGAAATTAATTTTTAAAGTCTAATTCCCATTCCTTACTTAGCGACACGTTATAATGCGAGAATGCTGTAACTCGTTTAAACACGCACGGCCTGGTGGACTTCAACATGGTGTTGCCATGCCAAATGATATAAGAGTTCACTTTATTTTTGAAGTCTTAATATTAGTATTGCATGTTCACAACATAGCTATTTAAAGACAACATAAGTACATTTTAATTGTGCAGGTATATTGACATGATATTTGCAACTACACAGAAGTTTAAATTACAAGAAATGTTTTTCTTACTTCTATTTTTAATTTAGAAGACTTTTAATACTTACAGAAAATCTTTATATTCTGCGTCAAGTTTCCACTTAACTTAATCACAAATCTATCTCCTTCGGCAAACAGGAGAACCTCGTTTGCAGATTCCCTTAGTCAATTCCCAATATTTGCACATTCTCTTACAGTCAGTAATTTCCATTGTTGTTTAACGTATATATATGTGTGTTCTGACTTTCATCTTATTTTTAAATGTCACATCTACATTTATTTGAACTGAATTCATTATTATATATTTGAAGCAACAACCATATGGCAGAAAGCATACCGATTCTTACTGCTAAACTGGCAAGAGTTAAATTTTAAGAATTAAATAATGCCAGTACGAAAGAAAACTAAAAATACTTAAAACATCCTCTTTAAAGGATCTATCATAAAAAGCATAAATGAAAAGAATATCTTCTGAGGTAATTAACAAGATATAAGAACATTATACATGGACTTTAATGAGGCTACATAAAATATAGCTGTTTTATATAGCATCATTAACTGCGTTTCTGAGTTTACATTCTGGCAGGAAATTGTAAGCTGAAATTAGAATAAGATAGGAAAGATACAACTGTTAATAAAACTGTTAATAAACTTAGGATAAACCTTACAAAGTATCTAATGACTCTACAGTGGCGCTAGAATTAAAAGTTGGTAGGTGACGATTTTTCCCCATCAGGATTTGGCGACTGGGTCCTCTAATCCCCATTCGCCCTTTAAAAGGGGGAGTAAATAAGGTATTTTCCCCTCCTTTCTGCATGCCTTCGTGGTGCAACAGTTAAGACAGTCGAGGCGTAATTGAGAGGTCCGAGGTTCTAGTCCCGGTGAGGGCATTGCTCCTTTTTCATGTCATCTGTTTCCAAAAATCCTAATGTATCTACAGTTTTGCGTGAACAAAACGTGGTGGATGATCATTCTTCACCACCAGGGTTTGGCGATTGGGTCCCCTAATCCCCAATCGCCTTTTAAAAGGGGGAATAAATAAGGTATTTCCCCCCTCCTTTCTGCATGCCTTTGTTGTGTAAAGGTAGGACAAGCGGCGCGTATTTGAGAGGTCCGAGTCCTGGCGAGGGATTGCACATTTTTCACGTCTCCTGCTTCAAAATAACTTAATGACTCTACAGACTGAAGTCGTATTTGAAAAATGTAACAGGAGAAAATAGATTTATCGCTTTAGCACTTGTGAATATCTATTATAATAGAGACATAAATTTTAATTAATCTCAATAAGGTAGGTCAAAAGAGTCGTCGAATGAATATTGTTTTATAGTTTGCTGTCCTTTTTTACGTTGTTCAATTGAATGTTCAGTGCCAATCTATTATATTGTAACATTTAATAATAAACAAAATTTGATACATTTGCTAATCATCATCTTTATGTCAGACGTTAGATATCGTTATGTGTTTATGTTGTAAGATTTATCCTAATTTTAATAACAGTTATTTTAAGTTTATGCAGCTTTCCTGTCCATTCTAGCTTCAGCTCACAATTTGCTACCAGAATGTATTTTTATAAACACAGTTAATGCAAATGACTGCGAGTAGTATTTAAGTCGATGTTTCACTGACTTCGTTAGAGAGCCTGAATTCCTGATTAGCGCGAGTTTGGCTTTTGGCTACGTCTCTCTAAGGTATTGCTACGATCGGCCGTACTTTAGGCCCTTGTTTGGCTTCGCCGACTTAATTAAGATTTAGAAGCCAACTAGTTAGAATCTTGATAGCTTTGGCTATATCTTTCAGTTAGCTTTAGTTAAGCTTAGTTAAGTCTAATTTCCTATTTATTTAAGTTCAAACCCAAGTGGAGGCTTTACTGTACACTCCGAGTTAGGAGTAGACTGTATCATATTTATTTTGAGAAATAAAGGGTAGTTAATCCTTCTTCAGTCTTACGTCTCTTTTCAGACACTTAAGTGATTATTCGCTTATTAGTATTTGGGTTTTTTTTTCAAGGATTGAACTTGAATTAAATAGGTGAAACGCCACAATGTGATAAAGTCAGAGAGATTAAAAAGAATCGAGAGCGACTGAAGCTCATAATAAAAACCCAAATTTTGTGTGGAGAATAGGATTTGGTTTTATTACTAAAAATTTAATATATCACTTCAATTTCTTTCAGTTTGCTTTAAGACTTGATATATGAATTTGTGATAAAAGATGCCGAAAACAACTTCATTCACTCCAGTAAAATTTGGAGAATTTACAATGGTACAAAATGTTTATGACGACAAAATTCCTGATCAAAATCCTGGATTCGCCACTCGGTTCACTGAATGGATACAAATAAGGCAGGATTCTTATACCTGAGCCAAACTCAGATTACATAATGCTATATGCATGCTATATTCATTAAAGATTGCATTTTTCAACACCATGATAAATTATTCCTAAAACAGATATTCAATAAGGTAAAAATGTTCATATAATTCAATCAACTGAATCCAGTTGCAAATGCTTCATGAGAGACTTTCAAAACGTATGAAAGATTTCCTTGATTGCACGGCAGAAAGCTACCAAAAATATAAAAGGTCGTCTTTCGAAGTCTTATGAAATCATGTGGTATGACCCGTTTTTTGTAGTCTTCTGAAGTAACGGTGTTGTAAATTCAAAACGAATTTCTGCTTTAAGAAAAGAAACACTGCATATACGTGCAGAAAAATCATCTATCAGAAGAAAGGGAAAAATTCTTACACAAAATCTGACATGTGACAAATCGTCCACATGACTTATACAGAATATTAAATTATACTCAATTTACCTACATTTCATTTAAAAATATTGAATTAACAGTTAAAGAACTTTGAATTAAATCTACTTCGTCGATAACGCATAAACCACAATAGAATAAATGCACTCTTTAAAGTTCAATTTATTTATTTACCATAGCGACACTTCGGTGCTAGGTTCACTTAACAGTCTTACATCTTATTCATTTTATAACACAGAGTGAGCAGAAATTATAGCATCTGAAGAATTACCGCAAGTTCTGTTAAAATACTATAATGAATCTAAAACGATGTATAAAAGAAATTAAACAAATAAAACAGAAACAGTTTTTTCCCAGACGATTCAGCGCCGCTTACCTAATTCGCATGCGTTACTAATTAATTCAGTTCTCACTTCGCTATAAGACAAAAACACATAAAAATTCAAAATATTTTCATTCAAATTGAAGGATATAAAAAACATAAAACACCGAGTACAGTTAAAACAATTAAAAAACAATTTTTACAATTAAAAGTACAACTTTAAAGCAAATTCGCAATAATAAAAGAAGACTTTACTTTGTTGTTGCGAAGCTATTTTCTCTAGATTGGCAACAAATGCACTATTATGCTAAGCTTCAAATGTAAACAAATATGACCGGTATCATAACCAAATATTAGGCTTAGCCGCACTTAAAAAATCTTTTTAATTGTTGATAATTCCACAGTTATTGCATGCAGGTTAACTAAGGGCATACAAATCTTAACCGAAAGATAAGAACAACATAATTCTATCATTTTTAAAGCAAAAAATGCGCAATTTACAAACTTATAAGAATAAAGAAACTGAGCTCATTGAGCCGAGTAACAGAGTGGATACATATATACATATATTTATATACTTCTGGTGCCGCCGATTGCAACCAAAATGCCAGGTGCACATCTACATGTAATAGCAGTCTTATATACAAAATGTTAACGTTCCGAGGCTACTCGTTTTTGAGTTATGGGAGATACATACATACATACGTACGCACGTACGCACAGACGCCACGAAGAAATCTCTTCAGAATCCATTCCAAACCAGTTTTATAATTGTTTGGGGAAAAAAGAGTCTTTTATTTTGTTTTTACGTACGAATGTCACTTAAAAACATCGTTAAATCGCATTCGATAGCCGTCAAAATAGATATATTCGTTGAAATATGATCCCCGAAATTTTTCGCGATTACAATACTTCCTTTGTACTTCGTACAAGGAAGTAAAAAGCAAAACTAATGTAAGATTTGAGTTGAAGAAGCCATTTTTAAAAGTCGTTAACAGTAAATATAGACTTCTGAACTGTGGAAGAAATTTAAACTAACTGAAAAATGCATATTCAGACTGGCAAATAAACTAAAATTTAAAAACAATAAGTTCATTATAATTGCTACAGAATTAATGTAGATCGATATATTTCCAAGCAACTTCAGCCTGGGTTCAATAAATTTGTATCCGCTAAAAATGAGATATTTGTAATTATATTTAGAATATTTAGTCTGATACAGCGTCTTTCGTGTTATCAGGATTCTACGTATATGATTACGCGAACAGTTTTTAGAAAACCTCGATTAACCAGGCTTCGAATAATCGGGACTCTGATTTACGCGAACAATTGATTTCAAGAAACCAGTACCAAACGACTCTCGTAGAATCAGAACTCTGTTGTATGTAATGAAATAAAACTATTTTCATCGAATCGCGTTTATCCAGGCCTCGTATAATCCGATCTCTAGACAAACGTAATTAATTTATCTGTTTCAAGTTGGGATTCGCATTACACTGAGGAAATCTGAAACCAAAACTTCTAGCTGCAAGCCTGTAACTTTCAGATGCAAACCAAGCACAGAAAGCGAGAAACAAAAACGATAAAAATTGTTCTTTACAGATAATTATTTTGTTAAATATTGGGCGTAAGTTTAACTAATTATTTTCTATGTTATGTCTGAATACTTTTGTAAATCTTAACTCCCTCAGAAAAAAAATACCTTTTGCCTTCCTAGATAAAAGGCATTTTTGTTTATGCCTTGGTAATTATAAAGTCGATTACTTCAATAAAATAAAAGTTCTTGCTTTATTCGAATCACGCAAGCGTTGTCACGTACAATATTTTAGAATTATAAGGGCGTCAATATTTCATTCTTTTTTCGGGCGAATTCTATATAATGCTGTTTTAGAATGCAGATGAAAAGATACACAGGATAAGAGTGCACGCCATTGTTGAAAGAGATATAAAATATTCATAAATATTTTCATGAGCAGAAAAGTTTGATAGAAGCAATAAAATCTTTTAAGATTAGTGAGTTCAAAACGATTCTTTTTTAATTTCTTAGAAGCTAATAAAATTTTGCAATTTTTTTGCACAAAAAATGCACAAAGAGCTTGTGGGATTCCTCACCCCTTTGTCTATGATGAAATGTCGAGGAACCTAGTGAACTATATAGCGACTTATCGCTGAGTTCAGAACAACTAAGACATAGACTCCAGAAAGGTTAAAATACCCTTTATTTCACTCAAATAAGAATAACAGTCAGCCACTTCTCGGGCTTACAGAAAACCTCTACTCTGGCTTTAGCTCAGAATAAGGAATAAGAAATTAAACAATAAACTAAACGAGACTTAGCCAAAGCTTAACACAATTATCTAACGTAGTTGGCCCTTAATTTAAACTAGAAGGTGAATATCAATAGACACGTGTAATACGGCCGAGCGTAACACTTTCAACAGTGACTTATCCTGAAGGCAAACACGCGCTACTCAGGATTCTTAGCTCTCTCGAAGTAAGTTCAGCCTTCCTTAAATACTTCTTCTAACTCATTTGCATTCAACGCGATTCTAAAAAGTCATTCTGGTAGGGAGTTGTAAGTGGAAACAAGAACTGATACGAAAGGATTTCGAAATGAAAATAACTGTTATAAAATTAAAATGTACCTTACAAGCTTAATTTTAAAAGATATTAAATTAAAATTTACAGTTGACATTTCAATATCTAAAAAAATTTAAATTATGAAGTTCAGTAAATTCCTAATTAACAGGGGTGTAACACAAAAGACGACTTTCACGGTAAATCCAACATTACGGTTAGTTAAAAATAAACCACAGGAAAGAGAAATACTCCCTATCACAATTAATATAAAAATACATTTAACGATTTGCTTGCATATTTGTATTGATATCGAATGTCAACTCGCCAAATGCGTCCTGAACATTAACAAAGCCATATAACAAACTGAATATTAACAATTTGCTTATTTGGTAGCCTAAAATTAAACTGGAAAAATAACTTAATTTGATTTTGTAAATTAAATCCGCATTCAAATTGAAAAGACCACACTTCAAAACAAGGAAAACAACTTTTTTGATTATATTACTCCGATTTCGATAGGAATCAACACAAAACAGAAAATTAATGATTATACATACTTAACTTATTTTTAAGATTTAGCAATCTATATTCTAACATATGATTTAACATTGTCCATATATATATTCCAGATTATTTACAATTACACTACGTAATATTATGGACAAAAATAACTCACAAATATTGCGATATTTTCTGCTCTCACTGCTCCCGAATTTTCTTCTCGTTTTAATTTCTGTTCAAAATTATAAAGTATGCATAGTGCGCTTTTCAAAGTGTTAAGACTAAGTTCGTAAGAAATGGGAAGCTAAAAAACAAAAGTCATATTTCTTAAATACCCTGTGCATAAATATAAACAACTTGTGAAGCTATAATGTAATCAGTTTTCAATACCAATGCAAACTTTTTTTCATAGTATAAAATGTATTATGCCCATCAACCGGGATAGTGGTTAGTGACTCTAACTGGTGTACCGAAGAGCCAGGGTTCGAATAGCAGAAATAGCATATATGTTTACTAAATATATAGTGTCTGTGCAGCATGAGGGCACTCAAAATATGCGAAGAGCTGAATTTCTTTCAAAAGGTTGGGGTTAAGGGAAGAGGGGTGGAGACACTCGACTTATCCTCCATCGGGCTGCGCTACTGAAAAATTGGGAGTAGAACTAAGCGAAGTTGTACTGCCACTTGTATGGTGCCCAAGACTCTTGTCAACTAGAGGCGTAATCTTGACTCCTTGCCACGATGAATTTCGTGGGCCTGTTCTGATATCAGACAAGCGAGATTAATTCTAACTACTACAACAAATGTACTGTGATAAAAATTAATCTTCATTATCGTCCAAAATGATAGTACAGAAGGAATTTTCAGGAAAGGTAATTTCTATTATTTGTCACAATGAAACCTTCACAACTATTCACGATTCCATAATATATCATAAGATTATAAATTAAAAGTCTTATGCCTTCAAAAATGACCAGCTTACAAATATGCTGTTTGTGAGACCCGTGAAGAATATTCAAGTGGATAACAATTCGGTAACATTAACTAAAGTCGTACCGAATGGTAAAGTAAAATTATGAACGTTTCTAACATTAATACTGATGCCTTGAAGATGCTAGTGGAACCTGGTTTTCTCATTAATAGAATTTGTTTTGGGGGGGGGTGAGTTCATGATTTCGTTTTCAATTATTTTGTCTTTGAAATCAAGCAATTTTTTCTGCTTTCGAGATGATTATAGTCAGTTTTTGTTTCAGTCTGAAATACTACACAGTTTCTGAGTCTCGAAATAATTTATATCTTAAAATAATGACCTCGTTAAATTATGACCTCGTTAGAGTCGCTAACGTTATTATAACTAAGTAACTTGATTAACACTATGTAGTCCTACTGAAAACAAAGAAGTTCAAGTTTTTGTTTAAAAGAACTTAAATTCCTATGAGTGGACTTCAGGAAAAAAAGGTTTATGTTCCCTTTCCTGGTTTCACACTTGAGAACACTAGAATGTTGCACTGTCTGAAGCATTTCCAGTCAATATTAATTAATTACAACAAGTGATGAAGCTATATCACGTTTTTTGCACATTCCCTTGTTCTTCTTTGTAAGATCAATAATTATGGAGAGATTATCTGACAGAAAAATAACGGGTTAAAATTCGGAAATATTTTCAACATTTTTTTACAGTTCTATATTATTTTGAGTATCAGAAAGACTAGAGTAATTTAGGCTTAAAATAATATTCTATATAATCGAGAAATGTATATAAAATTTCTCGATTAAAAAACAAAAATTAACATAAATTATCAGGCGATATAATACAGATTACAATAACAACATATTCTAAATACGCTTCATCTCAAATGATTTTTAAGCGAAGGGTGGGGAGGAAAAATAATATTCAAGCAAATAAATGAGAATTTCAAACAATTAAAAGAAGATTTTGGAATTAATGAAACTCGCGTATGTTCTATTTTCATAAACAGCTTTCCAAAGTAATTGGAAATGAAAATAAGCAGAATTAATAATAGTGAATACGTGGGAAAATTTATGCAAGAAAATTTGGGGTAACTAAGCACGATATTACATGAAAACCATGAGGCTAATTTTATATTTCAATATGATTAAACATTCAAATTATTTTCAAATGAAAATCACTCCATTCGATGTACCTTTGATATTTTAAATTATATTGTTCAATAGTCACCATTCAAAAATTATTAGAAGACTATAAATATGATAATGAGAGTACAAACTGCTTAAATGTAGTAATAATTAACAGTGCAGTCTTGTATGAATATGAAATACCCATATAATGCAATAATAAATAATAGAATTGGTGTATTCTTTTATTCAATTAAAAAAGCTAATATAATAGCTAACTATTGTATCTCTCTTACTCAATCGGGAAGTTCTGATCCAGAGCTATACGCTAATAGGAGCTTAAGATGATAATCGATATGAAGCTGAAAAGTATAAATTAGGGGCTGGAGGTCAGAATTTGATTCTACTACTGGTAAAGGAACAAGACAATATTAATTGGAAGATCACGATAAGATGGTGATGAAAAGGTTTAAATGGGTTTTACAAAATCAGGATTTAATTCTGCTTTTGAAAGAAATTCAGGCAAACAATAGGATAAGATATAAGAAATATGAATAAGAGTCAAAAGAGATATGAGTCAAAATCAGATAATTTCATAAAAACCACGTAACGGAAATACATATACTCGCATTACAGTATCAATTAAAAAAACTGTATTTCAATATTATTTCTGTGCAATATGTTGCTGAAAAATTAATTAACTTTAGAATAAATTGTAAGAAATTTAGAACCAAATGCGCGAAGACATGAATGAAATGAAATTTAAAATCAGTAAAATACCAAAATTTCCCAATAAAAGTTTAAAAAAAACCCATCAACTCAGTAATTATAAACCAAAAGAAATTCCGAAAACAACAGAAATATATAAAAATGCTTAAAACAGGTAACGATTAAATCTGTTACCAATCAGATGATAAAATGATTAAATCAACTGATGATTCTCAATATTATCAAGAGAAGGTAAATCAGATTCATTTGAATTCCTCTTCCCGGGAAAGCCACTATGTTTGTGTTCATCCGAAATCAGCTGATTGACCATCTTAAATTATTTAATTATAATAGTTCATCCGAAAATTCCGAATGTCTCCTCGACACAGCAGCCCTTCTTTCGTATAAAATAAAGTGACACAAAAATAAACGTGGATTTGATACTGAGCCCATCGCTACGGGATACGAACCCGAGCCCATCGCTACGGCAGTCAGGATTCTTTTCCCGTCACATGGACATAACTCTGATTGGTGTGAAACCTTAGGTCGGAGGCCCATGCGACGCCGTTTCGGTCACTAACCACTGTACCTGCTGGGCGGCAGTTATGTAATATTCAATCAATGAATTTCTTCAAAAACCTTTCTTTCGCTCCCTCTCTCACTTTTTCTATGGAAATACTTCAAACTTCCCTTTAGGGTTTCGAAATTTAATGGCATATTAACGCTAATAAATAGAACAGGATATTGCATATAAGTACATAAAGAACCTCCCTAACTTTTATATGCGCGTAACAGATGCTCCATATGCGATCTCTGACGAAGTAGCAGATATCAATCCTGAATTCAAATTCTTGCGATGCACGTCGCATAGCATCACAACTGATAACAGAAATTGCAGGAGCTGTCTTTTCGCGCATTTGTGCTAAATCCCAAAGGCGAAAGGAAGGCAAATACACAGTCTTCGATATAATTTCATACGAAAATAATCACATGCTTTAATATCTGGTGAGGATGGAGGTTACACAAAAAAGAGGAGAAGCGTTTAGGAAGTACGGTCAATTCAACAACCAATAAACGTAACAACGAGCTAAAATGCAGATGCCGTCATAAAAATGTGAGCTCTTTATTTTCTTGAAAATGTTTGTTTTAGCTGTCTTCAACGTTAGATTACGTTATTGATATACGGCAGAGTACACGAAGGCTAGCTATCTATATCGGGATGCTCCCTTTCTGGAAGACGTTTTACAGGAAACGGGCTCGTTTTTACGTTACACATGGGGAAAAAGTAGCAGCCAGCTCATTTACCTAGAACTGAACCCGGATCGAACTGCCAGTACTCGACGATCTTTACCACTCGTCCACAGGTTGAATCTTTGCTGTGTTCAACTAACTACATTACTAGCAACTGTTTATAGCCTATAAGTATACTACACATCATAGCAATTTCATAAAATATAAGAGACTTGACTACTTTTAATGTAATTAAAAACAAAGTTATAAAAAATTCGGTATTTATTCAGATTTTAAAAGCAATTTTTATTAGTAAATCGCATTACTTTTTACATCGTTGATAAATAATCTCTGTTTATTAGATTAATTATTACTATATTTGCAGAAATAATGTAATTAAAATATTGTAATAAATATTGCAGAAATATTAGAATAAATTATTTAAACAGTGTTTTATATTAGTGGTCTCAAACCGATGGCCTGCTGACTATTTAATTGACTTTTCTTCGTACTAGTCAAAAGGTAAATGTCTTCAGGTATAAATTTTGGCAATAAGAATAATTGATTTGTTTGGGAGTTTTTTTTATATGTCAACAGTTTTTACTCATGCAAATGAAAATTAAGAAGTCTAAAAAAACCATATTGACCGATAAGCATTTACAATTCGTGATGACGATAATTTCAGGTAGTTTACCACAAAGGTTACAAACTTTACTAAAATCTAAACGCGATAAGATGCAGTAATAATGAATAAAAAAGTTTATAATTATTTACACGTAAAAATATATATTTTTCTGTTAAAATACTTAGCAAATAAAAGAAACATAATAGGTTGTCATTATTTTTCTTAAATTTTCTCTCACTTGGAAAGATTTCATTATATATTTATTTAAGTTAAATGTGAGTTATTTGACAATTAATTTAACACATTAGAACTGTTTTAAAAAATGTCAGTCTTAAAATTTAATATATAGCTATTAATGTGTTTAAATTACAAAGTGTAGCCAACAGAAACCATCATGCATTCGGCTCGCGTACGATTCGATTTTGAGACCACTGCCTAGTATATCATATGAAGAAAGCTTAATTATTTCAAAAAAAGCTCTCAAAATGACTTTTTTTCTGCATGTACTTTAAATTGTGTTTCTCCTTATGTACGTTTTTTAATACATTTTTATATTTTATTTAAACAACATTATGGATTCAACCTTCATCACGAATTGAACTTCGTAGTAAATTAATAGAACAAAACAGATACGCAGTTTACAACTCTCCTTACGAATAACAAAACAGTAATAATTAAAAAAACATTTTTCTGATGATTTAACATCGTCCTATGTAACATTCGATCGATGTTAAATAAAACATCTTCCGATAATTTTAAATATTTAATAATTTTTTTTTAATCTGTTGCATTACAGAGTTCATTACGTCACAAACAACTACTTTTCTCACTCTTAATACAACAACCCTATTACTTTCCAATGCTGAGTACATTTACAGTTCCGCCAATTCGTTTCAAATTTCGCAAACAAATAAGTTAATTTTAATTTCTTTTCTGGCATTATACCTCAAATTGTATGTAAGACACTACTTTAAATTTATTATAAAAATGTATTATTTTTTTTACTTCTGATTAGCGTTTGAATCTAATATAATGTATTAATTTGTACATATTTCTATTAATACCTTTTTCTACATACACTGCTCGACATTGAAAATGCAACACCAAGAAGGAGTGGTCAGAAATTCATGCAAATTTTAGAGTAGGCGCACGCCACTCAGTTACGCGAATGATGTGAAATGCGCAACTCTCCGACGCACGTCAAGTAAGATATAAGAGAAGGAACGTCCAGAATGGGCAATATTCGTGTCGTTATTTCTGACAGACGAACTATAGAAGAAAGTTGTTTTTTATTCTGGAGAATACGTGTAACAGGAGAGAATGCCAGGCCGCCGTCAACGAAGACACTTCCAGCAGATAGACGATTTTACGTGTGGTATGGTGATTGAACTGAGAAGGGCGGGTTGGTCCTTACGTCAAATCGCAGCTGATACCCACATGGATGCGAGCACGGTGCATCGGCTATGGCGAACATGCTTGGAACAAGGAAATGTGGGAAGAAGGAGGGGTGTAGGTGCAGCCAGAGTGACGTCAGCACGCGTGAATCGACGCATCCGCCGACAAACTGTGGCTTTCCCGCAAGTCAATTGTACCACGATTCTGCAACGTGTGCAAGATACCCTGGATGTTCCCGTGTCGAACAGAACCATTTCCCGTCGATTGGTTGAACGTGGCCGGCACTCACGGCTTCCGTTAAGAAGACTGCCATTGACCCCACAGCATAGACGCCAACATTTAGAATGGTGCCGGACTGGAGCGATGTGGATGACAGAATGGCGAAACGTCGTGTTCTCAGATGAGTCACGCTTCTGTTTCTCCAGTGAAAGTCGTCGCATACGTGTGTGGCGTCGACGTGGAGACAGATCTAATCCGGCAGTAACTGTGGAACGCCCCACCGTGCGATAGCCTGGCATAATGGTTTGGGGCGCTATTGCCTACGATTCCAGGTCACCTCTAGTTCGTATTCAGGGCGCTATGACGGCCCAATGATACTTGGATAATGTACTTCGGCCGGTGGCAATCCCCTACCTTCAGGGGCTGCCTAATGCAATTTTTCAAATTTTTCAGCAAGATGACTCCCGACCACACAGTGCTCGCATCTGCCAACATGCCCTGCAAGGTATACAGATGCTTCCCTGGCCACCGTACTCTCCTGACCTGTCACGAATCGAACATGTGTGGGATCTGATTGGACGCCGTTTGCTGACTCTGCCCCTGCCTCGTTCAGAAGACGAACTGTGGCAAATGGTTGAAAGGGAATAGAGAGCCATCCCTCAGGACACCATCCGCACTTATTGACTCTATGCCTAGACGGCTTTCTTCGTGCATCCCTGTCCGCAGTGGTCCTACATCCTACTGAGCTGACACCGTTCTCGCTCTGTATTCTGACTATCATTTTGAAATAAAGATCACTTATTGCTGCTTGCTGTCTCTGTCGTTTTTCCAAATTTCATGACTTTCTGACCACTCCTCCTTGGTGTATTTTCAGTGTCGAGCAGTGTATATTAATTTGTACAGATTTCAGTAGTTTTTAATGTTTTTACATTAATATGAGAGTGTAGAGGAATATTTTTTATAAAGTGAGGATCTCGTTCAATTTTTTCTTAACGACTAAGGCGAAACTTTCTCCTTTAATGAGGGTATCGTTATTTGATAGTGGATTAGTTTGTTCGCCTTGACAAGTCAATTAATCTACGATCAATGGCAATAGCTACCTTTTCAGTACTTTAAATTTTACGGTTAATTTTACTACTTAAATTTTTACGGTTCAAAATAATATTTCTATACAGCTTTTAAAAATTTTTTACAACACTAGAAATCTAAATAACATTATTTTTGCTACAACAAAACTCTAAATAACTTTAAATACTGACTTAAAATACTGCTTAAAATACTAACTAAAATTTATTCCAATAATTCCTCGCATTAAGTAAATTTCTGTTCCTTGCAGATGATATACGAAATACGAAAATAATAAATATATATATTATTTTTTTATTAGTCCAAAGGGGCAATTCGCCCAGAAGGGCTATTCATTTCGTTTTGGCCTTTTGTGGAGTTTCAAACGGCGTTTCACTTTTCAAATTATTGCCACCAAATATTACAGCTCTGTATTATACTTGAAGAAATTTAAAAATAAAAAATCTGAACGCTTTCAGATTTTATATTACGCCCAAAGAGGCGTTTTTTTATTGTTTTGTATGTCAGTTTATTTTATTTATTAAATATCATATTCTTTGCAATTAAACCATAAAATTCCTTCAAACAGCAATAGCGCAAAATATTTAAAAGACCACACTTTCAGAATTTCTGATACACAGTCTCGCGCGCTGAGGATAAAAATGTTTCCCCCCCTACAATGTTGCCATTGCTTGCTTTGAAAGGAAATCGTTGAGTTTCTTAATCAAAAGCTCAAAAGTGCTTTACAAAATATGAAACAGATAGTAAAACACATTCCAAATTTGGGCTTCTAGATGCCCATATTCGGGTGGAGATATACGTTATTCAAAATTTGATGGCTCTGGGTACCGCTGTTTTATCACAATGCGAGAAACATACATAAATTTATGCAGATTTTTCATTATTAAATTTCTTTAAAGATAATACAGGGCGATACTATTTGTTGGCAACAATTTTAAAAGTGATTCGCCATTTATAGTGAATTGAGGCAAAATGCCAAAATGAAATTAATAGCCCTCCTGAGTTAACGTTCCTTTGGGCTAATAATGAAGAATCTGCATGAATTTATTTATGTTTCTTGCATTGTGAGAAAACAACGGTACCTAGAGACATGAAATTTTGAATAACGTAGTCCTCCACTCGAATATGGACATCTAGAACCCAAAATTTGGAATCTATTTTATTATCTATTTCATATTTTGTAAACCTTTAACGACTTTTTGATTAACAAACTCAACGATTTTCAAGCGAGCAATGGCAACACTGTAACGGAAAAAAAAATTTTTACAGCGCTCGAGACTGTGTAGCGGAAATTCTAAAGATATGCTCTTTTTAAATTATTTTATGATATTGCTATTGAATTGAATTTTACGGTTTAAGTTCGAAGAGCATGATATTTAAGAAATAAAGTTAAAACAGAAAACGTTGAAAAAACGCCCCTTTAGGCGTAATATAAAAACCTGAATTTGTAATTGTTTTTTATTTACAGTATTGTATTTTATATCGGCCTGTTTCTCTTCCATGTAAATCAAACATATTTTAAATTGATTTATAAGTTTTTAAGTTTATCTTTGACTTAGGGTACTTAAAAAATTAATATTTAGAAAATAATTTAGAAAATAAATTTAGAAATAATAATGAAATAATTTAGAAAAATGTGTATTTATTAACAAAATGTGCGTTTAAATAAACAACAATATAAAAATTTCATTGCATAATTTTGTCGAAAATTGTGTGTTTTGGAATTAAGGTTACAGGTTTTGTAGATTTAATTTTCAGTGCATACATTTTGTTCAAATAAAATCCCTTAACTGAATTTCAATAAATACTTTAGAATATCTTCATGAACTGCGGTCGCTATTCCATCCGAATATTTGGAATTTTACTATAATTAGTATTCACATTAAAAGATTTTATCAAATTTATTAAAACTCAATCTCTTTAGCATACAAACAGCACCACAACCAAATGCCTTCTTCTTAATCGCTCTTTAATGTGAAACGTTCTAGAGGATTTTTACGGGAGTTTTAGTCATCGTTCGAAATGCAAGGAAGCGCATTCAGAAGTGGCGTTGTGAAACTACTTTTACCCCCACTCCGTGCTTCCAAATAAGTTCCCGTACGTCATGACTCGCTGTAAATTTAGCTTCACCTCTTAAGTTCTCTTTCCTCGCCAAGCGATCGAGATATTCTAAGCGTTTGCAAGCTATCAAGGATTTTCATGAAGAACTAACGACAAAAATTAGAGAAAAGAAGATAATTCGGTAAAAAACTGAACTACGTTTTTTTACTACTAAAATCTTACCTTTTTTATCTTTACCAAAATTTGTTGATATTTGTTGGCCTCATTATTTCCCTTTCCAAAAGAATGCTGTAAACAAGGTTAAAATGGCTTTTGTTGGCACAACTCTACTTTTAAAAAGGCAAAAGTAAATATCTCATGTCATTTATAAAGTTAGAATTCAAAGAGTATAAATATTTCAAGCCACATTGGAAGCTCTGCTAATAGTTACAAGCAGAGGTTAAATGCAACTAAAAATTAAAGTATAACCTTAGATTGCATATTCGTCAAACTCCGATTGCATTTTCATACTAGAAACTGATCTGAAATTAACGCATAGCAGAGTAATTTCCAAATTGAAATTAAAAATACGATTTGAATAAATTTTTAAGATTTTCTAATTCAGTTCAAAATGTAGTATTAGGGAAGAAGCAAATATTTTATTTTCTCATATATCATTTTACTTTATATTTTAAATAATTATTCCCACGATTTTAGTTGCATGCAGATTTACGAATCGAAGTGTCTTTATTAAATATGTACAGTACATCATAAACCTTATTTATTGTTTCATTCTAAAGAAATGACTAATTAATCTGAAGCTTTGACAGTTTTTAATTTCGACGATTTTCATTATCACGCATCTATACACAAAAACAAAAAAGAATTCCTTCGCTTCTGTGATTTAAAGCTACAACTCTGAGATTGCATTTTTTGGCATAAATAGCTGAATCTTTATCTACATTTATAAAACAAATTTGCTTTTGCATAATCATAGAATAAACGTACGAGTTCAAAATGGAGAAAAAGTGAAAATTTCCTATTAATAATATGTGAAAAATAAACAGAGTTATATGGATGATATTTCGGAATTTAGAAACAAAAGACGCGCTTTAAACGAAGTGTATTAACAACCAACTCACATAATAATGAAAACTGCTAAATGCTAAGAAAATAGCAGCTTTAAAATTCAATATTAGTTGTAAGTTATTTTCTGAGTTACAGGAGTATAATTTTGTAATACCCAGTGAAGAGGATGATGCATTTTCAACAACGTAGTTTAGACACTTGTTGCTCATTTCAGTTCAATTAATTTTTTTTAATTATGAAAATAAAATTACTTTGCAAATGTAATTAAAAACTATAGCTTTAAATAAGAAGCTAAAAGAAATAAGGAAGAAAACGTATATTAAAAAAGAGAAATATAGTATTAAGGTAAGTATAATTATGCACAGGATATAAATTTCATTTTCTTGAATATTGATTCTAAATATGCACTTCTATCGGCAAAGATTTTTCAAAATAATCTACAGAATTTTATGAAAATACTTTACGCATCGGGTATGAAACGTTCTATAAAAATAATATGTATGTGATCGCTGAAGAGAAAATCACCAGTTATTATAACGTTTACAAAGTTTTAATGAATTGAAAATAAAATGTTTCAGATATTTATGTAAAACATTTGCGAGGATACTTAATAATAACAACTTTATAGTTATTTTTCCTATCAGTTACCAATAAAAATATAAACACTATTAGAACAAATTGATGGAACAGTATCAAAACAAAAGGTGCCCTTTTGGCGACTTAGTTCTGCCTTAGGTTAAACAGCATTCTTTTTACATAACTCGAGATGGTTTCAGTTATACCTTTCATTTGAGGAAATGAAAATTCTTTACAAAATAATACAACATTATAAATATTTTATCAACAGAGATTTTTTTCTCTACAAAGAACACATACAAAGTTTTATTACTATAGAGTCTTCGTACTCTTAATACTAAAATACTTTCATAAAATTCTTGATTTTGTTTCAAGAAGCTTCGTAATTTAAAGTAAATATCTTGATCCAGTATTTAAAGAAACAAATTCTAGAGCCTTCGTTTTCAAACAACCTTTACATAAAAGTATTTAGAATAGTAATATGCTTGAATGGAGGAATTAATACATTACGAAAACATTATTCAAGTTCTAAAATTCCTCTGCATGCATTATTCAAGAGTATATACAGTACAGAAAAATATTTTTCGATTATCATAACAATGCAGCAGCACGTTATTTAAAAAAGTAATAAAATAAAATTCTTACGTAATTTGATAATGAATTTTGTAGCAAGCAATAAAATAACTTCGTATAATAAATATTTATTTTAAAGGATACTTTTTATAACATTTCATTCCAGATAGAAAGCACTTCTTTGTTTGTAAAATTTAAGTATGTAATATTGAAACATTCTTCCAACTCATATATAAAAATCAGCTCAGTTACCGTATGATTTTTGTTGGTTAATTTATTTTCTCTTAATCGTCTGCTGAAGAAACGGCAAAAATTTTTCTTAAATATATTTTGTTTGTAATTTTTTTTCTGGTGTTTTTCTAAAGTATCAGCAAATTTCATTCGTATCGACATCGGTTTACGAATTCTGAACGCCTTGATGAATTCACATATTTTTATTTTTTCACTACATGAAATCATAGATTTCAATTTCTGTTGCATTAGATTGTTTACGGAAAACGTTGCTATGATTCGCAAAACAAGGCACTGTCTTTGCTAGGCCTAAATTTGTTATACTTTTTAGCTTAATTAAAACCAGAAAAATTTCCAGCGCTTTTCATCACATTTTTAATTTAAGAAGAGTGTAAAATAATGCTTTTGGTTCACAAAATGTTTTTAGTTTACAGTTGTACTTAACTTTTGATTTACAGTTGTACTTAACTTTCGAAGCATTATTCTATAAAAATGATGATTGTATAAAATCTTAAAAGATTACGTTAAGCAAGTTTACTTCCAAAAAAACTGGTGATTTTTCATATATATTCTACTTCAAAAGGCCGTTATAAACGATTTTTTGAAATATATTAATCCAAAAACCTAATGCATTTAAATTTTTTGTCAAATTTAAGTGCAATTTTGACTATGTTAAAATTTAGCTATTCCTTGTTTGAAAAACACGTTTAGAAATAGTTCTGAAAAAATTAATATTGAACGATTAATATGCTCTTCAAACCACTGATCATCCATTCTATTTTTACTTATATTGTCATCAAATAATGAAGAAATATTAAACTTGCACTCGCAGTAAAAAATACGTATCTGATCAATTAAAAAAGAATAAAAAAGAATATCCATTCTATTTGAATTGAACGTCTATTAGAGTCTATGTAAATGGAGGTTACTGTTTTGAAACAACGTGATTTTTTATCAACCAAGACAGATGTACATGACAATAATGTCAGAAGTGTTTACAGTCAGATATAATATTAACGTTTATCTTTTACGCTCTATAGCATGATTATTCAGATTCGCAGAGCGGCATGGGCAAATAATTTGAAAATTACGAATGTCGTATAAAATGCTCGATATTGCTATTTATCTAATAAAGTACTTTTAGAAACAGCTGAGAACTTTTCCATATGTTAGCACACGTAATATATACAAAATTAAAGCTCACTTATTGAAACTATTTACACCAAAAGGTAGATTTAAAATATCAAGATGACAAACAATGTTATTTCGATATGCGATAACAGCCGTTAAAAGTATGTGATGGCATATTTTTAATACAATATTAGTTTACCTAATGCGGAGAAAGATCTTAATTAGGACTACAAAGTGAGATTAAGGATTTTTATTATTTTTAAATCAATGTAATTTAAGTACCTTTAAAAACTAGATACTATATAAGAAGCCGTACAAGCATTACTGCACCCACGTTTACCCATTCACCTCTTCAAAAACTCAAATTGCAAACTGAAACTATATCCCATACAGTAAGAATATAAACTACTGCTTCTGCTCTACTAGTAAAGAAACAGAAAATTACCTATATAAAGTATATAGCATGACAAAATCAATGTATGCCCAACATAATAGCGATATTCCACGGCATGATGTTAACTATGGTATCCCATTATCTTCAAACTAGTCACTTGTTAGTTATCAAAATTATAACACACACAAGTGCTTATCTATGTGTATATCCAACGATTTGGAAATTTCTAATATGAATGAACATATACTTTGATAATCATATTACTATTCAAGAATACCTTCAAAATTTTTAATGTACGTTCTGCAACATCACAAGATCCCAAGTCTAGAGAATCTGTACAATCTCATGCACAGTGTCATGCAAATAACGACTAATATTTCCGAAATACAAAAGGGAAGATGATAACTTCCAGCGCACTCAGCTCTTTTAACAGGCAAAAAATAGTCTTGAACCGATGACGGGTAAATTCACACAAATTCCAGTGCGGCACAGTTAGGAGATGACTGAGATAGAAAAACATGCGTACTCGTCTACTTACACTTTGGGTGCTTTTCCAGAATAGCTTGTGCCCGAACTTGGGTGGTAACTAGAAGAAAGCCGGGGGGAGCACGGCACACGACAGTAGACATGCTTCCAAAGCTCCCCCTTGCGAAGATTTTTGTTTGTTTGTTTTTAAAGACCTCTCTACTCTTCTCTGTTTCCTTCTTTAAAACGTTCCAGAGCGGTGTCGGACCGAACCACTCTGTTCGAAGCGGGAGGTTTTGCCGGAGTTATTGGCTCATCATTACGCATGTGCAGTCTTATTCTGCCATACTCACTCTCACATTTTCTTCTTCACATTGCCTGAGCCACCAAGACCACATCATCCACTATGTGTGCGTTAAGTTACCTTGGTCGCGACTAGGATCGCATACAGCCTACGGAAGAATTTTGTATCTGCTAACTACGACTTTTCCCAGGTCTTAGTAATGTAACTATGGTAACCGGGACAGACACTCGGAACGACGCTGGCGCTGTCTGGCGAGAGGCACGGGCACGAAAGCAGGGGAGGGTCGGATCGGTTCCATTCCTCCGGGAAGATGATGATGAGACCCTGTGATTATTTGCGCTTTTAGAATCGGCTCGCGCTCGCATTTGTTTGCATTCTTCTGCAAATAGCCGCTGTTAGGGAGACAAATGTTTTGAGAAATGATGCATTTGTGAAACGAAAGTTATTTTCATCAAAACGCTCTTTTCACATATTGACGGATCTCTATAGTGGGATAATGAATCACATGGAAATGCTTGGGCCTTATGCAGCCAAATCTTAAACTAGAACCACTCTTGAAACTTGCTAACAAGAAACATATTAATAGTGGCTATTTCTAGAGCAGAAATTAAAAGAATTTAAAGTTACATTTAAATGTAATTCAAAAGGATTTAAAGTCTCTATTTAAACTTAGAATTTAATCTGCAGAATGAAGGTAACATTTCATCGAACTAGGATACATTTCTTAACTAATTCTGAATTCAGTTTTAGTTGTATACAGACTTTAAACTCAATTTTTTTTTTAAGTGTGTATAGAAATGAATCTCTACCTCCGTTGCTCGAATCTTCTTTTACATCAAAACGGCCTCCCTCCTCTATTATTTTTTTAAAGTTAACGGGTGTATTTTAAATGTTAGGTAAAACTGAAATTTGAATGCCATATGTTATAAAGATAAATATAAATCTGGCCTTTATTGTGATATACATAATTATTTATAAATATGAGTTATCCATAAGATTTTTATTTTATAAATTATTATATTTAATTAATTTAATTAAGCAAACGTTTCCATTAATTTCTCTTGAGTTATGTGATGTCTAAATTGAACGTTTTTCAACTCTTTCTCATCAACTTTTGAGATCACACATGCCTAAGCTGTTCCTTCTTTTCTTTTTGTAATAATTTGTTAAAGGAAGCTCGAAAAAACCCTCATTAGATTGGAAAACTCCAAACCGATTACGAAACCGTTGGTATATAATAAATCTCAATCCTTATCTTTCGTTTTATTCCCATATTAAATACGAATTTCTGAATGTATCAATATAGGTTTTGGCTATTCATGAAACAGCTAGATTTCATTACTTTACTATTCAAAACTAAAAAAATTCTAAAACATGTTTTCTTGCGTCTTTTTTTCTGAAAAAAATTAAGCCTGTTATCTACTATTTATATAAAACCCTTCCTTTTTTGTGTCTCCATTTCGTCATTTCTTTTTTTTAAATGCTTAGAGAGAAACGAAGTGGTCTTTCTTTCATAAGCAATGGTGAATAACAGGACTTAAACTCAGTCGGATCGCAGAGAAGCCCCAAATAAGACGAGCTCTGGAATTTCTAGCATAATTGAGTCGTACAGAGGCTGTTCGCACAATATTTTAGACGATGTATATTGTATACACAAAACTAAATTACATAAAATTCTTGTGTTTTAAATATTCTATTTGACATCCCTTATTCTGAACTATCTTTCGACACCGCAATTTCCCGGATAACAATGCATTTTGAAGTGTCAGAAGAGGTATTCTATCCCATTCCTCCCGAACAGCTTTCCAGAGTCCTGTTATGGTTTTAGGACGTTTGGATAATGTAGTTTTTAAAAGTCCGAAAGCACAAAAATCCATAGGTGACACATCGAGAGATTTAGTAGGGATATCGGTGAAGGGTATGGCCTTGATAACAGTTTTTTGTTCTATTTCGTTTAGGAAATTTACAGTGGATTTTGATGTGTGACTGCTAGCTTTGTCCCGATGGAGTCTCACAGATGGATGGCACAGTGGGTAAAGCGATGGTATTTCGTTCAGAAAAATGGGCGATAAAATATGTTCCTGGTGGTATTTGGAGTAAATCTTGACATTTTGTTTTTGCACTCTCTTTATTTTTAACTTGCTATTATAAGAAAAACCAGCAACAATCATGAATCCCTTAGAAAAACTTTCTTTCGATTCTTTGAAACACGTACTTGAATTTTTTCTCCCCTTTTATGATAATAAATGTCTCTTTTTTTTTTGTTACAATCATTTAAATACACCCATGCTTCATCTATTGTGACAATCGTTTTCCCTTTTTCTTCCGGTAAGTGTTTCTCATATAGAATTCTGCAGCGTGTCCTGCGTCGAGCGATATGCTTTGGAAGAACACGATGCAGGTTGCGTTTTTTCACTTTCTTAAGATTTAAATCAACGTTTATCATTTTGTTTACAGTGGACACCGAGCATTTTAATGATTTTGGAACTGTCCTTTGACTAGGGGGATTTTCTTTTAACATTAAACAACGTACCTTCGCAATAGTCGAAGATGTCCGTTTTTTCCTTGGATACTTGTTTGGAATTTTTGTCCCACTGGAGGCTCCAATTTGACGTTTTTTTTCCTTTCTTGTTGATATTACCTATCGACGCTTTAGATATCACAAAACCATGACTCTCACATCGTTTTTGGATAACGGAGTATGCCTATTTCTCTTCGGAAAGAGCGTAAATGTAGCCTTCGAACCACTACTTTGTTACATTCGCCATTTTGAATAAAAACAAAACTTTCGAGGCACAGACGATAATTTTGTCTTTTAAAAACATAATACAATTGCAATTACTTCTTTTGCAGCAAACGATTTTTTATTACTGCTTACCAAAATATAAAAAATGTGCGAACAGCCTCTGTATTATTAACAGAAAACTTTACTATTATTGCAACATTTTAATTGTCAATTAATGAAACTAATATTAATACTAAGGTACTGAATGGGTATCTCATTTTCTTTGGGAATACCGCAACGTTTGCGGGAAACCTTCAAATACTGAGACAGAAAACATTTTTTAAGCCGAAATGCGATACTGTCAGGAAGAAAAATAGTTATGGACTATATCCCATCCAGGCAAGAAAGCTTGGGCTGCACTCATCTGGTCAAAAAGACTTTGAATTGATAAGAAGGCAAAATAAGAAGCTTTTTTAACTAATTTTTTAAATTGCAAACTGCTAAAAATATTTATCTTCTTTTATCCTTAGCATTACGTATGTCTTATCACTATCAACTCACTCATCTTAACTTCGTTTTGTTATTTCTTTTGATTTTGATTTTTTTTAGAATTCATTGTTAATCAGCTAAGTTTTCTTTGTTTTGTTATTTTATTTAATTTTTATATTTTAATTTATTTTTCCTGTTTATTGTCTATCTACCTTAATGTATTTATAGGTTTATTTATCGCTCCACGTATTAGATTATTTACTGTTTTATTATTTATTTATTTACTTATTTATTTTTATTATTCCTGACGGCCTTCAACAGGGTTCTGGTACTTCTAATTTGGAAGTTAAATAAATATTACTTGAAGCAATTTTCCAATATTTATGAATATAATAAATGAAGAAAGAAGTTTATGACAGAACTGTAGAATTATCAGGTTCATTTTTGGAGCAGAGAATCTTGAAAATTTTGCTGTGTCCCTGAGAATCGAACTTGGTGCCTCTTGCTAATCTGATGTATTAATCACTTCCACTTTGAGAAAATACCTTTAATTTCCCAAGTTTATGAAGAGTTTTAGGAGCCTGTTAAAAAATGTGAGGTTATTTGCATTTAAATTCAAAAGAAAAAGATTTATAGTTTTTACAAAAAATCCGACATTCAGGAATATTAAGTTTCATTCTTTCGATAAACAAATTAGCGCTCAAATTGGTGATTAATCTTTTTAATTTTTATTCACATAAGCGTTTCTTTTCCATTTTACCTATCACAGTAGGAAAAATTCATCTTTTTCAGTGCTGTCATTGGGTTTAATGTCTGTCTTGCCAAAGAATTTCTTTATTTCAGAGTCATTACCAGACACACTGAAAGGAGATACAATCGAAAGCCTTTTTTATTCGTCTTTCGATTGTAGGATAGCCATAAAAGAACATGAAGAAAGGACAGACTATATTTATAAATCGTAAAACCACTTCTGTATCAAAACAAAATTATCCGAATTCCCGAGAATCTGTCTATATACTTCTATAATAAATCAAATAAAAGACAGTGCCGTCGTTTAATTTTATAATGAGATTTAAACTATCGAACAGTTTTTCCGGATCTTAAATAAGTTACATTTTCATTCCAGAGAGTGACGATTTGTTCAGTTCTTTCGGCAGCAGCATCAATAATAGGAAAAATAATAACTAACACCTCGGCCATCCGTGAAAAGAAGCGATTAACGAGAAGCTAAAAACCTCTGTGGTTAAGATCGTATTATATAGTCAGTTTCAAACTTCGTGTTTCTCAAAAGTATACAGAAGAATGGTAATTTGAACTGTTGTTTTAAATTCATCGACTTATTCAGTAACTTGCAATTCGATAAAATTATCGATTAAAATCGGTTTACTAGTAACATAGCGCTACTTTAGTTTTTTCTCCCCAAACAGTTATTCAAAAAATAAGATAATATGATACAGAAATCTATGTTTTATTCAAGATTTATCCGGCGTTACAAAGTAAATACGTTTTGTAATTAATTAAAATATACATTATATGGATGAAAAAGTACTTTTTTTGATGATTTTTACTATAAAGATATGTAACATAAATATTCCAAAGAATTCAAAACCATTTTAATATACAGCAATATCTCACATTTTTCGGCTTTAATCAGTCTAGATTCGTCTAGTCCGGCTTGAAAGAGTCAAAACAAACCAATTTCAATTGAGGAAAATAAAAATAAATTTAAAAAAAACAGTACATACAAATTTTTGTCATGAAAATAATCTTTCTTGTCTTTATATAGTTCAATCTCTTTTGTATGACTGTTTTGTTGTTTTAAAATCGTGCGATACGATAAGTTTTACAACTTTTTTCTTAAGTTCCTCCGCTGTATACTCGTATGTTTGTACTCAGAGTCAAATTTAATCGCAGTATGTATGAAATTTAATCAATAATTCGAAAATTTACCTTGACGCATCTATTTTTTTTACTGCCAAGAATAATTCACTTGGCGAACTTTTCAGTTTATGGCAACTTATTTCACTTTCCCTTTCATTCTGCTTAAGCTGAAAAAAACGTTATCGTTTCTTCGCATATTTTTACTCCATATTATATCTTTTAAATACAGTTGCTGTTTTTAAATATTTCTTTTCTCCTTAGAATTTCATTTTAACTATTTCAGTTGAGTGGTTGAATTATATTTCTTCAAATATTTATTTTAGAAATTTCTATTCATTCGACATTGTGTACCATGCATGTTTATTCGTAAAACTGTTTTTTTTATTTGATTTTATTTATTCGAATACCATTTCTTTCGAAAGAACACTTTGTCACTCAGTATTCATGACGATGCCTTTGAAAATTGAATTCTGCATTAAAAGAAAAAATACCGTAAAGCATGGTTAATAGGTCTTTCAGAGGACCGTTTAGAAAATATGCCCTAATGTTTGTGAAAACTGCTACACATGAAGGAATTGTCGGAAATGAATAAAATTTATTCCACATACTGCTGATAGTGGTATAAATAAATGATCAAATTTAAAAGACAAGAACGTCGGAAATCAATACTTTGTACGCCCACGCTGAGCGATGAGGCCTGTACACGTCGTTGTATTGAGTCATACAAATTCTGAATGCAATCCTGGAGAATGGCATTCCATATGGCTTCGACTTGACGCCAAAGATCAATCTTAGTAGTGCCCCACCAGCTGTACGAATGAGTTCCGACCAATGAAAACCCAGACATGCTCAATGGGCGACATATCTGGAGGATAAGCAGGCCATGGAAGAAGCGAAACCTGTTGCTCACAAAAGAAGGCTTGTGCAGTCTGAGAAACATGTGCACGGGCCTTGTTGAAATACAGCGCTCAGAATGCGTCGAAGAATGGAGAGGTCTGTGGCTCCACAACTTCCCTTATGTAGCGATCACTGTTGAGGTTACCCGAAATCTGCACTAGATGGAATCGACAATTATACCTAATAGCTCCCCATACCTTGAAGCCAGGTGTTTGTGCGGTATGACTCTGGACAACATACTGTGAGAGAAGACGTTCCTCTCCGTAACATCTGACACATACTCTTCCTTCATTGTACTCCAGATTGTAGCAAGATTCATCACAGAAAACAATTTGTTGTCCCAGGGCAAGCTATGAACTGTGTTGCTGTGCAGATTGAAGTCGGAGGAGTGTGATTTAGCGACAGGGGAATCCTACGTAAAGAAATCCTTACACTTAGTTTATGCTGTAGTAGATGCCGACGAACGGTCGAGCTAGACAACAAAACACAACTCATGTGTTAGCACAACGTTAGAGCACAGCTCTAACATTGTGCTTAACACACGAGAGGATGCTGTATGATCCGTCACAGCCATGCGGAAGAGGTGTCTGCTGGCCCGTGTCGTTGTGTTATTGCGTGCTCCAATGCCAGGATTTCGCCTTGTTTGGTTCTTTTTTGTCCATTTCTTCCATACACGCATCACTGTTGTGGCATTACGCTGTCTGCGGGCTGCGATTGCTCGATACAAAAGTATACCCTCTAGCATACCGGCGATGCAACTTCATTCGAACTACGTTAGTTGTTGGTAAGGCACCCTCCGCTGTTGATGAGGTATATTTCACTGATTAAACGCTCACAGCAGACAGAGGACGATAAACAACTTTCAGTGCAACTTTACAGTCCTTTTTTTACACGGAACAAGAGCCCGGTTCTCATTCCACGCATACGCAATCGCTTTGTAATTCTGGTCATTTGCATGTCTTACCTCATTTTACTTTTCCTGTAAATTTGGTTCAATTTTCATATTTCCTTCACGGTGTTGCAATTTTTACAAACATTAGTGTAGGTGAAGAAGTTGTATTGTCTACATTTGAATTTATAATGACGTGCGCACAAGCAATTTTCTAAGGCTCACTATGCCATTGAGTTACACAATTTTACCTTCCTGCATTTTGTTTGTTAGAATCTTAAAAAAAATTTAAAATTTGAGCTTATATTTTCGAATAAGGTGTGTAGAATCTGTTTCTATTATATCATATAAACTAATTCTAGATCCTATAATGAATTCTTGCATAGACATAAATGAATTACCAGCACAGAAGGGTGAAAAGTAACCCTTTATTAATTCAAAATAAATTTGAATTTGCGGTGAAACTTAAATGTAGAATATAGTCCAAGTCGAAATCTAAAATTAAATAGTGCTGGGTTATCATGTTAAATTACAGCTAACAGGTTGGCTCACAAAAACTTAACAGGCGTGATGATAATCCGAAAAGAGGCTTACTGGCGTAACAGCGAGATAGCAACGAAATGTACGCTAGCTAGCGAAAACACACTCTAATTAAACTCAGAGATTCAACCGTTTAAATATTCACTTAACTTTAAATTTGGATCTTGGCGAGAAAATATTAGGGAAAGCTGAGGAGTAAAGGAAAGGTATCAAACTTAAAATAAATTTGTTATGCAAAATAAGGGAAATCCTACAGGTAATTCGAATTTTTCATCTTTAAATCGCGAAAATAAAATAGCGTATCATAAAAAACTAAATTCTCTGTGAATAAATAAATTAATAAATAAAAATAATTAAGTAAAAATCAATCACTAAATATGTTATTTTCATACTGCCTTAAATATTTCTTCGGTGTGGCTTATGGCCTCGAGAAAACTTTAATCCCTTAATAATTTTCTTTCAGGCATACTGCAGATATATCTGCAATCATCGTCAGTTTTTTATTCTCTACATACCATACTTACTTTTAAAACAACTTGTTTTCTTCGACATTCTTATGAATAAAGATGTCATCTCCTGTTTCATCAATAATTGCTCAGAGGGAAATAATGAAACGATGTTGTCCATGATACGGAACATCTTTAAAGACTTGGAATTCTGAAGGCATAAGATGAAAGGAAAGACGAGTTTTTTTATCAATATTGAAAATATTTTTAGCTGTCCGTACACTTTTGTGGTTAAATTTATGAATTTTCAACAAAGATGGCTGATACATCTTTGAACTCCTATTCATGATATGATATGACTTTCAATGGCGTATTTTAATTTATACAGCCCTTCGGGGAAGAAAAACGGTCGCCCTTTGCGATCTTATTTCTTCTATTTTTTTCACCGGAATATTCGACGCTGTGCACTAGGAGGAAACTTCTGAAAAATGTTACTTGAATCTCCAGATATTTATCCTTGAATATGCGATTTCATCGAAGCAATTCTCTGCAAAGTGATATTCCTTCTTCTAATTTCCTTCTTTCAGACGCCTTTTCTTTTAAATGTTGAACCAAGAATGTTTAATTTTTCGACAGGTATATTTCAATATATTCTTATCAAATTCTTTTAAAACTTTGTTTTAAAGTCCCATAGTTGTATCTTTCAAGAAGACTGCTTTTCATTTTCTAGACTTTTTAACTGCAATTAAGCTTGAAGCAAAACTCGGAGGACAATAGTTGCGTCAGAATGAGCATACCAAATGACTAGGGAATAAAATATCTGCCAAACTTTTTTTTTGGTCAACAGAATGCAGCGTTTATCATGTACGCCTAATGATTAATATTAATATTTGGTACAAATAATTCCAAAATCTAATTCTAAATCATAATTTTGCTGACCAGTAAACGGCAAATAAAAAAAGCTTATTTAACTATCTGTTATAATATGAAGAAAAACTAGCTATTTGAAACATTCTTTGTAAGAGAGTTAAAATACAATCTATATTTCATATATATTTGCTAAAAGCGAGATATAATCAAGACATAAACTCTTAATTTTATGTTGTTAATCACTTAACTTGAAACTACGCTTAATTTGAAAGTTTCATAGAAAAAAGCAAATAAGCAATCCAAATATAGTCACGTTTCAATAAGTCAAAGCTGAATGAAAAAAAAACACTTCAAGAAATGAAAAATAAAAAAATGTGAAAGCTTTTAGATTTTATATTACGTCCAAAAGGGTCGTTTGTTTTAACATTTTGTGTGTTACCTTTATTTCTTAAATATCATGTGCTTCACAATTAAACCATAAAACTCATTTCAAGAGAAATATTGCAAAATAATTTTTAAATGAGCATATCATTAGAATTTCCGATACACAGTTTCGCGCGCTAGAGATAAAAAAAAATCTTCTTTTTTCTTGCAATGTTGCCATTGCACGCTTTGAAATCCTTGAGTTTCTTAATCAAAAATTTGTTTAAGTTTTGCAAATATGAAATAGATAATAAAACAAATTCCAAGTTCGGAGCTTCCAGATCCCTATACTCTTAATAGAGGACAGCATATTGAATACTTGATGTCTCTAAATACCTTTGTTTTTCGCAGCGCAAGAAAGATACATATATTCATGCAAACTCTTCATTATTTAATTTCTTTTAATATAATACTGGGCTCTAATATTTGGTGGCAATAATTTTAAAAGTGAAACAACATTTATAGTGAACCAACGCAAAATATCAAAACGAAATTAATAGCCCTCCTGGGGCTAATGGCCTTTGGGCTAAAAACACATATTAAAATTTCGACTTTGAATCAGTATCAGTTTCGAATAGTATGTTCTAATATTCACTTTCATTCACCTTCGAATTTCTAGTCGCGATAATCATTCCAAATAGCTAAAGTTTAAATAATCAAAGTTAGAGAGTATATTACCAGTATGGCAATGAAGTAACCAAAATGTATTGAAAAATAGCAACGTTGCAAAGTTTATGTTGATGCATCTTCCTGTGTTAATAGAAATACGACAGCCGTTTAAAGAGAAGACTTGTAGAGGTCTGTTTTTAGTACTGCTGTAAGGTTAGAATGTCGCGTTCCCTTTTATCTCTTCCATGACAGGAAAAACTTTGCTTTGAAAAGACATTTGAATTTCGTGAAGCGAAAATTGCAAGGAGACAAAACTAGAGACACGCGGTATGAGAGAGTACACATACTTATTTTAAGGGCGCAGCAATTCTACGACGTTGTTCTTGACCGGTGGGAAGATGGATTATCGTTCAATACGACAGATTCTGAATGAGTAGGAAAAGATTTAAAATCATGTGCTTAATTCTTAGTTATTTAAGTCATCTCATCAGCAAAACATTTACAACGGCAGCCTTGCTTTCACGCCTCATCTCGTCAGATAAACCTAATGTCACTTAATCTAAACACTTGTTTAATCGTCTCACGGTGAATAAGGCACGAAGATAAGTATCCAGTTTTTAGTTTAGATTCCAAGAACACCAAATGAACTCAATTATAGCAAATGTAACTGAACCTTGTACTACAGCGTGGTAATTTAAAAATTAACGCGTTAACAAAACTTTGCTGTTGTGCCTGAGAATATAATAATACTTTAAATATTTGCAAATCAAATAATGAAGCAGAATCTAAAGAGTGGCTATTATAACTGGAAGCCAGAGTTAAGAATCCTGTAGATTATACTATAGATAGATAGCGAGTTGTCGCTACGTCTTAAACAACTTACAAAATACAGAAGTTTACTTTACATAAAATAGAGAAATAAGCTTTACAAGAAGGAAGATTTTGTACTTTTCTTCTAATTTATCAATGTAAAGAAAATATAAAAATCAATGAGAAGTTAAGCGTGTTTTAATTGTTTACAACATTTAAAATTGTGTCAAATCATTACTTGGCTACATTAACAATTGTTGTTTACTTTGATGTAAATCACGGGCGTATTACATACCGACTGCTAATTGCCTTCTATGAACCAGCCTGCGTTGCTATGAATGGGCTGGTGGCCCAACCATGAAAACCATATTGAGGCTGATATTTTGTAACTTTTCAAGTTGAAGAATAAAATGTCACTTTATCTGATTAATAAAAAGCTATCAAGGTTAATTAAATCTGTTGTGGATGAGGGTGCGGTGCGTTTGCAATGATCAATTAAACATAAAATATTATTAACCTTAACTATTTATTGAATTGTTAGAATACGAAGCGTGACGGTATAGGCGCTATTTTACACAAGTGGCATTCTAGCCAACATGCGCCAAGACCGGCGCCAAGAACAAGATGTCGCCAAATGCCTTGAAAACGTATTGTTCATAGAAGAAAAACATTTAGTACTTAACAAAATCTATAATTAGATAATGATCTCATTTTCTTTGTTATAAAACTTGATCCCTTGACGTTTCGTTCTTCAAGCCATTGACCAGTTGTTACATCAATGAAACGGAGAAGTTTCTACGACAGAGACGGAGAGAAAGGAAATTAGAAATTGTCATTCAGTTCTGTGTAGCAAAATTGTTTGGAAAAGCAGATGGATAAGCAACAACAACAGGGATGGCAGTGAATAGTTTTTCTAAAACAGGAGTTTGGCCAGTGAACAGTGTATTTCAAGATGCTCGTTTTATTGCAGTAGTTCAGTTTGAAACAAATGATGTTCCTGTTGCAGAAGTTCCTGACGCAAATCTAACTGGTTCTACTATTGGACTGTCATGTGTCATGTAGGCTGCTGAGAGAAAATCTTCTGCAACGACCAGTGGAACAGAATTAAAACCGCTTCCAGCTAGTGCATCAGCATTGTAGTCAAAAGTTAAAGTTTCTTTGGGTAAAATCTCTCCTGTTCCATCTGAAATATCAATTGGGAAAGGCTCAAACAAAGCTCAAAAAACAATACTGATAATAAGTAGCCCATACAAGCAAATCCTGGAAGAAGAGGCAATGCTCTGAAAAGACAACTTTCAGCTTCTGGACTGGAGAAGGCAGTAAGGACTAAACATTCATTGCCTTCAGTAAATAGGCCTCTCATTTCCAACGAGGATTCATGATTCTGCGCTATCTGTTGTGATGACTTCAAGGAAGACTACGTCTGTCGTGTAAAGTGTGGGTTCATAAGAAGTGTGCTACTGTCAGAAAGCGGATCAAAATGCATTATTGAGAAAATGCAGCTTAATTCATCAAGAACGAATAATTAATTATTACGTAAGATTGTAGTCTAAGGTTAATTGTAGGCTAATTATTTTATGTTATTTGAAAGTTTTCAAGTTATGGTAAAAGGCACTTCTTCCGTCTTCTTGGCATACCTTCATGGTGTAGCAGTCAACACGATCGGCGCTTATTCGAGAGGTTCGTGGTTCGAGTTCCGGCGAAGACATTGCTCATTTCTTAAATTTCCTGTAATCAAAAATTTCTAAGTTACTCTGCAGTGTCGCCGGAACTAATAAAGATGTTAGATGATGATTCTCCACCACCAGGATATTTGGCGATTGAGTCCTCTAATCCCCAGTTGCCCTTTAAAAAGGGGAGTATATAAGGTATTTCTCCCTCCCACCTTCTTGACATGCCTTCGTGGTGTAGTGATCAACACGCTTGGCGCTTATTTGAGAGGTCCGTGGTTCGAGTCCTGGTGAGAGCATTGCTCATTTTTCATGTCTCTTGCATCAAAATACCTAATGTCTCTACAACGGTTGTTGTTCTTTTTATACTAGCCCTAAAATTACCCTAAAATTCTCATTTTCAATAAACTGTTTGTAATAAACGAAATTCAGTGTTATTTCGTAGATTCTCACAATAAACATATTTTATGATTAAAATGACTAAGTTAAAAAACAGCTCCTGATTCCTTGTGAATAATACGAAGCTATCAATACATTTCAATGTATTTTCAGTGGTCTGTGCTAGTTTTTAATCAGCATTTTTATTCAGGAATCATGCTCAAAATAGTTTTAAACATTTTGTTGACTTGTATTAGGATGATACCGTATTAAAAAAAAGGCTTCTGGACCATTCATAGGAAGTCCCCGGCTCAATGAAGGCGGTCGGTTTCCTTCATTGCGTCAGTGGCACCTATTTTTAATTTTCTAATATTTACTGAACATTTCATAATTATAGCGTGTTTCCTACATACATGTAGAATGGAAAGTAAATTTGCATTCACGTGTACAAAACTGTAAAATTGCAAAATCTGGCGATTTTAAGGAACATTTTGTAAAAGTGGCTCATCGATAGCAACCTTTTCCTAATTTGTACTTTCAACGCTGTACTTCTGTATTTCTTGAGAGAAAGAGCAGAAGTTCAGGTGTTACACGTTCGATCGATATAAAATTAGCAATATCTCCACAGAGAAGTAAAACCTTTTAAATTTTTTACATTGCTTTCGAAGAAGGATTTTAATAAATTCTAATACGGCAGAAAATGTGACAGAATTATCATAATGTGAGAATACGTGTACCAATAATCATTATTTATTATATTAATAATGATTAGAGTTCTAATCTTCACAAATCAAAATCTGACTTTTAAATATGTTCTTATTTTAAATGTCATGTTTACATAAAAATATATTTTGTTTTGAATAAAAGGTTCTTTGATAATACTTAGGTGCCCTTTCAAACGTAAACAACAGATTGTTCAAGAAATTTACTATGCATTAAAGGCCACAAAATATCTTTGGATATAAAACATCTTCAAAATAATTTGTATTTATTGCCTTTGCTACACACAGAAAAGAAGATAAAATCTTATATTCTTGTAAATTTTCGGCATAACGTAATTTTTAAACATTTCTGTAGTAGAAGAAAGTATGTTTTATTTACATTTTTGACGTATTGCTCGACGGACTCAGAAATATTGAATGCTCATATGATTCACAATTTAAAAATCAGTAAAATAAATTTCGCTGCACATAAAATAAAATTAAGTAACCTATTGATGACATATTTATTGAGGACTTGTGGAATATTTTGACGTCTTCCCATATTTTTGTATTTTCAGAGAATTCAGTTGCACGGTCTGTGAATGTTTTTGTGATAATCAATAATTATGCTCTATATTATTACAAAAACATCACCATCATTATGATAATTTTCGTCGTTTCAGACGAAGTTTATCATCAGCTGCACCAAGAGATTTAACAGTCTTCTGAACCTCTTTGTCAGTTTCATTTAAATTATATCTGTTCCAAAGAAGTGTGATAACAGACTGTAATATCTGTTTCTGCTATTCCACATAAACTAGTTGTAGATCCTACTATGAACCTGGCGAATTTTCACACAGACGTAAATGAATTACCAGCACAGAAGAAGGGTGAAAACGCTTTATTAATTCAAAGTTTAACAGAAAGGTACGATCTTCGTGCGTTACAAAGACACCGTCAACTTGCGGTGAAAACTTAAATGTAGACTATAATTCAAGTCGAACTTAAAATAAAACACTGTGGGATTAGCACGTTAATTTACACCTAACAGGCGTGATGATAATCCGAAATAGTCAAGAGGCTTACTAACGTTACAGCGAGACAGCAAGGAAACGTACAGTGGCTAACGAAAATACTCTCTATATAAACTCAGAGATTTACCCGTTTAAATATTCACTTCACTTAACTTTAAATTCACATCCTGGCGAGAAAATACTAGGGGGAGTTGAGAGGTGCAGGAAAGGTATCAAACTTAAAATAAATTTGTTATGCAAAATAAGGGAAACCTTACAAGACAACTATATGCCATGAATAATATACATAAATGGTGATTTTTCATTATTGAAACTCGCTTTCTTAATTGCTGAAACTCCGCGTTATTGGCGCAATATTTGCTAAAAATTGCCAGATCATTTCATTACATGTTAAAGAGAATTACACAATTTTCAGCAAACAAATATACATGAATGTGATATAAATCAAGACTGCAGAATTTCTTAACGTTTTCAAGGACAATTATATTGTTGCGTGCGTACTGGTTCGTAATAGACTGAATGCATAAGTCCGATAATAGGTTAATAAAATTTATTTTTATCAAAAGAAATATTTCAGAACTCTGGAGTTTTCCGCAGAAATATTCGTACAAGTGTTCACAGTATCACACAGTATAATCAGTAGTTACACTTCAAACTGCATAAACGTTAAACCCAACGCAATGCAAAGCGTATCTAAACAGAAAATTAACTCGAATTTATCTCAGTTTACGCGGAATTACAACTCGCAACAACAGTAACCAAGCGATTGAGAGCAGATATTCTCTCTTCAGCCTTAAATAGTTTGCAGCCGGTCACCGAGACATTTCTAGTACTTTCTGCTTCTCGAAATTACTGCAAAGCAATACGTAGATAGAATTAAGGTTACAGCTAACACAGTGGTCAATTACATTAATTCAATTACAATACTTATTATGGTTGTAAGGTTTATCCTAATTTTATAACAGTTATTTTATGCACCTTTCCTGTCTCTCCTATCTTCAGCTTACAATTTCCTATCAGAATATAGTTTCAGAAACGCGGTTAATTCAAATGAGTAAGAGTAGTATTTAAGTCGATGTTTCACTGACGTCGTTAGATAGCCCGAGTTCCTGACTAGCGCGCGTTTGCCTTTGGCTACCTCTCTCTCTCTAAGCTATTGCTACGTTCGGCCATATTTTAGGCCCTTGATTAGCTTCGCCGATTTAATTGAGATTTAGGGGGCAACTACTTAGAATCTTGATAGTTTCGGCTATATCTTTTAGTTCTTTTAGTTAAGCCTTAGTTAGTTTAAATTCTTACTAAGTTCAAGCCCAAGTGGAGGCTTTGTTGTGCGCTCCGAGACAGGAAGTGACTGCGTCATATTTATTTTGAGAAATAAAGTTTATTTTGAGAAATAAACCTTTCTTGAGTCTTACGTCTTTGTTCACACACTCAAGCGATTATTCGCTTATCTGTGTAAGGGGTTTCTAATACTGAACTGAGAAATAAAAGGGTGAAACCCCACACTGTGATACGGGGACCGGACCTGAATGTCGAGAAATGGTAGCCCAGTTTGGCAACTTTTGGCGATTTCTCGTCAAAACCTTTGTCAGCTTGGCGATATCTCGCCAAATTACCGAGTTAACCATTTACTCAATGTTAAATGCACTTGCCCCGTGTATTCTTAATTTTCCCGCATAGCTTTCTCATCAAATTTGTCTCGCTCTACATTACACTGAAAAATACAACAATTTTACTTATAATTCCACTAAAATTGCCTATTTAAGTACAAAATTCGTGCCAATATCCACAGAGACTATTTTAATAGAATATTCACTTATCTTAAGTTAGGTTAAACGTATTATTGTCAATATGTAGTATATGTAGAATTGCTTACTGATATTTCTTGCCTTCTTCTTTGCAACTTATTTAACCGTTTTTGAAGATTTAGAAATATATCTATCTGGAAAGGAAAAGACCAAGTAAATAGGTTGAACCAATTAAACGATTGCTTAAACCACCTATATCTGAGTTGTCTTCAGGTTTCGAAGGCTGTTGTTCTTGTTGTTATTATTATTATTATTATTATTATCACTTCGGCAACCAATCAAGTGCCATCTGCCCAACGACGGGTGCTTTCATTGCAAACTTCGCAACAGATATACTTCTGAAAATATCGTTAGGTCAGTTCTGCTTAATAGGCAAAACATGCCAGGTCCATCTGTTTAAGGAAAGAGATGTCTTCGTGGAGTAATTTTTAAAAGAAACTGTGTAGTATGTGTGTTATCTACTTTCCTTTTTTGACGAGGTGGTAGAAGCGACAACTAGCACAGCACTGGCCTTGGATTCGAATTCTGGAAAAGATATAGACATAATTGTCTATCCTCTCTTCATGGGTATGTAAATTCGGTCGAAAAGGAACCTAAGGCACCAATGCTCACCCAGGGCAGCATTCTAAGTAATGAGATGGCTAAATGACTGATAGGTTCAGCCTATTCCCGACGAATATCTAAACCAGCAATAACATTAGAGGGGGAGTGTTGCACATGTGGCAATAAACGCCAATGCTTATGCAACAAGCCCCTTTTCTGGATTTGAAATTAATCTTTAAATAAATCTTAAAGTAGAACATAGAAAGGGTATATTTATTAACATGTATTAATAATATACTTTTGATAACTAAAAGATGATATGTTTTGTGCTTTTCTGATAATAATCAAATTTTTTCTATAATGTTATTAAATTATTACAATTATTACGGTGGATTTTTAAGGTACTGTTTGCTAATTTAAAAATTAAAAAACGTACTAATAAAATTTAATTACCATGCCCTTTTTTGGTGCAGTTAGCTAAAGAATTGATTTCTACGAGTTCAAATTCCATGTCATTTTCTCTTGTGCTTATAAAATTCTTAGATTTTACTAAATGCTTTTTATTAGGTTGGAAATCTTGAAGGGTTAACAACATCTCTTTTGAATTTGGTTAATTACTCCCCTGTTTCAAAACGTTTCCAAACTTTGCATTAAGGAATTACTCTGATTTGTAAATAAATAATCATCTCCCGTTCCACCTAGATTGTTAGATATATTACATTTCTTAAATAACTTTTTAATTATGTTATTCATTCGATGCCTTTATTACCCACTCGCTCACTATTTTTAGATTGACTTGATGCATATCGTCTCCTTTTGTTAATGTTTTTTTTTACCTTCTAACATCCACGTATTTCCCTGTTGTTTTAAATTTTCTTTGAATGGTGTATTGAGAAGCATAACTAAGAGCTGAACTAACCCTGCTGTTTTGTTCGTATTTACTCCACGTACGTAGCGTTCGGGTCAATATGACCCGATTCAGAAAATTAACCTTTCCTGCAGTAAACGACAGGTGCCATTTAAGAAATGGTTTAAACAATAGTAATGTAAGTTTAAAAATAGATCTAATAATATCTAAAAAGATTTTAGATCTAATAATCTAAAAAATAACAGAAAAATATTCGAAATTGAAACTGAACCTTTATTTACAATTCGAACAGTAATGTCTTACATGAGATTTGCAAATATGATCCTTACAATAGTAACATTAGTCAATTCTTACAATACCATATTAGTTTTGTTGTCATTGCTTGATAGACAGATCTTGCACCTTGCACATTTGTCATGAAATGAAGTATTTTCAGCAGATCCCAATGGTGCGTTTTCCCTTTTTCTCTGTACTCGTTTCAAAAATTTTTATTGAGTCCTCGCTTCTTTGTAGGTGTGTGGAAAAATGAGTGATTTGCCCAGTTCTTCCAAACATAGCCTTCGTTATAGTCAATTTGGTTTTATTCCATTCACTATCTGTTGAAGTCTATAGATCAAATGCATTGTACGCATAAGTATCAAGCATGTTATAGAATACTATCATGGGCCAGCCATTTATTAGAGAGTTATGATTTTTTTTCTAATGGTGCCAAGCATAGTTATTCTCCATTTTCGAAGAAGTTGTTCTAAGGTGTAAGATGTGAAAACATTATCACATGTAATACTGTGCCCTGAATACCCATAGGTAAGATCGCACACTACTTGCATCTCTTGAGTTTTCTCTGGCTTTGACCGTTGTTTTTTTCCAATGTAAATTTGTGTTTTCAGTACGTAGGAAGTTTTACTGTCACATAAAATCCACATTTTAATCCCATATTTACATCGCTTACTTGGTATATACTGTTTAAAAGGACATCGGCCACGAAATCCTACTAATTGTTTATTCAGAGTAATATTTCCATTTATATTATATAATTTTGGAAGAATTTCTAATAACGTTTCCCAGATATCTCGCACTGCAGCTAATTGATCCAAATTTCTTCCTTCTTGACGAGTAGATTTATGATCAAAGCGAAAAATTCTCGATACGGTGTAAAATGTTTTGAAGGACATTATAGAACGAAATACATTTCTGCCAGTTTCTTTGTCCCATAAGATTTTTGTTGATTTTCCATATGATTTATATAAACACCAGCTAAGAATTATGATTCAATATATGCTTGAAAAGTTTTACGATATTTTTCCACTTTTTTCCATAAACCCTTTCTCCTTCCATATTAGTCATTATGATTTCGTTTTCAATTGTAGAAATGAATATTACCTCAAATGCACTTTTTACGTCTGTTATCCTTGCCGTTGCTCTTATCTTGTGACCCCTAGATTAGTTTTTATGATATTAGCAACTGTTGATTGAGAAGAATGTGGCAGCGGATCCATCTTTCACTTTATTTCACGATTCTTGGACTGAATACTCTCTTTATAGTTCATTTGTTGAACACCAGTACCAAAATCGTTGTCAGAACTTTCACTCTCATTTCCATCACTTGTAGGATTTTCATACTCGGATACTTCTTTTTCGCTCTCAGAAGCTTTTGTTAGTTTAGCTATATTAGCGTAACTCAAACTTATGCGATTTGTCATTTTTTTCTCTCACATTAACAGGCACAACTCTTTTACAGTATATCAGAAAGCGAAATGCAACAGAAAAAAATAAATGTTGCAATAAAAGCAAATAGCAAATGGTATCAACTTTTTGACCTCCTACGCTCTCCCTTGTCATATGACCAAGCACATACATCAATGAAACAGGCTTCAAAAACGGATAAATTAGAGAAACTAATCGTTATTCTTTTCTTTTGAATCATTCCAAACAAAAGCGAACCTGTATGAGTAAAAATAAAGAATTTTTTGCATTGGGTCATACTGACCCGAACGATTCATTAGGTATAAATTGAAACATATTCCTTTGAAATACAAATAAACACAAATCCCTCTAGGAGTACATATCTATATTATTTAGCAACAATGTCAAGAAGTTTCTTGAAAATATCCCTGTACTACATTTTTTTACGAACGTATAAATTTTATTTTGGGTCATATAGACCCGAACAGAACAGCAGGGCTAATGGCATTAATCCACTTGGAATAAACGCCATTTCTGTATTGCACCCTTTCAATAATTTCTTCGTATTGTCCGTTAGATGGGGCATGAAGAGTTGCATTAGGCGGTATCTGAATGTTACATGGGTCCCAGAGTAAAGCACTTCCCAGCGTATAGGTCCCAGATTAAAAGAGAAAGAATAAGGGATTCTTGATGACAACGAGACGCTTTTGCAAAAATTTTCTTATCCAGAATTTCACAGTATGTTCTTCCGTCCATCGTTTATCCTGAACATGAATCAAAACACCATTTGCGAAATTTAATTTCGGCATTGCTTTTCTTTTAAAAATAACAGTGGGTTTTAATTTTGTACCGTTTGCTAAAGAAGGAATTCACTACGGTGAGGTGAGAGTTTTTGTGACCTGTTTTTTTTATGTGGACTGTTTTTCTTCCTTTCACATCAATTGTTTTATTTTCTGTCATGTCAATCATTAACGGAGTTTCATCCGAATTTCCAGTGAGTGACAGTAAATACATTTTTTTTTGTCTTCGTAGATCAATAAAATACCTATGAAAACTTATAAATGTGTTGTCCATATCTTTCGGAAGCATTTGCGAATTTTGTTTTCTAGCAAGACTAGATTATTCCGGAAGATAAATCAGCTACACCAACTCAAAGCTGCGTTAAAGTTTTCATTTTCATTTGCCTTCTTTTTTTGCCCACTGTAAGACAAATAAATATACTCTGTTTCTTCTTACAGTTAATCCATTCTGGAGATTTTCTAGAACCCAGTTCTCAACATTTTCTTCTAAAATAGGCCATCTCTTTACTCCTGTATGCAAAGCACATTTATTTTCTGTCAATATTAATCATTGTGATTTCATTTTTTTTTCCAATCACGTATGGAGATTCCAATAACATTAAACATCCTTGCTGCAGCACGATTTCCATTTTTCTTCGCAAATTAAGCTACTGTGCATTTGCAACCAGCACTATGTTTGTTTCCTTTTGCAGATATTAACTACTGAAAGGAACACTTGATCAACTGTATTTCAACTAAAGCCTTCGATGTTCACTTCAAAATCACGACTTCAAAGGACTTACAGAAAGAGAAAACATCTGACGCCTAATTTCTGGTTCATTCGAGTCGGAAGTGCATTCTTATCAAAAATTATGTCCCTTTTTCTAGAAACCCTGGAATAACATTCTTGTGCACAACTGCATTGTATACAGCTCACCCTCTTAGCAGAATTATTTACTCCTTTAAGCATATTCTCCTCACACGTATTGTTCCCCTTATTGCTTGCTAATTCAGAATACCATTGTTCGAAAGCCTAAGGAAAATTTTCAAATGAACGACTTCAAAAGATAAGAGCATCGCACATTGCACATGTATCTTTCAAGTTTCTTCGTAAAGGAAAGTGTTCGCGTTATATGGCGAATATACCTAAATATTAGGAGACATATTTTGAAATTATAGCTGCGTGTTATATTCCGGAATATACGGTAATACGACTTTTACTTCATATCTGAAGGAAATGGTAAACCTTTTACTACAAATCACCGTTGATCACCTACGTATTTTTTTCAACTTTCTTTGAATCAAGTATTAAATTTCTTTTAGTATTGTAAAGACCTTAGGATTTTTTATGCTGAGAGACGTGAAAAATGAGTTAGGCCTTCGCCGGGACTCGAACCTCGGACCTCTCAAATACGCGCCGAGTGTGCTGGCCATTACACCACGAAGGCATCCTAAGAAGGCGGGAAAAATACCTTATATACTCCCCCTTTAAAAGGGCAACAGGGGATTAGAGGACCCAATCGCCAAATCCTGGTGGTGGAGAATCGTCATCCACCACCTTTTTTTTAGTTCAGGCGCCACCGTAGAGACACGCTCGGCGAGTATTTGAGAGGTCATTGGTTCGAGTTCCGGTGAGGGCCTTGCTCATTTTTAATCTCTCCTGCTTCAAAAAATACCTAATGTCTCTGCAGTGGCGCCCGAATTAAAAAGGAGAGTGGATGATGATTCTCCACCACCAGGATTTGGCGATGGGTCTCCTAATCCCCAGTCGCCCTTTAAATAGTCAGCACGCTCGACGGGTATTCGAGAAGTCCCTGGTTCGAGTCCCGGCGATGGCATGGCTCATTTTTCATCTCTCCTGCCTCAAAAAAATACCTAATGTCTCTACAATACTTAAAATTGGAACTTTTAGAGATGTATTTGCCACTTCACGTCTTTTCACGTAATCTGTATATCTACTAATAAATGATTTTTCCCCTTTGCTTGGGGCTGGGGACTTTTTTTACTCTTTTTATTTTTAATTTAATTTATTTATTTATTTATTTATTGAGAGTAGTTCTAGATGGCGTTTACCAATACAGTGATATAAGTATACTTCATCTTTCAGAAACCAAACTGGAATATAAAGGATTAGAATTGCAAACTTCAACCCTTTTCCCCTAAATATGCTTCTTTTATTAAGCATTAACTTCTGCGTGGTTATTTTATTTTAGAAGATAGTTTTAAATAAAGAAAAGATTATCTCATTCTTCTAGAAACTATATTGCTAAAAGCCAAGATTTTCTTTTCATAAGACACAATACTATACAAATTGTCGCAAAAGAAGACATCTCTGCTCTTTATAACAGCGGAAGAAACAGAAAATGCAAAAAGGTAAATGGAGGGGGGGGAGAAAACCTGCTGACCTTCCTTCGTGGACGCACGTGATCACGCGACACCAGCGCTTAATAATGGCGAGCGGAAACACATCGCCATTTGTTGTTCGTTTCTACATTCTGTATTCATTTGAATTAATAAATCGCTACGCAGCCAGTTGCGAAGAATTTCACTTGACAACAGCCAAGCGCGACTATTAAAAGAAGAACACATCAATCGTTCTAACACGTTAGATGCTACGTCGCATAAATATGGATAGGGAAAAATTACTGAAAACATTTATCTAATTTACTGAAATATGGATGTATTTAATAAATTAATTACAGGAATAATTATGAATTGGATTTATTCTTTTCTATCTTGATAATACCTTTACGAATAATTCTCGAGAGCGTTTTAGTGATAAACGTATTTAATACAATAAGTCTCGTTTATGCATCTTATAAAGAACTGCTAAAGAAAAATATATAGATAATAAAGTTGTATAACCGAAATTTTGATTTATGCAAGCGATAAGCGTATTTTAACTACAGAATTTTAATGCTGTGTTTACAGTAGTACTGGTTCTATAAACTTTTATCATCCTGATTTTATTTTAAACAACTTATAATTAACAATATTTAATTTTTAAATAATCAAAATTCAAACTTCACAATATTTAATGCAAAAATGAGAACGACTTTTACTTCATTTCAGTTATTCATCTCGAATAAATAACGTATCTTTTAAGAAAGATTTTTCAAGGATGTAGATTTTAATTTTTCTTACAGAAGTCTTCAATTATCATCTGATGACTTATTTGATTTTGAACTTTTTCAAGGCGTTGAAAAAGGTAAGAGGGAATCCAGTTAAAATATGCTTACCAAATGATACAGAAATGAAGAATCTTCCATCATCAAATCTCTCTTATTAATATATTCTATCGTGTATTTTACTGTGCGATACCTCCTTGCATCAACCAGCCGAATTTAAACTCTAATCTAATATACTACACATTTTCTTTTTTTTTCATACATATCTGAATGATCAATTACAAAATGAGACCAAAAGAAAGAAATGACTTTTGGACGCCATGTTTGAATTGCGAGTCACTCGCCCATGAAGGATTTATCTAGAATTATATTTCTCTTCATGATATTCATCGATACGATTTTTTAAAAAATACAGCATTTTGAAGCAAATAAGGCAAAACATTCAGGGTTTCCTCCCGTCTGGTTTCTTGTCAATCTTCAACCAATCTTTATTCATACATAAATGCATACATCAATCTAATCGTTTCATTTTACGACTCTTCTTTAACTGTTACATTACATATTTAATAGCAGTGTGTAATGCGAAAGCGAATATTTTGAAGACACATCATTTTAACTAAAAGTTCTAAATCCTGAGGTTTTAATTTTGTTACTTAGTTTTCATCGATGGGTTATATGATCTTGAAATTTATTATAAGTTCAGTTGCTTGCAAATCCAACTCTTCTAAAGTACTGAATACTGCACACATCATTTTAAAAAAGTTCCATATTGTAAAACTGTACAGTTATATACAATTAATGCTTAAGAATGTATTTAACTGACTTCAGGCTGTATTTCATTACTTTAACTCCCTACCTACTTATACTGTCACTGTGCTAAAATAATTTACAAATACTATGTGCAATACTGTGCGCAATAATTTGCAAATTTTAAGAATTTTTTTAAAGAAAAGTCAGTACACTATTTTGTAACCAATAAATATAGAGTGTTTATAAAGTCTTTATAGATTTCTCAGAAATACGTTCTGATTCCAATTTCTTTGGAGGCGATCTGAAAGAATGCTGTCAACAGAGGAAAGAATATCCATTGTTTGTGCCCGTACACGTGGATTAACGTATCGGCAGATCCACCAGGATTATTTCATCCGCAAATTCAGAAAACAAGCCCCTATCAGAACAGCTATTAAAACCTTGGTAAACAAATTCAAGCGAACTGATAGCGTTAAAGATGAAGACCGCTCTGAGAGGCTCTCAATAACGACATAAGCTGAGTAAAGCATACAAGAAGCGATTACGCCCAGCCCCCAGACATCTACACGAAGACTCAGCAGGGAACTCGTTATTTCGCATACTAATGTTTGGAAAACTCTATGCTGTCATTTAAACAAGGATGCCTATCACATCCAAACAGTGCGTAAGTTTGAAACCGAGGACTATGCAACTCGGCAAGCCACGTGTTATGATTTGTTGGAAGCTGTGGAGAATGAGAACTTAATGAAGAATGCTCATTTTAGCGGCAAAGCCACGTTCCATCTCAGCGGCCATGTTAATAGGCACAGTTGCTGAATGAGGGTTGATAAACAACCAAACGTGTTATACGAATCTCAGGCAGACACACATAAACTTAATGTATGGATTGGAATAATTAAGCTCTGTGGACCTCTCATGTTTGTAGGAAGGACCATCACTGGAGAAATTTATATGTTTATATTTATATGTTGCAACAATATCTTGAGGCACAGCTAGTATCAGATGGAATTATTGACACTGTTGTCTACGAACAAAATGAAGCACCTCCCTATTTTGTCATTACTGTGCGTAATTATCTTAATGGAACTTTTTCTGATAGGTGGAATGATCATGGTTTTCAACGACTTTGGGACCCGAGATCAGATTTAACTCCCCTACACTTTTTCGTATGGAGTTTTGTCAAGTCCAAAAAGTATCGAATGAAAACTGGCACCATTAAACAACTTAAACAGCGAATTATGGCTGCAGTAGCTGAAATTACACCAATAACTTTACATAAGGTGTTGCGGAGTGTAGTGGAATGGTGGCGATTGCGCCTAGACTCTCAGGGGAACGACATTAAATTGTACTAATTTAGTGTTCTATTATGTTGCATTTTCATTTAAATAACTTATATTTCAGAATAAAACCCGCTTAAGTAAAAATATATAGAGACTTTACATACTACTTTAAAACATAAATTTACCAAATATAAAAGATATAAATACTTACAGCCAAATTCGACTGTAATTATATTGTGGTATATCGATAATTTATTCACAGTAAATTATTGAAAAAATGTTTTTTAATTATTTGTTGAATTTTGGATCCTTACATATAGAAGTCATTGATAAAATGGAAAAAATAGACAATTAATCAAATAGTTCTATCGACATTTTTCTTAAATGTTCTTCAGTATAAAAGATTAGGATGCGTTCCAGCAGCTCTTTTTCTACTACGCAAACTAGATATTTATTTAAGTCTACTATAGCAGACGAAATCAATGCATTTATCCATTACTATTATACTATTAAATTACAGTCTTGCTCTGGTTGCCAATGTAACAATCATTTTAGGAAACTTGTAGAATAGTCATTCGGCGATGTTCGTATAAAGTAAATAAAATGTCTACGAATTCCACTCTAGTTTCTCGATTTATACTACAGTAGAATCAGGGATCACGAACGCATCACTTCGCAAAATATTATCTGAGCAATAAAGCCTCATATGACGAATGGTGTCTCGAGTTACGAATATTTAAATTGTCAGCGTTATGATTTTCAGAAGGATTTTTAGGTAACCTACCACACAGTTAACACTCCTGCTGAGACTTCTAGAAACGTTATTTTAAAATTTCCATTGCTTAACTCTCATTAACAACGTTTGGCAATCAGCATCTTATAGTGAGTGCGGTCTGGAAGAAATAATGGCCCCACTGGATTACAGGTGATAACTTTGAAGTCTTTGACATTTAGGCACTGTTTTTTTCCTATGAAACTGCGTCAAAAAAGAAACACATGGGCTTGGAAATTAACAAGACTGGGATATGATACTAAAGAAGCATAAAAGAGAACTCGACAAGAAAGAATTACAACTACAGTAAACTTTGGTTAAATACGAATACCGAACCCTCGTTAATTGAAAACTCAAGAGTTCGTGTTTATGTGGAGACTCAAATTTTATTACTGTAACAGTTTTTCCTTACATTAACCATTTACTGTATATAAAAATACAGGTATTGCAGTATATTATGTGTGTCATCATAGAAAACACTACAGTACTACATAAATTGCTGTACTGTAACTTGAAAAAATGTACTCGCAGAGCCTTTTCTGGTGAAAACTTCTTGTCTATTACGCTGTCTGAGACAGAAACGAAAATTTATAGTAACTTTATGGCCATCTTTACTCATGGTTTCAGTAAAACTAGCATCATTTCGGATGTTACAGGAAAACGTTCTGAAGTGTCCAAAGCACGTAATTAGTGGGTTGGACGTAATGATATTGTCCTTCTCACTTTCTTCTGATGACATTTCTTGCACTTCAGACACAACTACTTCTAATAAGATTCCATTGCATAAGAACGAAATCTTGCTGCAACATCGACATATGTGCTAATATACTGGACAAAACTAACATCAGGGTTCAGAACGAGTTTCTGTCTCAGACAAAAATGAAAATGCCTAGTAACTTCATGCTAACTGTATTCATGACTTCGGTAAAACTAGCGGTCATTTCGGATGGTGCAGAAAAATGTTCTAAAGTGTCCAAGGCGTGTAACACTTATTGGTGGGTGAGCGGAATGATACTGTCCTTCTCACTTTCTTTTGATGACATTTCTTGCACTTCAGGCAAAACTATTTATACATTAGATTCTACTACAGCACACACGGAAACATCGTCATCTGCGCTAACAAACTGGACAAAACTAATACAGGGGTTCCCAACGAGTTTTGTAGAATATTCCTTTCGTCAGGTGAAGTGGTATCGTCTAACTGATCAACGGAATTAGTGCCTTAATGTCTCCAATTATGTCTTTATGTCTTCTAAAATTGTTCTGCATATATTGATTTCTAGAATGGCAGGATAGCTTTTATTGCGTAAAACACACTCCAAGTTAGCGTTTCCATCTTCTTTTCAGCAGCACAAATTACAGCTGTCACAAATCGTTTGCGATAAGATTTCTTCATAAGGGCAAAAATGCTTTGATCCAAACGCTGAAGACGACTTGTTGCAATTGAAGCAAATGTGAATCTTTACATTGGTTAAAATGAAAAACATTGAGAATTCGTGTTGAATGAAAAGATCTGATAACGTAACGGACTAAAAGACCACTCATAATTCCTTCTGATTGAAATTCGCGCTAACCGGTAACACTTCCTGCAAGACTATATGTATATTACCCGAGAATTCGCCTTAATGGAGTTCGTGTTAAAGAGAGGTTACTGTGCATTAGAAGCAGCAATAAAAGGCAACTTTGGAAGTTGAGAGAAGAGCAAAATAAAGTTGCCTATTTTCTTTCTTTTAAGAGAAAGAAAAAAAATTATCATAGCTCTCTGATGATCCGCAAAATTTAGTGCAAAATGATATAAAATACAAGGCTTTCACATAATGATATAACCCTAAAGCAAATAGTAGCAAGTTATACTATAAGATTTTTTAGTAACAACGGTATGTTTTAATTTAGAAGCATTTTTAAACGTGGACAGCAGCAAATCACACTGGACAAATTTTGAGTGACACAGTAGACCAATGCATTTTACGCAGAGTCGAGTGGCTCATAGAGATGAAGAAAAATAAAATTTGAGCACTAAGGACAGTTACCTAATGTTTTTATGAAAGAGAATTTAGCTTCTTCCTTCTCATTTTCTTTTCCACTTACTTTCGCCTTCTCTTCTCCATAGAGGTATACTAAAATTAAAATAAGTTTTCTGATATTTCATCGATTTAAAATTTCGTCTACAATTTTGTTTTATATTTAAATAGTTCCACTAGTTTGGTAGCCGAAACTTGGGCCTAGGGTACTTTTGCAAAATGTAAGTAGTCATCTGAGGCTCAGTAAGAAATTAAAAATTCTGTTTAAGAAAATTTAGATTGATGGAAGGCCTTCATGAACTACTTAAACTCGCAAAATGAGATTTCATTGTACTACGATTCAGTTGTTTTCTTCGTACCTCGTAGAGTCATTACGTTATTTTGAAGCAGGAAACATGAAAAAATGAGTAATGTCCTTGCCGGGATTCGAACCTAGATCTCTCGAATATGCGACAAAAGTATTACCGTTACACCACGAAGGCATACTCGACGGCGGAAATACCTTACAACTTTGCCTAAATAACTCGGCAGGTGAAGAAGGTGAAACAATTTTGATGATAGTTTAACCATTTATTTTCCATCCTATTACCATAGACGCTATAGTGCTTAGAAACTGATTGCAAGACAGTGTCTCTGTCTCTCAATTTATAGAGAAATTCTCTAGTTTCTTTGATAAGATAAAAATAATTATATGGTCTAAGAGAATACATATAATAACTGATATGACACAAATCAGAATGTAAAGTGATTTATTTTCTAAGAATGGAATTAGATTGGTTCATTGCAATTATATAAAAGCGCTCAAAGGCTATCTGCTTACGTTTTAAGAAAAGGCAAGAAACTGAAACCATTCTTAATTTTTGACCTCGAAAAATTTGGCACAAAATTTGAACACTAAGACTAGATGCAAGTCAGGCTTCGTTTAGTTATATAAAATATTTTTTTTGCTTCTGAAACAATCAAAATGAGCCCGTGCCAATAAAAATTTTTAATTATTACTGTAATTTGCTGTAACTGGTCGTAAGATCCGATTTTAATTTACTTCAAAGTATGCAAGTTTTCTCAATAAATTGTTCTAACCACTTAAGAATTCATCCTTTAAGATCTAATGTAACCTTATCACAGCTGTAAATTTTCTTTTAGTTCGAACAAAAGCATTTCAAGCAAAATTTTCATATTTTAGCAAAAATATTTTTTCCTAGCTTATTTGACCTAATTCAACCAACTCGTCAAACGCAGCCTAAAATATGTGAATTCGGAGTCTATTTTTGAATTGTAATCAATTTAAAATAAAGATGAATTCGATGAATCAAATTAAAATGAAGATTGTACATTCACATTTTAAATTACTTTCCGGTTATTTTGATACCTCTGTATTGTTTCTAATTCTTTGTTTCTAATTCTGACAGTTTCAGAGGTAAAAGCCATGTAACACGTTACAACTGGATTCATGCGCAGATACCAATTTTATTCTTTTTCAAAAGTATTCTGATATCTTTAATAGTTATATGCTACCAGAAAAATAAATAGCATAAAATATCGATCTGATAATAGCACAAAATCTTATTTCCATCTCGACCAGAAAACAATAGAGATTGTTTGCGCCGTTTTACATGAAAACAAGATATTATTATTCTGGCTCGCTGCAATATTTCAGTTTCCTTGTAAACACTCAGTCTATAAATATAATAAACGTTTCCTTTCTCTGTAAATAATTGTGAAATGAATGTTATGCCTTTAAGCTATTGTTTACTGCAATCCCTGTAATTAATGGAGCTTTTTTCCATTATAGGATTTACTGCAAACTTGTGTCGTGCTTCTAAAATAAATTTTGTTTCCTCACTGAAACTGAGCCCACAATGTTAGTTTCTACCGTTAAAGGTTTTATTTTGTAAATCCCGATACTTCACAATAGAAAGCTTTTCATTTACAGAATTCGGTGAGCTTTTTGTAAGGTTTATCCTAAGTTTTTACCTTGCGTTAAAACTACTTTTCTATCCTTTCTATTTTCAGTTTACAATTTCTTAACAGAATGTATTTTCAGAATCGCGTTTAATGCAAATGAGTAAGAGTAGTATTTAAGTCGATGTTTCATGGACTTCGTCACGGATGTTTCTGATTAGCGCGCGTTTACCTTTGGGCTACGTCTCTCTCTAAGCTATTGCCACGCCCGGCCGTACTTCAGGCCCTTGATAGCTTCGCCTACTTAATTGAGATTTAGGGGCCAACTAGTTAGAATCTTGATATCTTCGGCTATATCGTTTTAGTTAAACATTAGTCAAGCTTTAATTATTATTACTTGAGTTCAAGCCCAAGTGGAGGCTTTGCTGTACGCTCTGAGATAGAAGCGGACTGTGAATGAATTAAATTGATCATAAGCAGTTCCCTATTTTGAGAAATAAAAGGTAATTAACCCTTCTTGAGTCTTACGTCTCTGTTCACACACTCAAGCGATTATTTGCTTATCGGTGTAAGAGGTTCTCCACATTTAACTGTTAAATAAAAGGGTGGAACCCCACAAGCTATTACTTCTGCGATAGTATTTGTCTTTCTTTCTAGTTTCTATAGGAGAAATCATTAATAGTCGCCATTTTGTGTCTAGCGAATTATAACTGAGATAAAATAAATGTTTGGAACTCCTACTTCATTGTTATATTATAGAACAAAACTATTCCATTGAAAACCGGTGTCAAAATATGTGAGATAAAGGTTATTTAAAAAGAAATTGGGTACCATAATTAGAAATCTTTTTTAAATTCCATTTGGCTTCCGTAATCTTGAGTGTAATCATTTTTTGTATTTATGCCTCGCTTTCAACATTTGCTCAATGATTAGAATATCCCTAGATATATAGCGCTGTAAAAATATGGTTAATGTTAAAATTAATCAAACTTATGAAATCGTTTCTGCCATGTTCTGAAATAGCTTGCTAGGTGGCTTTCGTGTGTGTCTTATGTTACACTGGCGTTGTTGCATTGATGTCCTGAGCGGATTCAAAGCACTTATCTTTCACAATCATTTTAACTTTGGGAAAGAACAATAAGTGTCGTGATGTCAAATCCAATAAGTACAATGCATTAGAATTCCATGTGTTATATAATTGTCGTAACCAGAAGCAATCTGTAACACAATGCAGTTTCCTGATGAAGGATGAAACTGTCTGTCCACTTTTCAAGTTAAGTTTTGCATACAGTGTTTCTTAAGTGCCCTAATAAGCATTTAAAATATTGAGATTTCATCGCAAAGTAATTCGGTACAAACTCACTAGCACAATTCCATCGAGTTTTATCGAAAACAAAAATCTACATCATTTTGATATTTCATCTTGTGGAGACATTAGGATTTTTTGGAAGCAGGAGACATGAATAATGAGCAATCCACGGCCTCTCGAATACTCTCGAGCTACCTCTCGAATACTCGACGAGGGTGCTGACCATTACACTACGAAGTCATGCTAAGAAGGCAGGGGAAACACTCTACAATCTTAATTGAAGAACTTTTATGAAAGAAATCCCCTTACAGATCAGTTTCATTATTACTGTAACATCGTCACAAACTAACTAAATGATTTCATGTTTTTCTAGCGGTTTTTTTTCAGCCTTAAATAAATTCAGTTCAATCCATTTTCTTTTATCCATGATTTACAATGTACTTTTAAACACATCTTCTTTAAACATTAGTTTATATCTGATTGATTGCACTGAACAACTGAAATTTGCAATTCACTTTTAAAAAGTTTTGATGTCTTGCTTCCCAAACCGAAAATTCTTGTCTTTACGTTGGAAACTGAAAATCTCTTCCTTTTCCGTTAGCAGCAGCATTCATCATGTTTTTCATTATTGCTTCGATCTCCTAAAAGACATGTGTACTATATGCGATTTGACCCGAATGTTCTCTCAGAAGTCAAATAATCTTTCGATTTAGATTACAGTCTCGGAATTTCAAAAACTGCGAGATGCTAAGTTGGAACGGGACAAAATTTCAAGAGACGTGATAAGGTATGTCCTTGTGCTGTTAAATGAAGCGTTATTAATTAAAGCTGTGCATGGTAAAGGTGAATATATTTTGGAATATTTTGGAAGGATATTCCTTTTATGGTTTATGAAATTAATCCAACATTTTGCAGGGAGTGAGGAACACAGTTTACTAGGGTCTAATTTCCGCAAAGCATTTTGGCTTTTGATCTGTTTTTTTATCTAGTTTATGTCTGATGCAAAAGTAATTAAATTTTGATTAACAAAATCTGTAATGTAAAAGATTTGTGCCGTCACTCGGAAAAGCGTAAGGTATTAGTTTTTCAAATTTAATCAACAAACTGAGTGATTTTAAAGAAATATATTGCCATTGCCCGTGTTAAGAAGACACTTACACAAAATAATCATGAATATTTATTTGCCGCCTATAACTCTTTATTGAAAACTTAACACTCAACTCAGTACTCACACACAGCGGCTCTCCGCCCAAAGGGCTCACACAGTCTCTATAGCCGCTCTCCGCTCGGGGGCGCTGCTGATAGTTGAGCATGCGCAAACATGCCCCCCGGCATTGAAATGTTTATGAAACATTCAATCACTAAATTGTATGAGAAATTTCATAGTAGTTTACAAACTATAACACTAAAAATTCAATAACGTAACTATGTAAAAATAGCACTTTAACCATAATACAATACATAATACAAGATACAATTCTCATTGAAAATTCACATACGCACACTACAAAAGAATTTCACTTATACACATAATTTATAACAATTCTCATTCGGGCATAGGTAAGACACAGATTTTGGAAATACATCTCTTAAATATACCTGCTTTAGTTTTAATTTTAACAACCCGAATTTTTTTATCATCACCATAATACACATCAATTATTCGACCTACAACCCATTTGTGAGTAGGTACATTATCCTCTACCAATAACACTAAGTCTCCTATATGAATATTACCTTTTTCAATTTGCACTGCTTTTGACACAAAACATACAAATATACAAACATACATTTTATGTAAAATTCCTTTTCTTTGGTTACGATATCTTATAAAAAATGGACCACAGAAGTCCACACCACTACAATTAAAAGGATAATCTGGTACAACTCTGTCTGATGGGAGATTTCCCATTATTTGTTTACACACAACTGGTTTGTTTTTAAAACATACAATACAATCATGTACAACTTTACGACAAATAGATCGACAATTTAATGGCCAGAACTTTTCGCGCGTGTGACTCAATAATGCACTTGCACCAACATGCAAATATTTTTTGTGATAATGTTGAATAACTAATAATGTAAATTTGTGACCTTTAGGTAATATTGCCGGATGTTTAGCAAAGTAAGTAAGATTTGCCTTACCTAAACGGCCTCCTACTCTGAGAACTGAATCAGAATCCAGGAAGGGATTCAGATTCTTTAACTTACTTTTATGTAAGACCGTTCCGTGACGTAGTAATTGGTGGATGTCATCACCAAAGCATTCATTTTGGGTTTCTCGTATCAGGAACAATTCTGCTTTGACCATTTCCTGCACGCTAATTGGTCCTGATAATCTTTCTAAGGGCTTTTTCAAATTATTCACAAACCTGAAAATATAACTAACAACACGTAAAATAGTTATATAATTATTACTCAATTTAAGTAAACTATGTAAAAAATTGTTCACAGTCACATTCAACACTGGTAAAATGTCTTTAGAGTCTTTATGAGATGAGGTTTTAAGTTCGGCACTGAACTCTTCACCTTTGTCCGAGATAGTTACTGTCCGGATTGGATAGTCACTGTCCACCAGAAACGCTGGACCACACCACCACAACTTGTGATGTACTAACTTATCTGGATCTACACCTCGTGACAGGAGATCTGCCGGATTCTGATCCGATGTCACATGATGCCATTGTTGAGCAGATGAAAGGCTTTGAATTGTGGCTACTCTATGCTGAACAAAAGTCTTAAGGTCCACAGGTTCCCTTTGTATCCATGCGAGGACTATCATTGAATCGCTCCAGTAGTAGACATGAGTTACTGCTAATTTCAAGGCAGTAAGGACTTTTTTCACTAACTTTGTTAATAAGACAGCGGCACATAGCTCAAGCCTGGGAATTGTTAGGCTCTTAAGGGGAGCAACTCTTGACTTACTCGTAATTAATCTTACTAATGTTCTCCCCGAAGAATCGCTGGATTTGCAATAAACAGCTGCTCCAAAACAACGTTCAGAAGCGTCGGCAAAACCATGGATCTCAACAGTTTTAGCTTGATCAACCACTATACGTCTGTCAATATCGATGTTATTTATGCTCTCTAGTGTCATCAGAAATTGATGCCATTCCTGATTTTCCTCAGCAGGAAGTCTATCACTCCAGTCAATTTTAAGACGCCACAGCTTCTGCATAAAAATCTTTGCTTTCGCTATAACCGGACCAAGAAGACCCAAAGGATCAAATATTCTGGCAATGGAAGATAAGACACATCTCTTAGTGTACGCTGCACTAAGCTCTACTTTCACCCTAAAGGAAAAGCAATCCTTTATTGGTTTCCACGACACACCCAAAGTTTTTGTTTCAACTGGATCGGAGAAATTATATTCTTCTCGGTTTAGAGAAAGTTCAGAATGATTTGCACACCATTTATGCATATGCATGCCTGCTCTTTGCAAAATCGCTATAAGCTGCCGTTGTAACTCTTTGGCTTCCTTTAACGTTGCAGCTCCGCATAACACATCATCCATATAGAAATTTTCGCGTAGCACAGGTGCTGCCATTGGAAAATTACTTTCCTCATCTAACGAAAGCTGTTTTAGTGTCCTCATTGCTAAGAAGGGAGCACTGACCGTGCCATATGTAACTGTTACCAGTTCATAGGTTTTTGGTGTCTCATTAGCACTATCACTCCACAAGATTCTTTGAAGGTTGTGTTGACTTTCATCTATCAGTATCATTCTATACATCTTTTTCACATCGGCAGTCAAGGCATATACGTGAATTCTAAATCCGATCATTATCGAGAATAAATCTTGTTGAATAACGCCACCGTTATACTGGAGAGAATTGAGTGAAATGCCGTTAGTTGTTAAACTTGAACAGTTAAACACGACTCTTAATTTAGTACTAGTTTTTTCGGGTTTATATACTGCATGATGTGTTGCATAGTATGTTACTTCAGGTTCTTTCTCTTCTTTAACTTCCTTCATATGTCCTAGTTCAATATACTCATGAATGAAATCACGATATAAAGAGAGATAATTTGAATCTCTTGACAAGCGAGTCCACAGCGATCTGAGTTTTTTAAGAGCAATATCCCTAGAATGACCTAAACACGAAGGATCATCTTTAAGGGGCATTGTTACCACATATCTCCCTTCCTCATTTCTCCAGTGCGTTCGCACAAAATGTTCCTCACATATAGAATTTTCTTTTCCTTTTGTTAATTCTAGATCTACACTTTCAATTTCCCAAAAATTTTTTAATGTTTTATTTAAATCCTCCTCCTGTATGAATCCGCAATGTATCTTAGTCTCATTTACTTGATCTACACTTCCACTAGCGACATAGCCAAACACTGTATTTTGTAAAAGCAATTTTGAATTTTGCGCATAAATTTGTCCTGGTCTCAATAATTCATAGAATATCTCTGCACCTAACAACATATCAATTTTCCCTGGGATATTAAAACTGAGATCAGCTAATGGTACTAAGTCTGAAACTTCAATATTTACATTGAGTACCTGATGTGGTATAAGATCTGTAATTTTTTTTACTACGAGGAAATTTATCTCTTTCTCAAAACTCCTGTTTTTATTTGCGATCGTTGTTGTAACGCGACCCTTCACTACCATCGATGAATCATTTAAACACGAGATTAATGTATTTATTTTTTCGCTTTTTAATCCTAAACGATTCACACATCGCTGGCTTAATAAACATGTCTCCCACTGCGAGCTTTTATTCTTAATCATTGCTCGAACTGTACTTAGAACATTTTTTGTGTTAGCTCTTTCGAAATTCGAGGCGACGACAGATTTGTTTATGTCTGACTTCTGCATAGAGAGGGGGGGGAAATGCATTTTCGCCAATTTGATTCCCGCTTGTGGTTCAAGGACATTCGAAGGAGTGCTAAGATCGGGCTTATTTTTATTTTGTCTAGAAAAATGGATTAATTTATTATGTGGCTTGCCACAGAAGCAATCTCTCGCTGTGCAATTTCTTGCACTGCATTCAGGGGACAAACATTTGAAACATATTTATTTTAACCACCTCTACTCTTTCCGGAACCGAAAGTTTTTTAAATTGAGGACATGAATTTAAAGTGTGGATTTCATTATTTTTACACAAATTACATTTAACACTTTTTTCTTCTGATAAAAACACATTCGATACCTTTCTCTGAAAACGCGAATTCTGAAACTTTTGCTGTTTGTGACCTTCATGCCGTTTACTTTCGTTCCCGTTAGAAGGTTTCGTATACAAATTATATTCGCTTTTACCTTTACCCTTCGATGTTAAATAAATGTCACATTCTCGTCCTAGCTGTTGTGGTTTAAGATACGATTCTCCTTGTTTAATTGCTATATGTGTCATCAATTCGCGATCAAGTGAACCGAATATTTTATCTGAGACAATTAATTCACACAATGACTTAAAATCACTTACTTTACGCAACTGACAATAATACTCAAATGTAGCACTCAATCTTGACGCAAATTGCACATAACTCTCTGAATGTAATTTTTGCGCTGTTTGAAAACTGTTTAAACACTCTTGTGGCGTAGGTTGAAATTCTTTCAACACTATTTTTTTAAGCTTATCATAACTGCACAAGTCTTCTTCAGTTAAATAAACCATTAAATTATTCGCTCTCTCACCCAGAATATTTAAAAGAATTTCCGATTTTAGCTCATCGGCCACATTTTTGGTTTTAAACGCTTTCTCAAGGGACTGGAAAAAAAGATTAAATGACTCTACTCTAGAGGGTACTGGGATACATAGTGTTTTAATACTCTTAATTAAATTTTCTAAACTATCCTTTGATGGTTCTACTATCGAAAGCGACGTATTTTGAGGCAACTCCTTTCGCACACTAGCGATCTGAAGTTCTTTCTCCAGTTGGGCTAGTTTGATTTTCTCCAACTCTAGCTTAGTTTCGATTTCGGCTTTGCGTTTCTTAGCTTCCTCAAGCACATAATCAACTACGCTTTTTACTAACTCAGGATCGGTTTTGAAAACCTCACTAGTCTCTATCAACTTCTTTAAATCAACAATTTTCGCGTCTTCCGCGACGGTTAAACCTAACTCCACAGCGACGAGTTTTAATTCGTCTTTTCTTAATTTGGCAATTACTGACATATTTTAAACTATAAATAAATCTAAATAAGGAAATTGCTCTTACCTCAAATCACTGGGATCGCTGAATCGCTTTAGGAATTCGATAGCAATCGTCACCCTCACTCCATAAGCATTTAGCGTATCACTATACACTTTCACTTTAATTCATAGGTCTCCGGATCCTCCATGACGGACCATGTCAAGAAGACACTTACACAAAATAATCATGAATATTTATTTGCCGCCTATAACTCTTTATTGAAAACTTAACACTCAACTCAGTACTCAGACACAGCGGCTCTCCGCCCAAAGGGCTCACACAGTCTCTATAGCCGCTCTCCGCTCGGGGGCGCTGCTGATAGTTGAGCATGCGCAAACAGCCCGAAATAAAGTAGTTTTATCTCCCAAGCTCTAGTATATTATTAGACAAAGCGTTAGATATTTAATTTTTCTTTCCAATTTAATATATCTGTCATTGTGAAAATAACAAACTAAGTTAATCGCGCAAGCATTTTATAAACAAACAAAATGTTAATCAGTTTGTGGCATTCCCCGATGCATTTTCAAATAACACCTGATTTTATGCTACAAATAAAATTGCTTGATGCTACAACTGATTATATGCTACAACTGATACAATCTAACTTTTCATATGATACTTTAAAGGACGTTCCTTCATAGCTGTTTGACTAAATTACACTCATGTCCGTAAATTAAGCATAATGCCAGCTCCGGCAAATAAAGGCTCAGAAACAAACAAACGTGATTTATTCATAAAGCTCATTCATTAAAAAAATATAAAGAACAAAAAATATCATGTATATATGATACCATTCATAAAAACTACGATTTTTGCTCCCAGGAGCAACTGCCAAAAATATCTCCCTTGCAAAACTTAACATTACGTGGTTTGTACGATGGTTAATACATTGTATGTTTCCCAGACGATGAAATACATTCCGTACAACACCTAGACATGCTGAGTATCAAATCAGCGAGCTTGATCATGGGCAGGATTACCCCACTCAGTTAGCAGTGCTCTCTGTAGTTCCGGTACACATGTAGCAGGTGCTTGACGGACTGCAATTCGTCAGCCAAGCATGTCCCACACATGCTATATCAAATTCAAGTCAGGTCATTCCATACGGGTGATATCCTAAGATAGAAGGCATTTCTGTACAATGTTTGCACGGTGAGTACGGGCGTTGTCATTCATAAACACAAATTCTACGCACATGGCACCCCTAAACAGAATGATGTCCAGAATGTTCATTGTTCCAGAATCCCAATAAATTTGGCCTGTTATAGTTCCGATCTGAACATGCAGATCTGTTCTGGAGCACAGTATAATTCCACCCCAAACGAGCAATCCGGCATCATCGTAACGGCGTCGTTTAATGACGTTGTCTTGGTGGAGCGGGTACCTCAATTCACCATATGAAAGTTCGACATGAAACAGACTGCAAGCTAAACCTTGCCTCGCCGGAAAACACCACACAAGCCTACTGTGACCATGTCCACATTGCATGTTCTCTACCCCAGGCTAACCGCTGGCGATGAAATGCATTGCCGTGAGAAGAACAGATCTGACAGACCTGCGAGCATATAGACGAATTCGTCACAAACGTCTGTACACGGTTTGCCTTGAAACTGTCATACCCGTGGCTGAAGGTAACTGACGAGACAGGTCTGATGCTGTGCTCCGCCTGCATTTATTGGCAGTTACTGCCAAATACCAGTAGTCATTCGGCGTTGTAATTCGGCAGGCGACCGCTACTGTAACGTCTGCTGACATATCAGTCATTTTGGAATTGTTGCCAAAGCCTAGAGATGACACTGGTGAGCTACTCCAAGTTTCTCGAATACTTTCATCTGAGTACACCCACATTCCAGACGGCCGATAATTCTATCACGTAAAAAATCATCCACATGTGTCCTCTGTGCCATAACTATTCAGTTGTGGCACTGAGCGTCTTAAACGCTTGTGAACAATTTTACTTCTTTGCTACGATTCCTTATACACACTTCTCATTCTCTCGTCATTACGATTTATTATCGGCGTCATTTGATGTCTTCCTGTAATTTTCATATTATTCTTGAAGATGTGTGCGATGATTCTACAGATGAAATTTTTACTTTAGAGTTTGATTTCTGTGTGATTATGAATTATCCTTTTTATCGACATGATTGTATAATAAAGTTGGCCCTTACTGAATTTAAGCAAAATACTCAGAATTTTATCACTCTTCCTTAATAAATAGCAACCAGCGTAAATGTAATCTATTTTTCTAATGCTCAGTAGTCATTTATTTGCGAATAATATAATAAAGTATTCGCGGACGTGTGTTATGAGCAGGCAACGACTGGCATCATTGAAAGCAACGAGAAAAGTACTCATTGCGGAGCAAGCAGGAAATGCACAAAAAAACACAAAGAACAAAGAAATCATAATGGAATACCCTTATTGATTTCTCTCCGCTCCGGGCAAGATGTAAGGATGCAAGTCACGCTCTATGAAAGACGACGGCCTACCATATGGTGAATCACGTTGACTCTAACTGAAACTAATTATTCTGTCAAAGAAAAAATTTGGACTTTGAAGATATAAATAAATATAAGCCCAATCATTTTCATATTAATATACTCTGAGATATTGGAATTTCTGTTCTAGTCCTCCGAAGTAATATAAGAAGAGCAATAAAACAAACAAATGCGTTTTATGACTTCCTCTGTGCATAAATGTGATTCCCTCTGTACATTTATGATTTTTCTATACATAAACGTTGTTTCTGCTAGGTATGTAAGGTTTTTTTCTCACCTTTTCAGGTACCTTCGTTGTGTAACTGTAAACGCATCCCACGTGTCCATCCACGCATCCCATCGTTGTAAACGCATCCCACGTGTAATCGATAGGTCCGGAGATCGAATTCCAGGGAGATAGGAAAATTGCTCGTTTTTCCTATCTCCTTCTTCAGAAAGAGCCTAATGACCGTACAGATTTCCACTATATAGGAATAATATCCTTTCGTTTATTATTCATGTGTTCTCTGTAATAAAATTTTAATTTCCATCGAGAATTTCCCTTTGGTTAGCGCTTTTAATTTCTTTAAAGGTTTTTTCCTTTGGAATTACACTTTTAATTTCCTTCAAGAACAGCGCTTTCAACTTTTTAAGAACTGGTAAGGAATTATTTAGTTTTAACTAACCAGTTTTTTGTTTAGTTACTTATTTTTTCTATCTTCCCTCATTTCCATTTCCTACCAGAATGATATTTCAGTTTCGCACGTTTTGCAAAGCAGGATAGAAAGATACAATTAAAGCTGGTGTCTGAGTTACTTCAGACAGAGCGTGCTCTGTCGTTCGGACACATAGTTTCGTTAATTTAATCTTGCTATTTTACAGCCGTGAATAATAATTATCAGTTTGTGCACGGTGTTGGTACGACTAAGAATCATTTCGCTTTAATTATCTTTATGCAGATTCAGCAGATTATTTAACTTCGTTAAAATTTCCGAGTTGTAACCAAAAGAATCCGCTAAGTTTGTAATCACCAAAAGTGCCGTTTACAAATTACTTCTTGAGTTAAATAAAAGGGTTTTTTTCACCCTTCTCAATCTTGTAACTGATAGAGTTTGAACTTAGTGTATAGTTGCTTCACGGTTCAAATAGAGATCTGACCAGCAAAGTAAAGTTATATTAGCTAGAATCTTACAAACTTTTCGCTCGGAGTAGTGCTCTTAATTTCCTTCAAGAAAATTTTCCTTCAGAGTAGTACATTTCATTTCCTTTAAAAAAAATTTTTTTACAGCAGATCTTTTTTTAACTGCCTTCAAGATTTCTCTCATCAGCACTTGCATTTTACCTCAGAGTATCCTCTTTAACTTCCGTCTAAATTATAAGGTATTTCTCTCACCTTCTTCGCATGCCTTCGTGGTGTAGTGGTCAGCACCCTCGACGCGTAATCGAGAGGTCCGTGGTTCGATTCCCGGAGAAAGCCTTGCATCATTTTTCATCACTTCTCCTTCTAAATAACCTAATGACTCTACACTGGCGCCCGAATTAAAAAAGGTGGTGGACGATGATTCTCCAATATTGGGATTTGGTGATTAGGTCCCTTGAACCTCAGTCACCCTTTAAAAGGGGAAGTATATAAGGTATTTCTCCCACCTTCTTCGCATGACTTCGCGGTGTAGTGGTCAACCCGCTCGACGCGTAACCGAGAGGTCCGTGGTTCGATTCCCTGCGAAGGCCTTGCTCATTTTTCATCACTCCTCCTTCTAAATAATCTAATGACTCTACGAAACTTTTCCTTAGGAGCAGCAACTTTGATTTCATTCAGAATAGAGCTTGCATTTTTCAAGAAATTTTCCTTTGGAGCAGCGCTTTTAATTTTATTGAAAGAACTTTTATTTTGGTACAGCACTTTTAATTTCTTTCAAGAGTTTTATCATTGGAATGCTGTTTTAAGTTCAGGAAATTTTCTTTTAGAGTAGAACTTTTGATTTCTTCAAAAATTTCTTTGGAGTTATACCTTTAATTTTCTTTAAGAACTTTTGCTTTGGCACAGCGCTTTTACGTTTCTTCAAGAGAACAGCCTCGTTGATTTCCTTCAGAGTCGCAGTCTTAATATTTTTTCAAGAACATTTCTTTCACAGTAGATCTTTTAACTGTCGTCATCGTTCCAAATTAACACTTTTATTTTATTTCGAGAAATTTTCTTCAGAAAACTCTGCTTAATTTCCTTCAAGAAGTCTTCCAGCGAAGCAGTAATTTTAATTTCCTTCGGAATTAAAATTAAGTCTTTGGGGTAATAATGTTAATTACAGTATTTTTCCTTCGGAAGAGTATTTTTAATTTCTTTCAAGAAATTTTCTTTCGGAATAGAATACTTCAATACCTTTTCCTTCAGGGTAAGACTTTTAATTCCCTTTGAAAATTTTTCCTTTCAGGTAGCAATTTCAGCTTCATTCAAGTACTTTGTCTCCAGAGTAGCTCTTTTAATTTCCTTCAAGAACTTGGCTGAATGTTTGGTAGACGCATAGTTTCAGCTGTCTCGTTACTGAACATGCTTATCAATCTAAAATGAATTATTTCTAGGTTTTGATGTATAACAACAGAAATATCATTCCCTTTCATTTCGCCTTTTAGTAACAAATATATGCTTGCTAACTGTCTTAATTTGATAGTAGAAAAGGCGTTCAAAATATTTAAAACTTAGCGTTAAATTTTTAAAGTTTGATCTTCTTAGCTATCATAAACTGGATCCAAACTCTAGTTAGATTGGCAACGAATTATCGCCAAGTCTAAAATTAACTACAGAGGCTTAAAAAGGGTGTAAAGAACTCTTTTTATCTTGACTAACTTAGAATAAAAATGCACACCTGGTGTTCACACACTCAGCCAGCACTTATGACAGATAACTCAAGATAACAGTCAATTAAAATTCAAATAAGTTAGCAGCCAAATACTACACAAATCAGTTTAACTCGAAATTGGCTCACGAACCTAGCCAAGTTATGTATTCAAATATCGTCAGCAAATAAGGCAGAAACACGTTGTGTCTTACGATCTAAGAAACTCAGCTTAAGTATTCAATCTAATCTGCCTTGTGGGGAGGAAACTGAAGGAAAAATTGATAACAGAGTTCTAACTATAACTGGTTTAGATTAACATAAAGGAATGTTACAAAGTATAGAAATTTTATATCATGAGAAAAGAGAAACGCATGAAATATCCAGTTTTAATAACAGCTACAATTAAAAACTAGTCTGAATGCAATATTAACAACAACTATGTTTTGCTAGCGTATTATTAATACACTGTTAGCAAAAAATAGGTTTGCACTAAATCTAAAATTTAACGCTTGCCTAAAGCATTAATCTTAAACACTTTAAAATAAATTTTTTACTACTACCAAATTTCTTTAAAATAAGATACAATCGGAAAATAAGTCTTAACATGATTTTTCAGAACCCTCGTTACATAAACCTTACCCTAAAATAATGACGATTCTAGTTAAGATAGTCAACCAGACGCATTTCCGAATGGCCAATTCAAGTGCAGACTCAACATATTCACGACTATTTAGAATATTCATAATTCAGTATGTCGCATGTTACAATGAACATACTTAATATACTTGTGAGATATTGTAGAGACATTAGGTATTTTTTTTAAACAGAAGAGATGTGAAAAATGAGCAATGTCCCCACTGGGACTCGAATCACAGACCTCTCGAATTCGTGCCGAGCGTGCTGACCGCTACACCAAGAAGGCAGGAGAAATGCCTTATATACTCCACCTTTTAAAGGGCGACTGGGGATTAAGGGACCCAGTCGCCAAATCTTGGTGATGCAGAATCATCATCCACCACTTTTTAGTTCGGCGGCCGCTGTAGAGACATTACGTTTTTTTTTTTTTTTTAAACAGAAGAGATGTGAAAAAGGAGCAATGCCCTCGCCGAGACTCGAACCATGGACCTTTTGAATTCGCGCCGAGCGTGCTGACCGCTACACCACGAAGGCATGCCAAGAAGGCAGGAGATATACCTTATAAGACAAAGAAACATTTTGGAATTTCATGTCGAAAATTATCCATCGATTTTTTATACTTCATAATTCTTAAAAATTCTTGTTGCCACTCCTCTCTCGCAAGTATTCAATTAACACATTATTGAATAATAGATTTAAAGAAAATATTATTTTTGACTCTTACAAAGAGAAACAGTCTGTTAAAAAAAACTATTTCATCAAGTAACAAAAAAAATCATGTAGAACTCAAGGGACAAAAGTCTTATGTCTTTCTTTTAAAAAATCCTGTTAAGACTTCCGAATGGCCTGAAAATAGCGATAACAGTGTAATATCCATCAGTCGACGGACGAGGAAAATAGTAAGAAGCGCAAGTGAGGATCATGATGGCAATCAATAATTCTTTAACTGGACTACATATCTGTAAATGGATTGCTGTCAGAAAAGCAAAAGTTTTGGTTATTCACAGGAATAACATTTAAACATTTGTCTTGCAATGGCATCACAGTTAAATGTATTCCAGGATCAACTCAAGCATCACAATATCAGCTGTCTCTAAGAAAATCGACATCACTCTTAGAGATGGATAATGCTGAAATCAAGACCTAAATGAAACTGCATTAAATATGCCGTTGCATTTAAGTCTTTTGTTGATGGAATTGACTTTTCTAAATATCAAATGCATAATATAACTGCTGTTAATGAAAGAAATTTTTTTTGGGTTTAAACAACAAACAACAATTGGTGCGTCATTCAATCTGTATTTTCTTCCCAATTACGAAAGCACGCGTACCACTTGCATGTTTGCAATTCATTTAGATGAAAAGAAATCACTAGACGTCACTAAGACAAGCTTGTATGTGCTTCAGGCATTCAAGTTCTTGAAACCGCAAGCACTTATTGCACACAAACAGTTGTATAAGGAAGCGGGTGGGTGGATTTAATGCTACCATTTGTTTCACAAGAGAGACAAAGATCTACTGTCTGATATTCATCCAATACTCAAAACATTATAGGCACGAAGAATTTCCTTGTAGAAAGAAGAAGCGATTGAATAATGATCCTTGCAGGAATGACTGCTTATCTGCAAAGGAAATGGGTGGATCGATTTAATGCTACCATTTCTTTTACAGACCAGACAAAGAATCTGCTGGTCTGGTGCTCAACCAATTCTCAAAGCGCAAAAGACATGAAGAATTTTCTTGTAGAAAGAAGAATAGATTGAATATTGACTTTTCCAGGAATGATTGCCTTTCTGTAAACTCCTTATACTGTAATAAACAAGACTTTAAAGGATCATTGTGTATAGAAATCGAAGACTATAATGAACACAGAACGGAAAGAAATCAGCCTAGGCACTCTTAAGCCGAGCCTACAAAAAGTCATGTCTTGGGTCAAGAATTCATGATAAAATCACTGATAGCTGTGTTGTCAGTGACTACGAGCTGGTTACCAGGGGCTAATGCGTCTTTAATTCATTTCTCATTTAAGAACAACTATATTCCTAGATATGGGATTAGTGGTGATAGTTCCATGGGAAATGGACTTGCAAAATCTTCAGACGGAATTCGAGGTTTGGGGTTTTCTGGCGATGTTTCAAATGAAGATGATATGATTGTATTTGAATAAATGTAAATTTGTATATATTAACAAATGAATAAATGCAGATAGTTGTAAATGGATAAATGTAAATTGTTGTGCATGAAAAAACAAGAGAAATGAATTAAAGACGATTAGCCCTAATGCGTCTTTAATTCATTTCTTGTACGCTGGAAACAATCCCTAATGCGTCTTTTGAGGAAAACTTAAGACAAGATTTTATTTACGAGGAAACACGATATTTGATGTAATACAATAATAACGAATTCGTGCTTTAAGCATTAACACAAATTAAGAGAGACAAAATGTGATTGATACGATTCTTGTTATCAGAGATTTAAAAGCAAATAAATTTATTGTTTAATAAATTGTTCTTCTTTTCTTTTCTACAGTATGCAGCAGGCGACGCTAAAACCATCTTTTCCTATTCTATTATTTATTCTTAAGTATATTTAAGCGATATAACTGAAGAACATAGGCGTAGAATGTTTTTGACCTTTGAAGGAGGGTGACCAATGGCAGATGTTTTTTAAATAAATCGAGTTGTTCTTTAAAGAAACGGCAATCTAAAATTGAATTTTACCTAACTTTAAATTTTCTCCTTCACGAATAAGAAACCAATGTTTGAAAACTATGCGTGACGATAAAGAATAAGTTTTTAAACTTATGATAAATTTACAAATCTTAGAAAAACAAGTCAGTTAAAGACTAAGAAACAATAATTTTAAATACAAAATATTTTATTACAACAGGTTTATCAATATCCTTTTAATACTGTTAAATATTTAAAAACATTAGACTAAAAAATCATAAAATGTATCCGATGTTTGGCAACAATCTAGAACTATTACCTAAAATTCCAGATGTTTCTTGCAGTTTCAAATTCTTACACTGTTTAATTGATTATACAGAAATATCTTAATCAGAATATTATGATATTTTATTTACCATATAATTTTTAAATGCAAATTTCCAATAATTCGTTCTCTAGCATTAATACGCCTCCTGTTTCTTCTGTACATCATCTCCTATTTTTTTATTTTTCACATATTTTTTAGAAGTTAAAACAAACATGTGAAACGATAAACATAAATGTTTGCTTAAAATAACATAAAATGGTATAAATACAAACATATAATCATGGGAAATAAATATTGCCCTGGAAAACAAATGAAAACAAATTAGTGCATTTTCATTTGAGAAATTAGCAGGAGTTCGCATCTTAAACTCGTTTCACGTAGACCCCATTCATCTGACTTCCCCTTTAACCGGCCATACTTTCGTCAAGAATGTTTTACTCGAATAAAACTACCATTAACTATTAAAACGTATCTGGGAAATCAAGATTAAATAAGATCAATGCTAACAATAATTTCGAAATTTCTCAAGCTTGTGCGTCAATTAGTTTTTATATTTGTAGTTTTGAATTCGTATCGCTGCTTGCGCATAATTGTTTCCCAGCTTCTTGTTTTCCTAACATACATCATTTTGAAATGAAGAACTTGAAAACATGAAACTCAGAATTACTATCTTTAATTTGATTACTTCCCCTTCCTATCTTAAAAATACTAATAATGAATCTAAAGTGCTTCATCTGAAAATTAACATATTTCATGTTTTTTATGTAATCAAGCTGTAAAGTGGCAACTCTCAGTTAAACAGATCAAAGAAATATTTTACCACATATTTAACGCTTTGCCATTGTGTACCCCTTTTTATATCGCTGTGCTTTATTTCATATTTTCAAAATATGTAAGATATATGAAACTGTCGGGAGCATATCGCACTGATGATAAAAAAATGTCAATCAATATTATGCCTCTGGAAGTACTTATTATGCTCAATTCTGCTAAAATTATGCTCCATTCTGCCACATCTGTCTGTGAATGCCATCCTTGTATCTACTAAGTCAACATTCCTACATCATTATATCTATATCTATATATCTATCTGTCTCTCTCTCTCTATATATATAGATAGGTAGATAGATGTGGGTAAGTAAAAGATAGTAATAATAACATTTTTTTACTTTAAGACAAACTTTGTCTCTCAATTGAAGATTTGTAAATCTGCTACATAAAGCTTCCTAATGAGTCAATTTTCTAATGCAATGCTGATCACATTGTTTTTTAATTGACTGATAACTGGCAAACAACTGAAATACATCATCACTAATTGTGTCTTCATCGAATGAAATGCATACTTCTAAAATCTAAAATTTTATTTAAGATGCTTAACAAGCCAATTGTGATACGTTAGCGTTACGTGTTAAAAAGATAGCCCGGAATCAAGTGATTACACAAACAGTGGAAACTGAGAGTTACCTAAATCTTACATGACTTTATTGGGTCTCATTTGAGCATCAGTGAATCTAGTCAGGAAACTGTGGGAACATTACGAAGAAGGATTTTTTTCCAATCTTTGCAATCCCATTTGCGCATATTTCACTAATATCATTCGTGTATATGTGTACATATGTTAAACTCACTTTTTTTATTCTTTTTGTTATAAATAACTACCTATTTACTCAATTTCTAAAAATGTTTTTTCATCAAGTATACTGTAATTCACATTCTTATAGTTTAAAACATCTTGAGTCCTCGTGAAATGAACGTGCTTGAACAAGTTTCGAACGGCGTCGGGTATTGGTTTTATTTTCCCCAACTCGCTTAACTTGTCATCATATTCCCACTGAAAATCACCAGGCATAACGTGAGCATGCCTCGGCTTGAAACCACTTTCGAGTCGCTTTAAGAAATCCCTTTCGGCGTCGCCCCTCATTTCTTCTTTGCTAGGAAGTTTCACAATTCCTTTCAGGAACTTCAAGAACACCTTGACTTGTTGGTCATAAATCGGAAAAGGTATGATCAGTTTCGGAACAGCCCATATTGCCAAAGTTGGATAATCTATGTGAAATAGATGCAGGTAGAGTGGGGATACTTTCTGGTCTCCGATCTCAATTTTGCATTTTGGGTGAAAGAAAGGGTAAGTGTATAAATATCCAGTACAAATAAGGATAGCATCACACTGATACTTCTTGCCTCCTATGAAAGTGACGGATGACTTTTGCACGGATTCAATTCCCTTTTCTTGAGTCATATTAGGTAGTAAACGAGAAGTCTTGGGTGGCGTATTGTGGCTGAGGACAACCTTAATATAGAAAAAGAAAATATAAGATGAATAAAACAAAAAATTTAATTTCCATAAACAAATAAAGTTTCCCGATAACTAATGAGCCTATTAATTAAATATCTTGGATTTATGTAATAAAATTAACCGCAAGGTAACTGGTCTTTGAAGCATGGGAATTGAAAAAATAAATGGTTTGCATGCACATGATAGGCAACATACAATTTTAACATAAAAATAACTGGGGTACCTGCACGTCTAGTAAATTTAGCAATATCAAGTGCCTTTGTTGTATTAATTTCTTTTTCTTGCCATTCTTTCACTAATTATTAGTCGTATATTTTGTTTTAACTTGCATTTATATAAAGCCTATATTTGTAACTCTCGTCCATTTATTCTTAACGCTCGACAACCAGAAATACGCTGATACGAAATAATCAACAGCTACATATCGGTAAATATAAATAGAATTTCAGAATTTATTGTTTTTACAGAAGTATGATTGCAAACGGATTTCCGGCATAGTCGATAATATTTTTATTGCATATCACGAATGTCGTGCTTGTTTGAAATTACCCACATTCGCTGAAGTTGTAGGCCTTTCACATCGGCTTCATATCCAGGCCGATATGCTTGAAATACAGTCAACTCCGTATTCACCCTGGTCGGTCTAAAAAAGTGTTAAGTTTGTTTATTGAAGCGTAAAACAAAACCATCAACGAAAACTTTGAAGTAAAAATGCATGTGATAACAGCAGTGATAGTAAAAGATACCATAGAATATGGGAGTAGAAGTAGTTTTCATCCCCAGTAGTAAGTAATTTACTTGTACAATTCAGGGGGGGAGAGACAATTCTACATCTCCCGTTCTACTGGACCGACTGTCAAAATATAAGTTGCGTTTTCCACGTCTTGAAAGTACGACATAGGATTAGATTTACATATAGCATTGTTTTAATATAGGTATTTTGACACAAAATCGGACTTTTTCTGAAATGGCATACCAATTGTTTTCCATATTTCAATTCTACGACTCAAAGTATACCTAAATATTACATTTTGCAAAATTTGGCGCCGAAAATTACGCAGAAATTCAAAAATTTATCTTGGCTAATTTTTTTCAGTTTGCGCCAAGAATAATTAACGACATTCTTAATATATAGCAACCTATTTTCCTTTCCCTTTTTATAATGTGCATGAGCGGAAAAAAGTCAGCGTTCCTACTTTCAAATAATTTTAACAAACTGCCTAAACCACATTGGATGTTATTATCACTTTCAACAAATATGCCAAATTTCAAAACTCGCCAATATATAAATTCATGTATATCTTCGGAAATTTTGAATGAAAAACGCTAATTTTTGCAGGTTTACCTAGAAATACATCTACTTTAAGACGATGGTAAAAATTTTATAGATTATAATTTAAGAGTTTTTCGACAAATTTATTAAAATTATTTAAAAATACAAATTTTAAAAATAAATCGTAAAAAATGGGCGGATTTTATTTGGAATGAACCTAAATTTGGAAATGTGAAAGGAAGAATCAAATAAATTTAATATAAAAAGAGAGATTAATGAACATATACCAATTTCAATTAATACTGAGGAGCTAAAATTTTGAGAACTAATTTTTTAAAACTTTCGCGTGCGATTTTTAGAAAACTTAGCAGTTTGGCATAATTTTAGTCCTAGAATAGAAATATGGAAACAAATTGGCATGTCATTTCAGAAAACGTCCGATTTTATGTCAAAATACCTACATTAGAACGATGCCATATACAAATCTAATACATATCGTAAGTCGCGCTTTCGAGACATGAAACACGGCAAGCTGAATTTCGTCAATCGGCTCAGTAGAACGGGAGATATAAAACTGATCTCTCCAGACAGTGTGAATGGCTAGTACTAGATTGTGTACTATACACGATGCACGGGAAGGCTATCTGCTTAACGAATTGCCACCGTGAAAAACTTTTGAATGGAGAGAGATCCGTATCGACATTACACGTGGGAAAATTCCCAGAACGTCCAAGCAACCAGCCAGTTTTCCGAGATTTGACTTCGGGTTGAACTACTAGTATTCAGAGAATTTACTTTTCGGCCGCTGGTAAGCACAGAGAGAGTGAGAGAGAATTTTTTTAATACTATTTTGATTTACATAACCAATAAACTGATATTCTCCATATTAAAATATCTGAAAATAATGATAAATTGTTAATAATAATATTGTATTCCAAAAGCTTTTCTTGTACTGGCTTGCCACTGGTCCAATTTCAAAGCTTCCGACAACATTCTAATAATCCGTTATTTTGGAATAGGCCTTCAATATCATATCTTCCGCCCAGTTTGCGTCGTAGCTATATAACAGCTGTAAAGGATTATACAGTAATCTAATTGTTTCCCTTCATTTCACTTCCGTTTAGTGTATTTAATTTCGTGATAAACATGAGAATGACAGCTGATATGAACTTTAATCTCAGATGTGGTGAAGAAAATAAGTGCTGTGCAGTAATGACAATACAGGTTATGTCTGTGAATAAGAGAGAGTCGAAAAGACCTTGAAGTGCCGATATTAAACTAACAGATAATCAGTACTGTGGGATGATAGTACCTCATGACGAATGTAACCGTACAATGCTTGTAGATGATATGCTTAGCATTTTCTATTCTCTCTACAACCTTCTAGCAAACCCCTTTCAAGCATAGCCGTCTTAAATAAAATGAGAAATACAATACGACATTCTCGATCAGGAAGTAGGATCTTCGACTGCTCGAATAACTGCAGAAATTCTGCTTTGAAGAAAAACTTTCCTATTCCAAACTTGGGCACCGTCTCAAGGCAATGAGACAAACTAGTTAATAGACAATATAATAAGGTAAACAAATTATTAATGTCTCAGAAAGTACGGCATATTTTGAACAAACGTCGCATATATGAGAGAAAATGTTTTCAAATATGGTAGAAATTTGTCTGCAATAATATTTGTGTTAAACCGAACTAATAATGTAAACTAATAATTGAACAAAGTTCCTTATATCAGCACTTTCATCCAACTGCAATGTGAAATAGCCACTTTGTTTTACGTTATAAGTGTCTCATTTGTGGAATTTGTGATTTCATGAATTCGTCGATTTATTGTATCATTTCATAACAGAATATTATTATGTTTGTAGAGTCATTAGGTTATTTAGAAGCAGGAGATGTGTTAAATGAGCAATGCTCAAGCCGGGACCCGAACCACGGAACTCTCGAATACGCACTGAGCGTGCTGACCACTACACCACGAAGGCATGCCAAGAATGCGGGAGAAGTAAGTTCATTATCTGCTTTTTTATTGAATAATCTTAAAACGATATCTTTAGCTGCTGGTAATATAAGGTTTTCTTCAACAGTGTGAGGCTGTAAAGTCTTGACAATTGTTAGGCTTACTAGGTAACTAAAGCTTTTTCACTTGAAGTAACAAAACCTTTCATCACTTGCTTATTATTTTTGAATAATTTTTTCCTTAAATATATTTCAGATTTATCCTTTAAACTGGCATGCTTAGATACAAGCTGTCTTTTAAGAAAAGATGGTTTCATACTTTTATTGGATGCTCTTTTGCAAAAAAAAAAAAAAAAAAAAAAAAAAAAAAAAAAAAAACCCATTTTGCACTCTTTTGCAAAAACATCGAAGCACCAAGAAGGATTTTTGCGATCGTGACGAAATTTGGTATGCAAAAACATCTTCATCGAAAATGCAAATGATCAAAGTTTCAAGGCAAATGAACAGGAATTGCGATCATAGCGCGCATTTCTAGTGCGCAATTCGCAGAGTATAAAACCAGTAACAGAGGCGGAAAATTTATCTTTTTTGGTGCTGCCATTGTAATTCCGTAAAGAAGCAACTAAAGATGCCAATAATACGATATCGAAGACCTTACAGACAACTAAACGACTTCGAACATGCTCGCATTGCAGGTTTGCATGAAACTGGGTGGTCATACAGAGCAATAGGCCGCCACCTGCAGCGTACAAACACTGCTGTGCAGGGATGTTGGCAGCAATGGTTGCTGCAAGGAAACTGCCAACGAAATGAAGGCTCTGGAAGGCCAAGGAGCCCAAATGCGAGACAAGATAGGATGATTGTTCGCCAGGCCCGAACCGTCTCAACATTAGCATTGTCGACTATTCAACGCATTACAGCCACGTCTATACCTCCAGTGGTACGGTCCACCATCTAACGGCGCTTGTCTGAGGCGGGGTTACGGTCACAGAGGCCTTTAAGACGATTGCCTTTGACCCCACAATATCGGCGGAGTTGCCTGGATTGGTGTTGCAGCCGATCATCATGGCTGCCATCAGACTGGCATCGTACAGTGTTCAGCGATGAATCCCGCTTCGCTCTTGAAGCAGATGATCACCGTGTTCGTGCCTGGAGAGGAAGGGGCCAGCGGTTCCAATCAGCCTTTGTTTTACAAAGGCATACAGCCATAACCCCTGGTGTGGTGGTGAAGAGTGCTATTTCTTCTTACAGCAGATCATCTTTAGTCATCCCCTGTACATCTTTCACAGCTCAACGATATGTTGATACCATCCTGCGGCCGGTTGCATTGCTCTTCATGGCACGCCATCCTGGGGCCATTTTCCAACAAGATAATGCCATGACACATACCGCTCGCATATCTCTGAATGTCTCTGTGTGGTTAATACTGTTCCTTGGCCAGCAAGATCACCAGACCTTTCACCAACAGAGCATCTCCGGGACATAGTAAGCAGCCAGATTCGGGCACCACAAATTATAGCAAATCTGAGAGACAACTGATGAATGCCTGGCAGAATGTGTGGCAGGATGACATTAGGAACCTCTACCACTCCTTGCCTCGACGAATTCAAGCATACATCGCCGCCAGGAGCGGTTAGACCAACTACTAATTCGAACTCTCAATGGGTGATTAAGAGTCGTGAACAGGTATTATGACCTTGATTTCTTAATTATTTTATTATCTGTGTATGAGCTATATACGTATTCAATTTCATCAAAAACAACCACTTCCTTCATGTGCTGCGATTTTTTTACAAAAGAGTACATTGAAGCTGAAGATCAATTTCATCTCCATATCACGCAAATGATAAACAACTTTCATTATATTGTCTTTAAACAATTTTTGTTTCCTTTTCAATATTCTTAGTGCTAGTATATTGTCCTAGATCCATCACCTGAGAATCATCACTTTTCGGATTAATCAATCTTTGCTATTTTCCCATTTTGAAAAACATAGGTTTGTTTTATTATTTTTCCATAAATATTTAAATGCACAATTTATTACAAGTTCTTCAGAATCAAACAATCATATTCTCAAATCGCATAGGAAAGTAAGGAACACAAAGCAACAAGAAAACAAAGTATCTGCTGTTAGAAACAGCAAATCGACGTAAAAAAATTATTCTAATTGAAAATAAAGAAGTGTGAGCCCGGAAATGGTGGCAAATAAAGGGAAGACATGCTAATAAAATCGATCTAGTCTAAAAGAATTAAAGATATACCATTATTTTTTTGCAGAAATTTATTTTATTTCCTGTTAAATACAATATCCATGTCTATTATTCTTTTTAAAAGCATCATTTATGACAAATTTTATTATGTCTATGACTAAAAGAATATTTCTGAAAATAAAAACGGATTATTTTGCTAAGGTCTCTGAGCCGCTATTGACATTGAACAAAGTTCAGACCGCATAAATTTATGAGTGTTAGAGAAAAAAACTTAAACAGATATAAACCACTTATTTAAAAAAAACTTAAAACATAAAGGCACGTTCTTATGTTAACAAAATAAAGTACAGTTCGGGTGATGTAGTTAAACAGAAACAGTCAGACTAAAAATACGTGGACTAGTAGTCAATTTAATTTTAAGCTAATCTGGCTCAGTAACTCTATCGTCGTAACAAATTGAAATGTCGGCAGCGATAACGTTAAGACGAATAATTGCAAATTATGAGATCTGGCAGGAACTAATGTAACGTGCAAGTCAAAGCAAGAAATACACACTGTTTTACCATCCAAAAACCTCAGTTTAGAAACTATCTATCTAATTTGGCATTCTGGAGAGGAAAAGAAAAGGGGAAGTTATAGTAAAGACTGAAATTATAACCAACTGGTTAATTTCCATAATAATAATTGTACATATTTTTAATGAATAACTTTCTTTCTCTTTATGTATTCAGTTTCTTTCAAGATATTGGAGTATTTAATTTTTGAATTAATAGATAAAATACTTTGTTTCTTTGCGTACCACCGGTTGAGAATTGCCGCTCTTGATAATACACTTGAAAATAATTTTTACTTAAATTTACAAATCAGAATAACACTTGGCAATACCTATTTTATATTTGCAAATATTTTCAAAAGTTTGACATAAATTTTTATAAATATTTATTTTGGAATATTTAATACAATCAAAGAAGGATTAGACTTCATAATTTTTTTAGTAATCCATTGTCTGTATAGAAAACACCAATTATTTGATTATTTCATGTGTTTCTTTCATTCTAAGTTTTCACTACTTTCTAATAATTCTGATATTAAAGACTTGGAAACGAAATAAGCAGTAGCAATTTGCTCACACTGGAGTTATGAACACTACATGCCACGATGAATCTATTACCACATTCGGCGCTACGTTCAAACTGCATCTCATATCATAACGAACTCTTTCTCACCACCTTATGAACTTTGATAAACTGGGACATTCCCGCCTCAGTATTTATCTATGCTATCAAGAAACGATATGTTTTTCATCAACCTGTTCTACCCAGGATGAGGCTTTCATAGACTAGGTGCCTGCATTAGTGTAAATTAATACACCAGCGAAAGAGATATGAACACTCAATACATGATTTTCAAACGTGGTATTATGAGGTAAGCTATGCCCCATACTTAACACCCAGGTTCTTCTGAAAACATCATTTTAGTGTTTTCCATTACTTAATTCTCATCAACAAAGGCTTTGCACAGTGTTGCCAGATGTGCGATTTTTCGCAAATTTCCTATATTTGAGAAAGTTTTGCAACTAAAATTTATGTATACGCGGTTTTGCGGAATTTCTTTTTCTTTATTTCCTTTTTGCGACTTTAAAAATTTTTAATAGACCGTAAAACGCTAATATGTTAAAATTATGTATCTGATAAAATAAGTCCATAATAAATAAATTGAAAAATTATTTAGACTTAAATTCACATCTGAGATCACAGAGCAGGTTCAAAAGTGTTGGCGTTTTCACGTGCTTAACTGATTCATTTTTTAATCTTTAAAGTTTGCCAATAAGCAATGCAGCTCTAAATAGGATATTTTCAATCAAAACCAAACACCGAAACAGACTGTGTTTGCAACTCTTAGATTCTATACTTTGAATGCAGATGGCATTGGAACATCGGATTTTTTCTAGTTACAATTTTGTAAAAAAAATTCAATATTAAGTAAAAAAGACAACTTTATTTATTTAGCATAAACGTCAGTAATTTTTCTATTGTTCTTTGCCAAAAAATTCTACTTAGGAAGGAAAGATTATATATGTAAAACCCAATGTGTACTCGAGTTGTTTGCCTTTTCTGTAAAAAGCAATTCAAACACTTTTGCTTGAACTCATTAAAGAGTCTGTTGTATTACTCACAGATAAAGAATTCCGTAAAAACGTTAGTAATGAAAAGAAAAATACTGTAGAAAAGTGTAAAGCAGAGTTATATATACCTTAATACTAATACTGACGGTTTTATGCTTTACAAATAGTGTTTTTTATACCAGTTTGTTATCCAATTCTATTGTGATAACGAAACGATTTGCAGCCTGAGTACTTTATATTGGTTACTCAAACAGAGACAAAAATGAAATTCATTCTCTTGATTATAACGGCTCAGAACTAAACAATCGAAACTAAATCAGTTTTCTAAATAACGACGCAGAAAAATTTAACAATGAAAGAACAAGCATTTTATCAGTAATAAGAATCTGATAAAGTAAACCAAGTAGAAAGGAAAAATCTCTGAAACGCTCTGCCACTTAAAGGGCTAGAGCTTTTTCAGAGAAATTTAAAATGAAGCAAAAAATTAACGAAGTCGGAAAATGAGCGGCTAAGTCAAATAAATTAGTACAAACGCGTTAACAGTTCGCACGTGAGGAAGCACTTAACAACGAATACGAACAAATTAATTAAAAAACAGAAAACTTGAATTAACTGAGAATAATTAAAGAAAAACTGAATCTTTAAATAATGGATAATTAACAGCATAGTTTTAAAATTATAGCCCAAACTAAGATACGTGATTAAAATGAGTAAGAATCGAATTATATAATTCGTAACTTACGGAAGCAATGGAGACTGATTTTGTGATTACGTCAGATCTGTGATTTGATTTTGATTACGCCAGATTTGCGATTTTATTTGTATTTGATTACGCGATTACGTCATACGAATTGTGACGTCACAAAAATCACGTGATCCCTGACATGTGCTGTGTTTTGCGACTTTTCCATTCTTCTGCTACTTTAACTGAAAAATTTTTCGCAACACTGGTATGGCAGAAAGTGAGGTTACAGGATCACGAATTCGGTCTGGAGGAAATTATAACCAGAATAGGTTGCGAGCAGCGACTTTGAGCGCTTTTGAGCACTACTAATTTTTTTTTTGTCTTTACGTATGATTTAATCACTTTAAAGATTTACTAGAGAACCATAAAAATGAGCTTAGTATTAAAAGAAGCATAACAGCTTCAAAAGTAGCAACAAAAGCTATTGTGAAAAGAACGTCTTCAGGAGAAGGGAACGAAAAAAAATTATGGCATTTCTTCGAATCTGCGCAAAATGGCATGAGATCCAAAATTTTTGTATTACGTTATCGCCTTGATAACGTGGTAGCAGGCTACAGCGTAAGCATTTTCGATGATTATGCCACAACTCACTTTAGAAAACTTTTAAAACCCAGAGCAAGAAGTCACATTGGATAAATTTTAAGTGATCGGAAATCAGTGAGTCGAAAGTAAAGTCGAGTGGCACTTAAAAATAAACAAAGAAGATACCCCCTAAAAAATAAACAAAGAAGATACCCCCTAAAGAAAACTACCCAATATTTTTATGAAAAGGGACCCTCATCCAAAACAATGACATCTTTCTCAACATTCTACTTATACCATGTCCTTTGTACAGATCCAGTAAAATAAAGTTTTCGTTTATTTTATATGTTAATACTGTTGTGTTTAATGATTTCCACTGGTTTCGGGTTATGAATGTGTGCATAATGTGTTGTTATGAAATTTAAATAAGTAATCATCTGGTGATCCACGAAAGAATTAAATCATTTTATATTGATTTCTATCGAGAAAATGTTTTCTATTTACGAACAATCTGGTTAGCAAAAGGCCTTCAGGAATGAATTAAATACATGAAGAGATTTGATTGTAGTTGCACAAGAAGGTCATGAGATCGGATCCTCCATCTTACGGTCGTCACCTTTTAGTCCTCTGCGATCATATATAAGGCGACAACAATTACGTTTTGAGGAGTCCTACTCTGACTAAGTGGAACACATTTCTGAATTATAATTTGCAATTTATTAATTACTTTTATTATTTCACCATAATATGCCTTTAATTTAGTATTCTTAAGCAATGGAGTCAATCTAACCTTGAATCTACCCAATCTAACTAACTAAAGCTTGATTGATAATGGAATTTTATAACAGATCTAAAGCACTTTAAGATGATAAAAATTTATTTTCATAACAAATGCAGGAAGAATCGTAATGATCTTCAATATTTTAGCGTATTTCTATATGCTTAGCCGACTCGTATATTTAGCCAACATTCCCATTTAATTAACAAAACATTTAGAGGACAGTGAATTTTTTTAGCCGACATGGACATTCAGCAGACAAAACATTAGCCCACATAGACATTTAGCCGACACGAAATCTAAGGCATTTAGACGACAGTAAAGTTAATCAACAACATGTTTAGCCGATGGCACGCTCAGCTGGCAATCCGTACATGCAGACAAAACCATGCGACAATGTCCATAAATTTGTCCTCATTTATCCAATAAAAGACCGTTTCCAAGATGCACAGCAAGAAAGTTTCTGGACAAGTACCACATTTTCATCTTTATTTAATGCTGTATTGAGTTGTATTTTAAAATTTGATAGAAAAGCAGCCTCAGGTTGGCATAGATTTTGATATCAATTTAAACAACAATCAGATATAGATCTCTTTATTTCAGACGAGGATAAGGAAATTTCAGTAGTGGAAGGAGCGAAAAGGTTTAATGTGAAAGCAATTGATGCAGCAAACTAAAAACGAATGTACCGTGATCTGTAGAGGAAAATGCTAATGAAACGTGAAAATTATGGGATATTAGGATTTGGGAACTCTGAGAAATTAATATCATTAAGAAAAAAGAAAAACTTTTGTTCACATAGAAGGCTTAAAAAATCCATTTTAATAAACTGAAGAATCTTTACAATAATATTTTCAATTCCAAATTCAAAATTATGATTAAGTGTCCAGTTGTAAACAGCTGTCTCAGGTAATGTATATTTCTCTTTTTGGAACATACAATTAATGATCTCTGACAAAAATATTGCCATACTCTTTCACTTTATCTGATATAGGTATGCGAAACCACATTGACAAGATATGCTAAAATTTCCACAATAATTAAAATTAGAGATGGGATCTTTAAGAAACTGAACAATAAAATTAACTGATGTTTGAGAAAATGACTTCAAGGTTGAACTTGGGGAGAATTTTATCAATTTTGTAATTGACGTAAAGATTAAATAGTATTGTGGCAATGCTGTAACGATTATTTCTAATTGAGACAAGTGGTACTTCTTAGTTGCTTCTAAGTACTGTTTTAAACAATATATATATATTTGTAATTTGTGATGTATTTTTCTTAATATAAATCTTTATTAAAACGAGTTTTACAAAATATAAATTTGCCCACCGCATTTTACAGATTCATAGATATATACGCAAATTAAGAATAAAAACAAATTAATATTTATGGTGGAAAGAGTTGGATTGCATTTAATGTTATTATATGAAGAAGGAATTATACTTATTACATGTGAAAGTGGTCAAAAAATCTTGTTCATGAACTGAAGAAGCTTTTAGATTTTCAATGTGTTTTAATTCTGAAATTCTGAATTCTGAATTCAATTCTGAAATTCTGCGTAGTCTTTCGATGGCCAGTCAGACAGCCACACTTCCAAATAGAAGATTATGAGAAGATAAGAAGATGCAGGTTTTTGCTTGGTAGTAAGATGTTTGGATTCCACACTTAGTTTTCCTAAGATCATTTACGCACTTGCCATTCCTGTTATTACATTCCACTAGAGAACAGTAATAGTAGGAAGAGAACGAACGCCGGTGTCTACCACAGTGATATCCACAGACATAAGAAGAACACGCATGTCCGCTGATCTGAGGAAAATAACGAAAGACGCTACACGGGTCACGGCGCTACGGCCCATAGTGCAACAAAAGACGTAATTAGGCCCACCGAAGCCCACCAAAGAAACAATTACATAACGCACACACGGTTCACAACAACATCTACAACACGAGCTATTCACGACGACCAGTCACGTCCGCTAATATTGTAATAAAAATGCTGGTAAGAGATTGAGTGGCATTCACGATCACAAAACAGGCGCAAACACGAGAAAACATATCTAAATATTTCCAAGAACAGCTGGCTTTTGCTCTGCAATAAGATGTTTGGATTCTATGCAACAGACCCTAGTGGAAACCCAGATCATATACCATATTCAATGTAACAGCGGCGTCGCACCGCTGCACCTCTCATCTCTGCTTAATAGATGGCACGAAAAAATAGCAACAGCGCAAAGAGAGCAAACGTTGTGGTCTACCACATATCTGCGTGTTTTACAAATCGTACAAACTTTTAAATATGTCCATCTGTTGGCGCATTTTACGCCAACGAATCTCGCCAATAGATCGCCTCCTACGATTGAGGCAGATGGAGAAAAGAAATCTAGCCTACCGGACGTGAGCAATTATTGTAAAACGAAGCTCACAATTAAATTGTATTCCGCTTCACTGTAAATATTTGTATATAATAAAATAATTAAAAAACGAAGCAGTGAAGCTGGTCCGTCGATAAAATTAATCATTAAGATAATATAATTTAAACATCTGGTCCGTCGAGCCGGAGGTTACTTCAGCGATATGGATACTCTAATGAAAAGCAAAGCATCCCTAAAAGGGAAAATAACTAGATTTGAAAATTTTATGGAGACTGCAAATAATGATGTGGACTTCGTTGAACTTAAAGTGAAACTAAAAAATATTCAAGCTCTTCAGAAGAAAGTTGATGAGCTACGAAGTGCGTACTACGCACAAAGCGACATCAAGGATGATGATCTCGCAATTATTGATGATGATTTAAACCACTGTGATGATCGTCTAGAAAAACTGGAGGTAAGAATTGAAATTCTCATTAATTCTTACAATAAGTTAAATTCTGCAAAAGCAGTAAATGTTACTGAAAGTAATTTAAGTGAAAATTTTCAAATCAAAACTAAAATTCCACCATTAGTTTTGCCTGAATTTTCAGGAAAATATGAAGAATTTAGTTCATTTAAAACTCAATTTGATGATTTAATTACAAATAATGTTCAGTTAAGTCATTCGCAGAAATTGTATTATCTGAGATCTTGTCTTACTAATGACGCTAAGCATTTAGCCAGTAACTTTGATAATTTTGAATCTTTGTACAATGCATTGGAATCTCGCTATGATAATGAACGTCTGATTGTTGACATTCATGTGCAGAATATTTTAAATTTTGAAAAGATTCAATGCGAAAATGCGAAAGACATTAGAAGTATGATTGATTGTGTACAAAAGAATTTACGCGCTTTGAAAGTGTTAAAGTATGAACAGAACAAGTTATGTGATGTTTTTCTAATAAATATTCTTCTTCAAAAACTAGATAAAGAATCTAGGAAAAATTTCGAACTATCTCATAAATCGAAAGTAGTTCCAACCCTGGAGGAGTTTATTAAATTTTTAGAGCAGCGTGAATCAGTATTGTTATCTATAAATAAAAATATTGCAACCGGAAGTAAGATTAGTATAAACAAGAATTCTTCCCCTTCCCATAAATCAAAAGCTCTTTTGACGAATGAAAGTAAAAATAAAAACTGCGTTGTTTGTAGAAGTTTTCATCCTATATTCCTTTGCGATACATTCTTAAAATTAAGTGTTCATGAAAGATTAAAATTAATTCGTTCACATAAGCTCTGTGAATTATGTCTAAAGCAAAACCATAAGAAAAGTCAGTGTCTCTCGAAATTTAAATGCGCTTGCGGGGAGAAACACAATAAATTAATATGTATGGGTAATGAAGGTCATTCCAAGACTTCTAGTCGCCCGGTGACGCCGCATAGACCAAACATAAGTGAGCTTGATGCAGCAAAAGGTGACTCAGAATTGAAGGCATTGAGTGTTTTAAGTAACAAAAATAAACAAAAAAGAAAAAGTGTACTTTTTTCTACTGCAGAGATTTATGTCTGTGACGCCAATAATCGAAGAGTAAAAATCCGAGCCATTTTAGACAGCGCATCTAATATATGCGTTCTTACTGATAAAATAAGTGAATGTTTAGGAATAAAAAGGGAGAAAATTAAGACGCCTGTTACATGTCTTAATGGATCAATCCAAAATATTAAATGGAAAGTGAATACATTTATTTCAAATGAAGATTGCACCTTTAATGAACCAGTTGAATTCTTAATTGTAAATAAGATAACAGGATTAATTCCGTGTACTACGTTGGATATTTCGAAAGTAGAAATTCCACAATTTTTAAATTTAGCTGATAAATCATTTTATGAAGCTTCAGAGGTAGATGCCCTTATAAGCGCTGATTTATTTTTTAAGGCTTTGAAAAATAATACGTATAAAATAAACGATGATTTATTCTTTAAAGAGTCTGAATTCGGATGGATCGCATGCGGGAAACTTAACGAAATACAACCTTCTTATCAGGGATATTGTTTTCTTATGCAAAATGATTCTCTTCAAAGTACTTTAAAACTTTTCTTTGATTTAGAGGGACTTGGCATTCGTGATGATCCAGTTGTGCATGAAAAGGATCAGGCGATGGAAATTTTTAATGACACTGTTGATTTTAAAAACGGACGTTACATAGTGCAACTACCTTTTAGGAAACTTTATGAAGAATTATCTGATAATTATTCCTTGGCGCGGCAGCGTTTTCAGAATTTGTGGAGGAGATTTAGTCATGATCCTGAGTTACATCAACAATACTGTGAAATTATTTCTGATTATTTAAAAGAAGGCATAATAAGCATCGTAAATCCTGATGCACCAGAAAATACTTTAAATAGACCTATATATTATTTGCCTCATCAGGCTGTGCGGAAAGAAAGTAGTTTAACTTCGAAAACTAGGATCGTCTTTGATGCGGGTAGCCATCAAAATAATGAACTTTCTTTAAATGACTGCTTGTGGCCAGGGGTTAACTTAAATCCAAATCTTTTGGACTTACTAATTAATTTCAGATTGAACAAGATTGCATTTTGTTCAGATGTTAAACAAGCTTTTCTGCAGATTTGCCTCTCCGATGAACATAAGGACGCAGTTCGTTTTCTTTGGAGTAATGATGATCCATGTGTTGATAAAAGGCCCAAGTTACAGACTTATCGTTTCAATCGAGTGAATTTCGGAGTCAGCTCGAGCCCATTTCTATTAGCAGCTACTATTAGACATCACCTTGAAAAATATAAGGAAGATTTTCCCGAAACTGTTGAAATTTTAGACAAATGTTTTTATGTAGATGATCTCATTGCTGGATGTGAGGATTTTGAAGAAGCACTTGAAGTATCCAGAAATGCCAAGAAAATTATGGAAGATGCTGGAATGGTCCTCAGAAAGTGGATTAGCAATAATGCTGAATTAATGGAGCAATGGAAGAATGAAGAATTTGATACCTATCCTGTAGATACTACGCTCAGCTTGGGCGCACACCAAACTAAAATTCTGGGGCTTTCTTGGAAGACACATGAAGATTATTTAACTATGGATACTAGGAATCTCTTGGAATTTCTTTCTATGGACAAAAATACGAAACGCTTCTTACTTCAAGCAATAGGAAAGATATTTGATCCTTTAGGATTAATTTCGCCTTTCACCATTCGAGTTAAATGCCTCATCCAGGATCTCTGGAAGGAAAAAATTCAGTGGGATGAATCTTTACCAAAAGAGATTGAAAGGGAGTGGAAGAAGTGGTGTGCTGAACTTCATCACTTAGAAAATTTGAAAATACCTAGGTTGGTTAATGATTCTCTTTCACGGGAAGATACTGTTGAAATACACAGTTTTTGTGACGCAAGTAAAAAGGCATATGGCGCTGCCATATATTTGAAGGTAAAGACTCTCAATGGAATATCGGTGAAACTCCTAACTTCAAAAAGTCGTGTGGCTCCATTAAACGGTGTTACCTTGCCAAGATTAGAACTGTTGGGTGCTCTAGTTGCAGCTCGTCTAAGTTCTAAGGTAAGGAGAATCGTGAATCTAAAAAGATCTTCTATTGACTATCATTGGACAGATTCCAAGATTGTACTCTTTTGGATAAAGGGTGCAAAAGCGCGATGGAAGCAGTTTGTGGCAAACCGAGTGAACGAAATCACCAATCTAACAGATCCCAACTCTTGGCATCACTGTGCAGGTAAAGAAAATCCGGCAGATCTTCTCTCGCGTGGAATGAGTGCTGATTCCTTGGTAACCGATTCCAGATGGTGGACAGGTCCAGAATTCTTGATGGAGCCTGAAATTTCCAAGAACTTGCAACCATTTGTTCCTGAGGTTGAAACCATCGAGCAAGTCGAAAAAGAAACTTTGCGACGGGAAAGGAAAATTCCATCTGAAGATGAGACTTGTAAAGAAACTGTCCTGCTAAATCACAGCTCTCAACATTCTATTATGGACGACCTCTTAGAACTTTCAAACAATTATTATAAAATTAACCATATTTTGTCTTATATTTTCAGGTTTATTTTCAATTGTAGGAATCAAGTAAAAAGAACTGGACCACTCTCAGTGGAGGAGGTAAGAGAAGCCGAGGAAGTGTTGATTAAACATGAACAACGAGCTTTGTTTGAAGGAAAGAAACTATCAAGTAATATTTCGAATTTATTTCCATTTTTTGATGACAAAGGAATAGTACGTGTTGGAGGAAGGTTAAAAAATGCTTCAGTGCCATATTCTCAAAGACATCCTCCTATTTTACCTAAGGCTTCAAGATTAAGTAAAATTTATTTTCAAAGTTTGCATAGGAAATTATTTCATGTTGGACCACAAGGTCTTCTAAATGCAGTGCGCTTAAAATTTTGGCCTTTAAATGGCCGTAATCTCGCACGTAAAACAGTACATCAATGTGTAACATGTTTTAAATGTAAGCCGACTCTTACTTCGCAAATTATGGGTAATTTACCTAGTGAAAGAGTTAATGTTTCACCTCCATTTGCTATTACAGGTATTGATTTATGTGGCCCTTATTTAGTGAAATTTAAAAATCAACGTAAAGGTATTCTAAATAAATTGTATATTTGTATTTTTATATGTTTCGCAACAAAAGCCATCCATCTTGAGACATTAACAGATTTAACTTCCGATGCTTTAATTGCAACACTTAAACGTTTTACAAGCAGACGTGGCAAATGTTTCAAAATTTATACAGACAATGCTACTAACTTTGTTGGAGCGAATTCAAAACTGAAAAAATTTTATACGCTCATTAATTTCCCAGACAAGGAATTAGCTAATTATTTTACACAAGAAAATATAGATTGGAATTTTATTCCACCCAAATCACCTCACTTCGGTGGACTTTGGGAAGCTGGGATAAAATCGGTGAAGTACCATCTGAAACGTACGATTGGCAATTTTCATTTCACTTACGAAGAATTCGAAACGATTGTCATTCAAATAGAAGGAATATTAAATTCGCGACCCCTTACTCCTCTTACTAGTGATTCAGAAAGTTTTGAAGTTCTGACGCCAGGTCATTTCTTGATAGGACGACCTATAACAGCAATTTCTGAGCCGTTTTTGACAGATTTAAAGGAAAATCGCTTAAGTCGTTGGCAAAAAACCACAAAAACTGTACAACTTATTTGGAAAAAATGGAAATCCGATTACTTAAATACTTTACAAGCTAGATCAAAATGGATGGTTGAAAAAAATGATCTAATGATAGGCCAAATGGTTTTGATTAAAGAAGATTTTCTGCCAATTAATAATTGGCTTTTGGGGCGAATAATATCATTGTACCACGGTTCTGATGGAAAAGTCCGTGTTGTGAAAGTTCGTACCAAAACAGGGGACTTTAAAAGAACAATTAATAAAATAGCTGTATTGCCTATTGAAATTTAGTAAATTGTGTATTATGTTATTGTTACTCAATTGTTACTCAATTATTATTAATTATATTGAAAATTATTTTTCTCAATAATTTTGTATTCTTATTTACAAGTTTCGATGTTTGTTTATTATTTTGTATTTTTCTATACATATTTTATATTTGTTTACATGAATAACCGAAACCTTTAATATTAATATTTCATAATTAAACTTATGTCAAGTTCTTGCATGTGAACATGGCAAGGCCGGGCGGGATGTTGGCGCATTTTACGCCAACGAATCTCGCCAATGGATCGCCTCCTACGATTGGGGCAGATGGAGAAAAGAAATCTAGCCTACCGGACGTGAGCAATTATTGTAAAACGAAGCTCACAATTAAATTGTATTCCGCTTCACTGTAAATATTTGTATATAATAAAATAATTAAAAAACGAAGCAGTGAAGCTGGTCCGTCGATAAAATTAATCATTAAGATAATATAATTTAAACACCATCTTTTGTGCCATACTAAATGTTTGTCCTGGAATCCAATTCGATTCACAGACATTTTCTGTTGTTGCTTTTGTTCGCTTCAAAGACAACTGTGGTAAATGTTGTTGCATGCTAATTTAATCACGAGGCAACTAAGCAGGACTCCACATATTTTCAAAAAGCAGTCTTTGTCTGTCTCATAAAGAAGGTACGTAATATGCAAATTGGCCGCGAAGCTTGTCGAACACTGAAATTAACGCTTTGCGAATTCTTCTTTTAAAACATAGTATTTATACCTTCTTCACTACCTAGATTTAATGTAATTGCAGCACCATATTACCATGAAGTTCACTCAGATGCACTAATGAAAGCTAGAAAAGCAGATGACAATTCTGACATCTGTCCTATCCATAAGGGAAGGCATATCAAGAGATCGTAAGGCTTGTAGATAATTTTACAGTACTTCATTTCTCACTATTATGATCTATAATACACTCACGTTTGTGAAAATTGCAACACCAAGAAGGAATCGTCATAATTGAATGCAATTTAATACACAGTTGAGTGGTAGTGGTACAAATAAATGATTAAATGTTCAAAGCAAACAAACAAGAACAAGAGATCAGAATCAGTATTTTGTGTGGCCACCACGCGCCGCAATAAGTGCTGCTACACGACGTGGCATGGAGTCAAACAAAGTTTGAATGTCTGACTGAGGAAGAGCATTCCATATCGTTTGTACGCGTACCCAAAGTTCGTCTGCAGACGCAACAGGACGAGGATCACGAGCAAGACGCCGACCAATGACATCCCACACATGTTCAATTGGCGACATATCCGGGGAACACGCAGGCCAAAGAAGAAGCTGTACCTGCTGCGCTGCAAAGAAGGATTTAACAATCCGAGCAGTATGAGGGCGGGCATTGTCCTGTTGAAATACAGCGCCTGGCAAGCTTTGAAGGAAGGGAACAGCTTCGGGCTGTAGAACTTCACGGATATACCGGTTGCTGTTCAGATTGCCCACAATTCGTAGCAATTGAGATCGTCTATGATATGCTATGGCGCCCCAGACCATAACTCCGGGTGTTCGTCCACTGTGGCGTTCGATAATGCACTCCGGAAGGTGGCGTTCACCGGCATAGCGTCTGACACGAATGCGGCCATCATGGTACCACAAATTAAAGCGGGATTCGTCAGAAAACACGACATGCTGCCAATCAGCACGCCAGTCTCTATGCTGATTGGCCCATTGTAGCCGCAGGCGGCGATGGTCGTGCGTTAGGGGGATCCTGTATAAAGGAGTCCGTGCGCGCAGTCCACACTGCAGCAGACGTCTACGAATTGATGAAGCACACAATGAAACACCTGTAGCTATTGACCACAGTGCTGCCAATTGTCTAGAGGAAGCTGTACGGTCCGTCCGCGCCATGCGGACCAGGTGTCTATCATCGCGAGCTGACGTCACATTTCGGGGTCCACTCCCGGATTTCCGAGTTGTCCGACACTCGTCCGTCCACTGCTTCCAAACGCGCATCACTGTGCTGCTGTTACGCTGCACACGAGAGGCTACTGCACGATACGACAATCCAGCTTCACGAAGGCCGATGATTCTCCCTCGTTCAAACTCTGTAAGTTGTTCAAATCTCGCTCTCTTTCGTCGACGAGGCATAAGTACAGATTGAGTTAACGTTTACCACTAGCAGATAACCACCGATAACCATACACGCCTCGCTACAGCCGTCTATTTATTCGGATCCATCAGCCGTTCAGAGGGCGCTGCTCAGCATACGCATGCGCTACGGATTTGCAATTCTAATCATTTGCATATCATGCGCTACTTTGCATTTCCTGAAAATTTCAGCTCACTCGCGTAAGTCCTTCATGGTGTTGCAATTTTCACAAACGTGAGTGTATTTTATCTCTCTCAGATCAAGCAGTACATTATCAGTACGTTATATTTCTTGAGACTATTTTGGTTCAGCCTATATTTTAAGCAAAGAAAGCAATCAAAATCTTGGCTTATAAGGTATTTCTCCCGCCTTCTCAGCATACCTTCGTGGTGTAATGGCCATCACACTCGGCGCGTATTTGAGAGGTCAGAGGTTCGAGTCTCGGCGAGGGCACTGCATATTTTCTTCTCTCCTGCTTCAAAAACAACCTAATGTCTCTACAGTGGCAGCGCCCAAACTAAAAAAGGTTGTGGATGATGAATCTTCACCAACAGGATTTGACGATTGGGTCCCCTAATCCCCAGTCGCCCTTTGAAACGGGAAGTATATAAAGTATTTCTAACGCTTTCTTACCATGACTTCGTGGTGTAATGGGCAGCGCACTCGGCGCGTATTCAAGAGGTTAGAGTCTCGGCGAAGGCATTTTCACCTCTCCTGCTTCAAAAATAACCTAATGTTTCTACAGGCTAATGATTTATTTTAATCCCAGGTTATACTGAAATTTTTATAAGATGAGAAAATTATTTTCATAATTCATATTTAATAAAAAAATTTGGAAACTGCTCAATTAATATCATTTATAAAAAATAAGGAAAAAAATTGTTTGCATAATATCTTCAAAACTCTCATTTAGAAAAGTGACATTCGATATATATTGTAAGCTTTTTACCTCTGCAGCTACTTTAGAAATTTCGATAGCAATGTCAATTCCTGATGCCCCAGCTCCTAAGACAACAACTTTCAGATTTTGAAATTTAGACTCTTCCCGATAATCATGGCTGTGCATCAACAAACCATCGAAGGTGTCGAGTCCAGGAATTTCGGGAATATAAGGCACTGAATAGTGACTGAAACAAACAAAGAAATATAGTATATTAGATAGATGAAACGTTAAATATATTTAATACAGAAATGCTCCGTAACTTTTATTCTTACGCTTTGATAAACCTAATGATGAATGAAACATTTTAATTTATTATTCCTTGTATCCATGCTAAATGTAAGTCTTATAGTATAGAGTATATTTAAGACATAAATGAAACCGAGAAATTCGTTGAATTTCTCAAATAAACTAAAAACTAAGCTTCAAAAAATGAGAAATTAATTTTCACGCAAAATTTGATCTCATTCCATCTCGTCGAAAATCATCAAATGATTGCATACCTTCGTATCTAATTAACATTTCGAAAACATACAAAAATTTCTTTTTATAAAATTAAAAGAGAAATGAGAAAAAATGATAATATATCATATATTTACATTATTTAAAAGAATAATTATATGTCACTTATATTTATGAGAAGCATAAACCGTCAGTATTCTCTACCCAAAAAACAGTCTTACTTCAATAAGTTCATTCTTATTGATTTTCAAAATGTGAGATAAAAGATAAGATGTGAGAAAAATGTGTTTCAAAATGTGAGATTAAGTTTTTTTAACTGTCGTATTTACTTGCGGCATGCCAAAATTTTTAAGACGAGTCATTGCTGTATCTCTTATCATTTAGCTGTGTTAGCATTTAGCTAGTGTTCCTATTCCGCCTAGGTGAATGACTTTTGAAATAGATAGCTGAATAACACAGTCATTTGCATAAAAGAACTGACCTTCTTTTATGTTCAGACTACAACTAACAGCAAAGTCATCTTTACTGTTAGTCAACTTTGTAAAGTCATCTTTGCTGTTAGTCACTAGATGATTTTGCTGTTTAGTCACCATAAAAACAGAAAGGCATTTTGTAAAATTGCTGAAATTTTAAGATAACATTTAGAAGGGACTATTAAGCTACATAATGCTGAAAAGGAGCTTCTAAATAAACTTAAACACGAAAACATTTGGGTTCTTAAGATAAATAGTGATCTTGTTCGAAAAGTGAGAATCAGTTTATTAACGAGTGCCTTTTAGCTTGATTTATAAAAATGCCAGTCCTTAACTAATTTGAAAAAACATGTCAGTTATGAACAAACGCAACAGAAAGAAACGCGAATCTGAAGGTTTTGAATTTGGGAAAAATATACGTATTGAAGTGTTACAAAAGAGAAGGATGTCAATATATACGGTAATACCATCACTGGCCCCGATACAACTAGTTACTTGGTTTTACAATGTTACAAAGTTATGGGCAGTTTAAGAACTTGTAAGGATCATTTTTAATTCCATAGCCCGTTATTTTATACTAATTTCACTTTCCTATTAAGTCTCATTTCATTTTCCTGCTAGAATGCAAATTTTCAGGCTGCGATATTCAAATTAGGTAGAAAGGAGGAAGTATTGAAGGGAAGATATTGGAGGGTTAAATCCGAGTGTGTTCTGCCTGCGTGAAAGGCCACGTTGCTAACTCGTTGATTCCCTATCGATCAGAATTCTACGGTTTTGAGTTATTCTTGCCATTAGGCGTGTTTACGCCGACTTCGGTCAGAGCCAGCTTGTGCGCTAGTTAACTGGGAAGCCTCTAAGCTATATTTAATTAATTTTAAGCTTATTCATTATCTTTGATTTAAGCCAAACATATTGGCTTCTGTAAACAAGAATTGGTGCCGATTGTTAAATTTCATTTCGATTAATAAAAAGGTCCTTTACATCTGTGGTACTCACAAGACATAGAGATAATTCGCATATCGTCTTTTAGAATTTTTTATCTAGTTTATGTTACCAAAGAACATCAAACTCTATAAATTTATTTGGCGCAGCTTGCTTGTCTTTTGAATTGGAGTGTAGTCACGAGAAGGGCTTCGTGCTGTAATGGAATATGCAGCTGAAGTAAGTCTGCAACCACAATATCTGGAGTAACTCTAGTAGTACGGTAAGACTTGGTAATTGCAAGAACAAATAGGAGGTAATACTTAATAATGCCCAGATAGCAGCTGCGTAAGTAATAGTCCATCACCACGCTACATAATTGCTTCTGTATTCATGGGTTCAAACCTCAGTTTATGCCCTAAAACTCTTTAATATGAACTGCAATAAATTTTGTTCTCATTTTTTAAATTTTATACATGTGGTATCCAACTGTGTTTTTCATCCCTTATTAAACCTAAATATTTTAATTCTTTAACACATTTAGTTCTCTTTTCATTAAAATTAAAAATAGATAAAGTTTCTTTTTTTCCCAGGTTTACTGATAATAAGAGCTAAAGATTTATTTTCTGGCATGGCCTTTATTATTGCTAGATTCTAACGTCACTAAACCAATAATTAATTGCACGGATTAATTAATTGTATTTTATTAATTAATTGAATAGATTTAAAGCACTTTTAATATCTAAGCTTCAGACATCTGGGAGTTTTCATGCTTTACTGTTTTCATCAATTACGTTTTTTATTTTAGAGCATATAGAGTCGTATATCCGGTGCGAAATCAATACTGACAATTGTTGCGTCACAAACAGTGACGTCAGGAAATTTTCTGTTAGATACGGTTACAAAAAAAAGCACTGCTTCTCCAACAATATAGTGGTTAGGGGATTCGACCGAGACGACTGCCATACCAAAGGGACCGGGTTCGAAACCCGGAGAGGACATGGTTGTAAAGGTCCATCCCTTCATAGGAGGCAAAGATGGCCCATCTATTAAGTGCCTTCATAACACATTTGGATAATAACTTACACTTATGGGCTCCATAATGCTTATAGATGGGCCATCTTTGAGAAAATCCCGTGAAGAGATGGCTAGCTGGTGAATCCACATTGGTAAGTTACGTTTTCACCTATCTTAAACATTAAGGAAGGTTTGTTCAAAAGAAAGGGAGCATAAAATCGCAGCTAACGAAATGTAGAGACAAAATTAACATAGAAAATGTAGATTTAAGTGCATGTGAATTACTTTTAAAGAAGTACAATGAGTTTAGTAGTGAACTGAAAGAAATATTTGATCAGTGTGGAAAATTATATTAAAAAGTACTTTGAGGAGCAGTTTAGCATTCAAGAATGTTTAGAGGAAGTATGCTTAAAATTAAATAGAAAATGAGACACGTAAGCTGGGTTTGTAGTCAGAAATAAAAGCTGGTGAAATGTGTTAAACTCCCAATATTTAACTTCTCTATTATTCAGGGGAAATTTGCACGAGTGTATAATGTTTAATTATCTGTTTAATAGATGTGAGCATAGTAATCTCAAGATCTCAAATGCTCAAATGTTACAGTATTTAAAATCTTCATTAAAAGGTAATGCTTATCATATAGTGCAGACAGTAACGATAACAGATAACAAATATGTCATAGCCTGGGAATTACTAAATGATCGTTACTCGAATAAGCATGATTTTATATTTGCCTATTTGTAAAGACTGACTGTTAAAAAAGAGGAAATCCTTAAATTAACTGAATTAATTGAATTTTTAAAACATTATGCAGTGCCATTACAAAATAGTAAAGTGTTGGCAGGAAAGAGTTCCAAGAATAATAACAATGTAAATACGTTTATCGCAAAAGCTAAATGTTCCTCCTGTCAAAAAGATTACAATTTGCTAAAGTGAGCAAAATTCTTTCAACAAAACGTGCAGAAGCGAACTAAGCATGTAAAGGGTAATAATTATATTTCATTAAAGGAATTATTTCATTAATTATTTATAATTCATTAAAGGAATTAATTAATTCTTACAATTATTAAGGCTTACCGTACTACTACAATTACTGCAGACATTGTCTTTTAAACATGCAATCAGGTTAAAAACTGTAAAAGTGTACATAAATGTAAGCATTGTGGAAAACTGCATCACAGTGTAATATACAGAGAGAGGTTAAAAAGACCAGAAGACGAACCGTTGTCTTCCATGCAAGCCAACCCATTTGTTCCCAAAAGTTATGAGTGGTTAGATAGAACTACAGAATAAGAGAATTGTCAAAATAATCTATGCAATAATAATCTATGTAATGCAATGTAATCTATGCAAGTTTTTCGAACACTAAGCACAGTAAAATTTTATTCTGTTCAGTAGCGGTTAAAATTCAGAATGCAAAGCAACGGTTAGCAAAATGCAGATAGTTGTTGGAACTGTTGGATTCTCCCGCCTTCTTCTCTTGTCATTGTGGTGTAATGGTCAGCACGTTCGATGCGTATTCGAGTCCCGGCGAGGGCATTGCTCGTTTTCCCTGATTCCTGCTTCCAAAAATCCTAACGTCTCTGCAGTGGTGCTCGAACTAAAAGGTGGTGGATGATGATTCTCCACCACCAGGATTTGGCGATTTGGTCCCCTAATCCCCAGTCGCCCTTTAAAAGGGGAGGTATATAAGGTATTTCTCCAGCCTTCATGGTGTAGGGGTCAACACGCTCGGCACATATTCTCGGGTCCCAGCGAGGACATTGCTCATCTTTCATCTTTCCTGCTTCTAAATAACCTAATGTCTCTACAACTGGAAGTCAAGGCTAATTTATTGACTGACCAGAAGGAAGGGCACAAACATTGGGTTTGAGCGTGAAAGATAGTTCAATTTCTGTTTCATGTTAAGGCACTTTTACCACTGTGAGTAATGAAGAAGTTGATTTGTTGTTTATTTCATATTTTAATAGTGACTTCTCAAAGTGTCAATTACTGCTTTCGTTATACAAAATATTAGTCGAAATTTACTTTTGTGTCTTCATCTGAAGTAGTAGGTAATAATTTTAGTGATCTGGTTTTAGTTGATCGATCATATTGTATACCAAGCAGAGTTGACATTTTTTAGGAGCAAATGTGCTTAAGTAAATTAAAAGATTACTCAGCGCAGTGAAAATTTACCTTTTGCTGTGAATTCAAAACTAAGTTGGATAATTGCAGTGTTAACAGCTTTTCAGAAACCTCGTAAGAATAAACACAGAAGAATTTAAAATCCTCGTAAGGGTAAATACTGAAGAATTAATTAAGTCATTTTGGAAATCAGTGAGTATTCCAGATTCATAGCCTCTTTGAACAGAAGAATGATAAACTTAGAAGTCAAATAACAAAAGTCAGCGTTATATTTGAAAATTTTCACAGGACTATTTTGGTGGTTTTACTGAACCATCATCTTCAGCTGCCAAAGTGCAAATGAACGAGATAAGATAAGATAAGAACAGCTGGACAGGAGTTAAGCTACTGGTGCCACCTATTGATGAAACAAGAAAACTAAAACATAATTTCCTTAAAGGCTGAAGATAAAGATGGATTGGAATTAGGGTCATTAACTAGAACAGAAAGATTTTGTTTTAATACGAAATGCCTCTAGAAAAATCTAATTCACAAATGGAAGATGGTTTTTGAATAATTTTGGTTGCAGAATAATTGAAAGTGTGATTTTTGGATTAGTGCATTCCAAGCGGAAATTCATTGTATATATACATGGAGTGATTCAAGTATTGGATTATCTAGGCTAATGTCAGAACCTAACAGGTGACAAATGGTAAACGCTTGTAGCACATACAGTGTCAGCGATTCAGGCTACTGTTCAAGCTGAAAACTAGAACCACATTCATGAGAAGAACACAGCTCTGTTACGGGGACTGTTAACATCTGGGTGATTTAGAAGTCCAGAAACTTTGACGGAATCGTCCAGAATGGTTAAAGTAAAGAGAAATTCCATTTTGACAAATTGTGAGGAAGCATTGTAAGAAGAACGGAAATACCCTTTATGTTGGAGTAGACATAAAAGAATTAACACTCATTTTAAAGATTTCGTCTTTCGCAAAACTACAAAGAGTGACTGCGTGGTGTAACTGCTTGCGCTGTGGACATTAAAATCTCCAGCTATTAGTTGATATTTGACAAGATATATTAATTTCAGTCTGATTAGTGAAAATATTGTACTTTTAAACCTTCTATTAGAGAAAAATATAATGAAGCAATTAATATCTAATATTATTTATTTCAAGAATAACTGTAATACCTCTTTCTTCTAACATAATGAGTGGATTCCATTCTAAGTTAAAATAGACTACACAGGTTTTTGGAGCTTCGTTAACATATAGTGTCCGAAAACTTTCCATAATCTCGGAAAGTCTGTGACCAATCCATTTTTGCAGTAAGATTCTTGTATAAAAAGTAAATTGATAGGAATTTTATTCGCATATTGAAATAGTTAAACAAAAGCATCTTTAGCTTATGTGTCGTTTTTTTGAATGCACTAGATTCTCGCTCACTAGAAATACTTGCAATTTTTATTGCTCCATATAATGTACTTTGTATAACACTGCAATCAGATCGATTAGTTTCTACAAAGGATGGCATGCTTAAGTTTTGTATTACCGTTCTTCATAAAAGGTACAATTTTTTATTCTTAGAACTTCAGCCTGATAGAGCCGATGAAGTTGTTTAAAAAGTATTTTGGTTAATACCATTCAAATTAGTAGTCACGGTGCAGTTTAAACATGAAGTTTTTTAG